>OY288108.1:43137540-43549970 GCA_958431115.1 Syrphus vitripennis
ATAAGAGAAGACTTTGAATGGTTATTTACAATTTTTTTGCTTATTTATTTTTTATTTATAAAAACAAATAAATAAGAAATTACCGGTATTAGAAAAGCTTTTGTTATAGTTACTTTCAATTATGTTTGATCTGATAGTTTATAGATTAGATTCGATGGGATAATGGTAAATAAAAACTAAATTCTAATACTCGCTCAAATTAATTTTGTTTTAATGGTCCATTGTTTTAATATTTTTTGATAGAAAGAAACTCATTCAAAAAAATATGAAATATAAACTTATATGTACATACTACATATATCTTTGCGAATATTATTTGTACCTTAATTATATCGAAATTAGACTCAATATAATGTACTACTAAAAAAATATAGATCTGTTCGATGTTAGCGCTGGATCGCCTTGAATTCGTTCTAAAGTGTTTTATGTAGCTTTTTATAAAAATAAACAAAATACGACGAAAACGAAGATCTGTGCATAGCAAAGAGCACAGCTGATGAAACTTTTATCTCTAAAAGTGTTTGATGTAAAATAAAAACCAGAGTAACCCTGGGTAATTTTGACAATTGAACGACATTCACCAGGATCCCCTGGAGTGGTAACATCGTATAGACCTAATATTTAAAGCTAGTTTCGATATTGGCATTAAAAAGTTCGCACAACTAAATTTCTTCTTGAAATGTTTAACGTTTGACTAAAAGTGCCTTATTTCGTAGGAAATTTTAAGTTGTCTAATGTCTATATTACCGGCATACATGGTGTCCAACAATCCAACCTCTGTAAGGTTTTTTAAGGTCCAAAGAATTTAACGGTAATTTTCTCATTTTCGCGTCATGTTCGAATTATAACGGTTTTTATGAACGGTTTTGGATTCGTAAAGAAATCGAACTCGAAATATTAATCAGACCTTTAATTGCGACGATGTTTCCCACTCCCTGTCTGAGCGCTGTTCCCATAAAACTCTTCAGCCAGCCAACTAAGTTATCCTGCAAATTTTAGAAGTTTATACATACATAACATGTACATAATATGTACATATATCACGAAAACCTAAAATCGTATTTTTTTTTTTTTTAATATTTTATTTTTCTTATTTGCAGCCAGAAGAGGGCCAACAAGATCCGCAACTCCTTAAAGTGATAAATCTAACAGCTGTTGCAATTAAACGTCTTATAAAAATGTCGAAAAAAATTGCCGCATTTAGAAATATGTGCCAGGAGGATCAAGTTGCCTTGCTCAAAGGTGGCTGTACGGAAATGATGATAATGCGATCAGTATTATCATATGATGGTGATGGAGATACCTGGAAGGTTAGTTTGTAACTTTCAAAATATATAAAAAAAAATATTTTATTTAACTGAATAAAAAAAAAATTGTTTATCACAGATTCCCCACAGTAGAGGTGATATGTCAAGTATAAAAGCGGATGTGCTCAAATTGGCGAAAGGAAATGTATATGAAGAACACGAACGTTTTATCCGAACGTTCGATCATAAATGGCGTATGGATGAAAATATCATTTTAATATTATGTGCCATAGTTCTATTTACACCGACACGTGCCCGTGTCATACATTGTGATGTTATTAAATTGGAACAGGTATGTTAATGATATGTATTGGATTTTGTATTTTGTTAAAACTTGATATACATATAAAATAAAATTGCTTTAATTTCAAAAACAAAGGTTCCCACAATACAATTTTTTGTGTTTTTTGGAAAGCCCTTCTTCAAAAACTCTTAACACAAAAATCTTCCCTCATTAGGTCATAAATGTTACCTTTTAAGAGCTAATGAGGGAGGATTTTTGAGTTATGAGTCGTTTAATTTTTTGAGCACCAAGGCCCATTTGCTGATACAGCACTTACATACATACATAAATACTTATGTTCCACATAAACTCTTAGAAGTTGATCAAGCTAACTTGAAAGTTTACGTACAAATTTTAATAGATTTAAATTTTTCAAAAGCTCGATCATTTCAATTACCGCTCAAAGTCAAAGATAATGAAAAAATGAGATCTCAAAAGACTGGGCAATCCCAGTTATCTGAACAGAATTTCGTAGCTAATTTTCTCTGCTTGAGTGTCAAAAATCTCAGACTAATTTAATCTCTAATCTCTCTAATGTATAAACTTAAATTTGATTCACACTAAAAATTTTTATTTAAAAATTACTTCGTTTATATGTACAAACATATGAGAGGATTCGACGATCGAATCGAACTGTGTTTTCGATCTAGGGATACGTCTTCACCGAATCGAATTGAAATAGAATCGAAGTACACTTGAAGTGCTACTTTAACTTTTAATTTTTGAAATGGCAACAAAACAAAAAATGCAATGCACACACACTCTTAAAAAATCAATTCTTTAATTTTTCTATGATAAATAATGCTCCATTTGATAAGTTTTTGACAGAAGAACAGAACCAAAAATTCAAAATTCAGACTAAGCATTAAAAAACCTTTCCATTGGATTCATTCCCCAGGTGTAATTTTATTGAGATGACTCGTCTTACTCGCTGACAATTCTCGATTTAGCTATTTCGTGAAATGGATAAGCCTGAATATATTATGTTCGATAACTTGAGACACTGGATGAGACAGGGAAAACAAATTAAATCAACGAAATCTTTACTGCCGTCCTAAGGAGAAAGGGCGTAAGTGCCAAAAATCAAAAATTGAGTTTGAGGCATTTATTGTTGTGTAAAAAAAATTATAAGTTCTAATTGTAAAAGCCTCAAAATCACTTGTCAAAATGGGCACATATCCATTTTCTGCTCTTTTCCTAAGGAAAAAAGGCACATAAACCATTTTCTGAGTAAAAAGGGCCCATATGCATTGTATATAAATTTGCATAGTACTATCATCAGCACGTTCCACACGTCGTCCCCCAAGCGATCACACAACTAACTTATTTTTTGGTTGCTGTTTCTGTGTATAAACAAGTGCGCCCTCAAACGACCACACCACTAAGCTTTGTGGAACGTGCTGATGAGAGTACTATAGATTTCTTATACAATGCCCATATGCCAACATGAATCATTGTCTATGTGCCTTTTTTGATTAGTATCTTAGAACTTCATTGGTTCATACGCCCTTTTACCCATAACACACTAGGATTCTAAAAAAAATTATTTTATGTTTGTTAGGTTTTAGTTTTATACCCAGAATAAATATAACTTTGTTTTTAGAAAAGTTGAAAAATGTTTTTCAATTTATTTATTTCCGCTTCAAAAAAAAAATTAAAGCAATTTTTTAGGTATCTTAACTATGCCAAAAAATCGCATCTCCATTTCTTATGTGCTTACTAAGCAAAAAGGGCGTAAATCCGTTTTAACTTACAAATAACCAAAATAACTTAAATTCATTATTACCAAAAAATAACATAGTTTTTTTTTAATAACAAATCATTTTTTTAAATTAAAAAAAATATTTAAAGGTGCGAAAACCAAAAACAGTCAAATGCATTTATCTCACAACTACAAAAATGAAGATACGACCTTTTGGCTTATGACGGCAGTATAACAACAAAATACGACTATTCATTCCCTTTGACTAGCTAAATCGATTTCCAATTAAAAGTAACTCATCCCACTCACTTGAATGAGCTGAACCTCGCTAAAGCTAATAACTGCTATATTAAATGAACTTGACAAAGAGCGAAATACTCTATGATTTATATTATTAAAGATCAAAATAGAGCGGAATTTTGAGGAGGTGCAGCATTTTGAACTCGAAAATACACTTATTTGTTTAAAAAGAAATTTTTATTTGCCTTTCGACTCTCGACCAATAGTGAGATAGATCGACTCTCGACCAAAAGTGAGATAGATCGACTCAACCGTGAACACAACCTAACCCTTTAACCTTACCTCCGTGTGCTTTTATGAGCTATCGAGTAAAAGTTAAAAACTTATTAAAAACAATGGCATTACTCAGGCCATTTGCACACGAAGTGACTTGCTCTAGACTGGTACCTAGCATCTGAAAAGGGTTGCTTCGTTAGTAGAAGGCCTTACACTCTTACATTAATACTTTTTATTCGTAAAACCCAAAATTGATTTCCATAATCAATGACAAGGGGTCAATGGGCCTAGGTTCACGTAATTGAAAAACTTCTCTCGCATAAAAAAGAACATAATTTAATAACAATTTTTTAAGCCAAAGCTTTAGAAAAATCAGTTTCCAGTTATTAAATACTTTATTTGTTTTTTTTTTTTTAAGTTCAAGATTCGCTGAGTAATTTCAATAAGTAGGGCTACGAAGCAGGCAAGGCCAAGTAGTAAAATGTAAACTTAAAATAAGCATTAGTCATTAAAATACATTCGCAATCAATTTGTAATTATTTTTTTTTTTTTTTAATTTTCAGAACTCCTACTATTACCTTCTGCGAAGGTATTTGGAAAGTGTTTACCCAGGGTGCGAAGCGAAATCGACATTTATCAAGTTAATACAAAAAATATCAGACGTTGAACGTTTGAATCAATTTATAATCGGAGTCTATCTGAATGTTAACCCATCACAAGTAGAACCACTGCTAAGAGAAATATTTGATTTAAAAAATCATTAAAAAATAAAATAACAAATCTGACAAGACGGAAGTTCAAAAAAAAAGAAAATAAATAGAATATCAGAGCTCTTCTGTATAACGTGCAATCTTTTCATATTTTAATGAAACTAAAAAAAATCTACTTTTGTTGAAATAAAATAAATGTTACATTATTTTGAATTATATTATCTTTGTTTTTATATCCAGCTTCTGCCAACACTGCCAGAGCGTTTTTTTGGTTTTTCATTTGATTCTTTGCGACCCAGAACTGGACTGTTATTCGATCCGATGTTCTTAATTAGCATTTTCAAACCCCGTGCCTGTGCATCAGGATACTGAGCTATATTAATGGTTTCTGAAGCGATAATAAAGAAATCATCAACGATATGCCCAGGAGGGCTAACATCGAATGGTGATATATCATTTAAGCTCTGCGGCTTGATTGTGGAACGTCCACGTTTGAAATTTTCATTAGCTGGTAGTTGAGTGAGATTCTGAGTACTGCCACTTGCAGAGGAACAGAGTTGTTGTTGCTGCAAGGTCTGAAGGCGAGCTTTTAAATTGGAGTTTTCTTCTTGCAGTCGCCGAACAAGAGACGCTTCATGTTCGGCCTTGACAATTGTTGGCTGTGGAATGCATTGATAAATTGTGGTCAGGAAATTTCTCAATGAGATTTGTAAAGTTTCCTGCCATTGCTTGGAGAAATAATGAGCAAATGTTGGTAATTCCTCAGCATTTTTGCAAAAGGGTAGATCTGAAAAATAAAATGACTAGATGACTTAAATATTGAAATTATGTATATTAAGTGATTCTCTTACAAAACCACTCCTTCCATTCAGATTGAGAGCGAATTTCTGGAGCTAGCTTAACAAAGAAATCAGATATTTTATCTGTCCGATTATTGGTATACGCAGTGACTAAGAAAAGTTTCAATAAACCATTTTCCAATTTCTTAACAGCTAAAATGAATGAATGAAGTTATTGTTGAAATATGAGGATTGTATAGAAGCTTACCCTCAGCGTAAGTATGCTCTAGCTTGCTAAACAAATTAGTATCGAGATGACTCCACAAATCACGCAGTGATTGTAGGTCATGGTTGTTAATAAATATATTAAATTGTTCCAAAATCTTTTCAGCTCGAAAACTTTTGTCTTTATCATTTTTTTGTTCGAAGTCAAGAGCTCTTAGGGTGCTTGAGAAACCTCGAAACATGAGATATTCTTTGAGTAAATTGTCTAAATATTCGACTTGGGCCATCTTTTTTTTTTTGTTAACTTTTGGAATGCACTTTGTTTAGTTTTGGAATTGTTTTTATTTTCTTGCTGAATACTAATTCTGAAATAATCTGATCTCTGAAAATTGCATAGCAATTGACAGTTCTTATCAAAAATACCTTTTTATCCGACGTTTAGCTGTCATATTTCTAGTTCGGATAAACTAAGGGCGGAAGCAGACTGAAATAGACCATAAGCGGAAACTACACTGCTTGCTTTCATTTTTTAACAATTTGCATATGATTTAAAAAAATGTATTAAATTATAGTTGCCGTATTTATTAACGTTTCCCAACCTTAGACTTAGTCTAACTTTGTAAAATGTGTTCATAAGCCTTGCTAATTGCATCTTTTTGATACCTTATGACAGTAAAAAGTGTAAAACCTCTTACATCAGCGTAGTGCGATACAAATACAGATACAAATTGACTTTTTGAAAGTACTCTTGTTACATTTCTTGATCACAGAAATTTGTGTATCAGAAAATCTCATGTTTTTCAAAGAAGGGAATTTTTTTCTATCTGATTATGATATTTCGTGTCAACTTTTTTGAGGAAACAAACAGGTTTTGAAAATTTGTACGCATTTTTAGAAAACCTCTTGTTTTTAGACACAGTTTTACGTTTCCACAAGCTGTGTTCATTATTCTCATAATCTATTTTCACGACAGACATTTTTTAGTTTAAAATACACTTGAAATGATTTCTGACATTTTAAAAATTGCTTAAGATAAACTTGGTTTACAATTCTTTTAGAAAATAAAAATGTGTGTGGTGAGAAAAAAAAACATTTTCGTCAAAAAAATTGCATTTACCACGTTTACAAGCAGAATTGAGAGCTCGAGTTGGATTAAGGTCGAATTTTCGACCCAGGTTTTTCGTCATTTGAGTTGAGCACTCCAATTAGAGTTTAGTTGAAAATATGTTGAGATGACAGCTGATGGTGTCTCACTCACACAAACCTCAGATATTTTGCCAATGCCATACCAACTCCTCAACTCAGGTTTTTCAGCACAAATTACGACTCGACTCCGCTCCTGAAGCGGAGTCGAGTCGGTTGAAGCTCGTTTCAACTCAACACAGGTATACAAACGGGCGAAGCGAGCTTGAAGCTCGCTTCAATACCTCTTGTAAACATGGTAATTGACAAACTCCAATTTTTTTGCACAATACAAAAGCAGTGATATTGCATGCTGAGTAAATTTTTTCCCTTCAGGTTGACTAACACTTCTTTTTTGTTTAAAAATCATTCCCATAAGAACTACCTTGATTTTTTTTTTTTGTAAAATAACTGTATAATAGGCTAAGCTACTACTTCATTTTGTTTTTAACTTTTTACAATTTTTTTATTCTTGTAAAACACTCCTGTTAACATCCCTGAAAGAAATCGAACGGAAAAATAAATGTTCAAATCAAACAGACCTTTGGTATTACGACTTTTTCTCACATGTCAAGAACTTTCGCATTCGAAAGCAAGAGCAGCGTAGAATTTGTTGAAAAATAAATAAATAAAAATAAAAATTGTATAAATTTACACCTAAATAAATGCAGAGTCGCGTGAAAAACATAAAATATGAATCGAAAGGGAGCGAAAGAACAAAATGATATTTCGAGAATAATTGGAAATTTACCAAAAAGGTTGCAGAAAAAAATTGCCCAAGAAACTGGTGCAGGTGCTGCTGACTACAATATTGGTGAAATACCAAGAGCCAAAAATGTGCAACCAGGTAAATAATCCATTCCACCCACCCGGTGTTGCTATTATCAAAGAAATTCAACTAATTTGCTTACGTGTTACAAAAAAAAAAAACAAAAACTTTTTAGATAATATTGCAGTCAAAGAGGAAATTGTATCATGCCAGAATGCTGAGGGAGATCAGCGTTCCGATGTGGCGAGTATAGACATGTTCCTTAAAATGACAACGCAAAGCTGCGTAACTGCAAGACCCATTGACGATGCTCCTATTCCTGGAATTTTGCGTATTCAAAAGAAGGATAAATCTCAACAAAAACAAAATCCCTTGACAACAACAAAGAGAGAGGCGGCTACAGCAAATTGCAATAGCAACATTAACAATAAACAACACCCAAGCTGGTTTGAATTTGTCTTTATCAAGGATCTTTCTTACGCAAAACCACTTCCACTCTTGCACGATTTTGTGACCGATTTGCTAAAGCGAAATGTTGTTTTTGAGGTAAGATTCATTTAAGCTTTCATACTGAATTAATATTAAAAATTCTGCAAAGTAGACACTTAATTTCAAAAAGCAGAACCAGAAAGTCAATGAGAAAGACCATTCCGGAATCGGGTACATACTTGAAGACCATACCACTCAAGTATCCGCATTTAATTTTATTTCTGAAATCAAGAGCTTAATTTTAGGCCGTATAGTGCTACGTTTTAAATAAAATTTTAATATTATTAATCACAGCTGCAATGATATATGTATTTACACATGTACATAATCAAAAACATGATACACTATTGTAGTGAGAAACAGCTTTTGCGAATTTATAAATTTGAACGTGTTTTTAATCAAATCTTTTCAATGACCTGACAATTTAAACGTTGAACTCCGCATAGCAATCTATATCATTTTTTCCTCTGAGTCAGCAAACTTAAAATACGTTATTTATTGCAAATTTTTCGTGAGCCATATAGGTATTTGTTTTATACAGAATTATACTGGTCAACAAGATTTTCAATACAGTAACCAAAAGATTTTATTATCAAGTCAGGTTTTTGAGATGTTTAAAAATCTAAATAATATTTTTTTTCGTTAATTTTGATGTAATGTTGGACACAGTAATTTTTTACAAAACAATTTTTCAATGTTTCCGTCTAACTTTGAAATCCTGAAGTGATCAATGCCCGATTAACAATGCGACGAGAAAACGGGACTTGAACGTGACGAGAAACGTTGTCACCTTATTCTAGTTACAAAAATCGTTGTTCAATTCACAATGCCGCTTGCATTTTTACGACGTGTATTAATTATTTATTTATTAAATTTAAACAATATGATTATGAAATTTTTAAATTGGAATCCAGAGTCAACCCCAGTACACCAAAAACCTTCAGAAAAAAATTATTCTAAAAAATAAATTTAGTTTCAGTAAGGGTTTGTTTCATAATGTCTTAGTAAAGTTTCTAAGCAGCTTACCGCTTCTTAGAATAATGTTTGATTAAATTCTCCATTAAAGGAACTTTGCGTTTCACGATAATTCAAATAGCTATTTATCAGATATACCAGTTTGCCTCGCATTATTTGTTATTCATAAGAAGTTTTTGTGTAATAACACACTTGCAGTTAGATTGCCAAGCGTTCGTATCATCATATTAATATTAAAGGCTTTGAATGAACAAAACCTGGATACGCTACCACCAAGTTACGTTAGTTGAAAAAAAATTTATTCATTTTTTATTATATGCAAATTTCTTTTCTGCACGCAAAACCAATGTATAATATTATTTTTAAATTTTTAGTTTAACTAACGTTGACCTTTTTTTCAAAGAAAATATTACATAGACATTTCTTGTTTTAATTTTCAAAACTTTTTTATCATTTGTTTTTCATTTGCTTGTTTCCATAATAATTTTTTTTTTATAATTTAAATAATACCTTAAATTCAAAATGTACGAATTAATTTTTTGATGATAAAGCGGTACTTTAAACCACATTTCTTGTTTGGTATTATTTGTTAAGATTTTGTGTTTCCAAGTTTTGAACTCCTGCCACCTTAAGTAAATGTAACATTAATTGGAAACTGATATAAAAAAAAAAAAATTGATTCAGGAAAAGCGTGTGTACAATCGTAGAACTATTTCATTATCTCCTACCGCTTACTGAATACTACTACAGCTCTATCCAAACCGTGATCCAAATGTGTTATCAGTAAGCGATCACCCTCACCCAATCTGAGAGCATCTTGCACCGAAATCACTTGCTCAGCTTCCTTAATCGAATTAAGTGATAAATATTCCTCGAAACTTCACCTCAATGCGCTATATAAAAAATATCATCCATTGGTAAAATTTTTGAGTACCTATTTCTTAGTTAAATTAATTTTTGGCAAAGCAATAATTTCTATTTTTTCATTATCAATAATGCAATATTTTCTAGAGCCCTTTTAAAATGAATAGAAAATTTTGAAGGTAAACAAATTTAGATGCAATTAAAGAAATAAAGGCTAATTTGTTAAACTCCGATTTGTTAAAAGATAAAAAAAAAAACTAAATTAAATTAAAGCACATGCATTCATATTTTTTTCTTACAGAACTGGGATTCCTTTAACGGTTTTCGCAAGCAACTCAAAGACATATTTCTGCAGTTGCTTTTAAATCAATTAAAATTCTGTTGCGAACAGAATGTCGAATCGTATTTCTGGAAGCTTCTCTACTACAACATTATTGAATATTTAAAAACACATTCCGATGACAGTCAAACACAAAACGAATTGAAATCAATTGATATTATCAACGATGGACTTCAATTTTACACAATGCTTTTAGAACACCTTAGTCGCAAATATTTACGCACCAATGGCAGCAGCAGCAGCAGCAACAATGATGGATCAACACACAAATACCAATTTATAGCCAAAGTTTCGTCACAAAAGATTCTCATATGCTTGGGCGATTTATACAGATACAAATCAAAGATTCTTAATTCCAATGACTATACTGATGCTTGTCAGTTTTATCAACGGGCACAAAGTCTCATTCCATCTAATGGTATACCATATAATCAATTGGCAATATTGGCTATTTATTCTGTAAGTTACTTTGTAAAAATGTTTTTTTTTTCATATTAGAAGTTTTTGATATTTTGTTTTGTAGAGAAAAAAACTTGATGCGATATATTATCACATGAGGAGTTTAATGTCTTCCAATGCAATTCAATCTGCTAGGGAAAGTTTAAAGGTGCTTTTTGATGAGATTCGTAAAAAGGTAAATTTTAATTTTTTGTTTGTTTCAAAATTTACAAGATAATAATAATATTTGCATTGTTTAAAGTATGAAGAAAACAATAAATCACCACTTTTTGGAACTCCTGAACGTAAAGTTGACAAGGAACCCAAGTCTTTGCGTAAGGAGGTATGGGTGTATCCAGATGGAGTACGAAGACTGCACAAGACTGATTTCATAAATAAAAGCATTGAAAGTGAAGAGAAACGATTGACCGATTTGCCGGGAGAAGAAGTAAGTTTCCTAACAAGAAATTGCTGCATTTGTCAATATCTCTTATCATTTTTAATTTCTAGGTTTTGAAGAGGTTTACATCAACTTATTTGTACATCATTGGAAAACTTTTTTCCGGAATCGGGTATATTTTTTTTAATATATTAATTTTTTGATAAAAATAACAAACCGTTTTTTTTTCAGTTTTGAAAACTTTCAAGAAAATGTCAAAAAAATTATGGTACAATTGAAAGTGATTTTAAATTGTCCATCATCTCTAATCATAACCCGTCACCGACTATTGAAAATTGCTGCATTAAATATTTTTGTCATTACACACAACAAATCAAATGGTATTTTTTTTCACTTTCAATATTAGTTTTAATTAAAAAAAAACCTTTCTTTCTTTTAGATTCCAGAAAAGAAATATTCAACCATGCGTTTAATGTTTCCAACCAAGTTTTTGGTATTATTGTCAAATCTGCCAATAAGAGACTTCTTGAATCAAAAGACAAAATTGCTAATTTCGACAGGTATAACAATTTTTTTTTTAAATTTAATTGTTTCGAATTCAAAATTCCATTCAAATTTTTTTAGTACCGATGGACTAGACGTAAAAGATCTTAACACTCTTTTGCAATACATAAAGGTAGATATAGTAAATATTTATAGTATATTTCAAATAATAATAATTTACCGTTTTCAGGTTTGGTGTGATTGGCTCTCTGTAAACACAGATTTGTGGAAACCATTTCACAATACCAGGTAATTTATAATAAGAAAATTTTTCATCCATAAAAATAAATTCCAAATTCAATAATAATATAGGCCACAAGAACTTAATCCCTGGCTTGAGTTAGAACAGCATATCCATATTTTACAACAAATCCAAAGACCAGAACCCAATGATACAAAATGTATGAAAATTTAAAATTCATTTGATTTACAAAAATTATTTTTCTTTTTCTTTTTTTTTCTTCCACTTATTTAATTCATATAACAGTAATTCATCTTGAAGAAGATATTTTTCTCAATGGGTTTGTTTCGCTTCCATTAAACGATTATCAAATCTGTGATAGCTTAGAAAGTGCCAATGAGAACGATCAATTTTATGCCAGAATTAACAAAATATTTGAATTCGGAAAGACGTTTTTGCAAAATGCTAGCAATATGGAAACTGTCGCTTTAGTTACTGACAGTAAACTCAAGGCTGGACACATAGATCTTGATACATTCGAAGAGGTTTGTTTTTCGTTTTTAAATCAATTTCAACGTGATGAAATAATAATTTTTTGTTTTCTTTTATTTTTAGTATGAAGAGGGTGATGAAAATGATAATAGTGAAAATATTATCCCAATTGATTTACTCTCGAAACTTGGTGTTTGTGACAAGGACATGGAAGATATACTGCAGCTATCGAAATTGAAAAAGGAACTAGAAGCAAAAACGAACATCACAAAGAAATACAATGAAAAACTGGAGGTAAGTTTAATAATGTGTTAGTATGCTTAATTTAAAAAAAAAAAAAAATTGAACAAAATGATTAGCACTATATCTTCAAAATTCGGCAGACTAGAATATTGAAACATTTTTCGAGAGGTGTTAATCGTAATTGTTCTTAATTGAATGAGCTAAATAAATGGCATTAGAGGAAGCTATCAATTTAAGACCACAAATCCACAGTTATTACTGATTTTGTTAACACTTTTATGATTGCATATCTATATGATACCAACTGAAAAACTACAAGTGATAAACCTATTGTTAAAAATTAATGCGAGCACTAATGTAAAAAGTAAAAAAAAGTTATGAAAAAGTGGTAAGTGTCTAAGCCGGAACTTGCGGCCTGAACTTGCGGTCAAAAAGCGAGATAGTTTTCGGGGTCAAAGACTAACGGGTAGTTGAAGCTCTAGTGTAATACAGAGTTACTTAAGAAATAACCACGAAATTGTGGTAATAGGATCCAAAAAAAGCGCAACGTTTGCAAATATTAGACTAGAAATCTTAATGATTGCGGCTTCTAAGAAAGGTTTAGTCGCAACAGTTCTAGAGTCCAATATGTTATTATGAGTTGTCTATCCCTAAAAATTAAAAATAAATCCGAATAACCCATACTTAAACAAAAGAAGAAGAAAAAAAAACATGTTAAAATTTGTTAAATTTATATTGGCCAGATGGAAATACGTTTTTTTTCACTATTCTTGGAAAACCGGATTGTCATAATACAAACTCAAAAATGGTGCAAATTTATACCCCAAATAGGATAGAAATTGTCAAAATAAAGATTCCAAACTGAGTATGATGCTATAGACCCAGATCATGACCCCTCAGAATTTGGTACTTTTTAACAATTCTTTTTCTGAGCCAACCCGTCTACAATAGGTTATAGATTTTTGCTGTTTTGCCATTTTTTTGTTTCCCTGCAGTATATTCAATGCAAAGTATACATTTTGCCACAACTAGCCGTATATTGAAAGTCATGTAGATTGCAACACAATCGAAAAAGATTCTAAAGCAAATAAAACTATTTCAAATTGAAAATAGTAAAATTCAATTTAAAAAAAATTGAATTGAAAAATTTCTATTGAGGAGTTATATTTTTGTGTCTGAAGACATTTTTTTTAAGGAAATTCCTCAAAATACGGTATTTTTGTTTTGAAATAAAATCAATTTCAAATTGTAGCTTATAAATTTCTACACAAGAAGATTTTATAACGAAATATATATATTGAAAAGCATACAGAGAGTTTTGGCTTCGTAATAAATCGAATGAACAATTTTCGACAGAATCGAAAATAAAAAAATTATTTCGATGAAGGGGGAAATGCTATGTGGAAAAAAATTTCATCAAATAGTACTGAATTTTAATGAGAAATTTTTTGCAGTTTTTGAGAAGTATAATATTTTTGAAACAAACCGACAAATTTTGTGGTGCCGGTTTTTTTTAATAGAATAAAAAAAAAAATTAATAAACGTGTGGGAATAAAAGCTAAGTACCTAGTTTGTAGAAAATCCACTCACCTTTCTAGGCTGTTGCCGAACTGGCCGACAGACAGAAATCTGATGCTAAACGTTTTATCTTCTCTGTATATTTTACCTATCGCAAGTAGAAAAATTTAATTTTTCGACTTTCTCGTTAACACCAAAACCGATTTCGGTTAATATTTTTTAATGAATGTATGTTAATTTATTTTAACTTTTCCGCTAAAACGCTTAATTTTCAAAATATTCACATACAACTAAAAAAAGAACCTTCATCCCTTGCTGAATTAGCAGCTCCCCCACATAAAGTAATAACTAAGAGAGCAAGATTTTTGTATTTATTTTTGATTTTAGGTCTTCGTTAACTGGGCTAATATGAACCCTTTGAATTCGCTTGATGCTTCAAACTGCCATATCCGTCTGACAAATTATATTTCTGTCTTTAATCAGGTTTTTAGCCAAACTCAATGTGGCAAATTTGACAAGTGACAACAGAAAACCTACACCACGAGGCGAGAGAGAAGTTTATGAACCGTCGTTAATATATTTTTAAAGCCTTTGAGTATTTTTTTATTGAGTTTCTGCATGCAAAATTAAATTAATTTCCATACAAGTCACTTTTGAAAATAAGTAAAACTGCTCATCTCTTGTCTGCACAAAAAGCATCGCAAGCAATATTGCCGAAAAGAAGAGTTTTAAGAAGGAGTTTTAATAAATTACCAGATTTCTAAGTTTTATATTTTTTTTTTATTTCAAAAGAATTATTTCTTAAAACTAAATAACTAAAAATTCAATTTGAATTCTAATAACAAAAACAATCACAGTTTCTTAAAATGACACTGGAGGCAAGTAAGAGCTCTTTGGTGCTAAATATGATGCTGATGGTGCTGAAAACGATCCAGTGCCTGATGGTGCTGAGTATGAGCCTGATGGAGCAGAGGCTGACACACTTCCACCAGCTGCATAGCTTCCAGAAGCTTGAGAACCAGATCCTTGATAATTTGCGACTGATGGACTGCTTGAAGCATAGTTCAAAACTGGTGCTACACCTTCGTTGGAGCTCTTTGAACTTCCACCAAGAGCATCGTATTGAGCTTGAATAGTACGCTGGGCATTGAGAGCATCCTCTTGTGTCCTGTACTTAACGAAGTGAACCTCAGGTTTCTTCGAATGGACTTCAGAAACTTGTTGTAATTGTTGTGTAATGTCAGATACATCAGCTTGTTTGGTGAGGACGTAAATGGCGGTTTGGTCTTCTGTGGCTTGTTTGACAGCCTGCAAAGCAGCGTTGGCAAGTCCATTGTTTTCTGGTGCCTTAATGAATACGACACGTAAGTTCTTCTTCAAAATTGATTGGTTGTTTTGGTTGTTGCCGGCATCTTGGGATTCTTCGGGTGCAGAGTGGAAGTAGTATTCCTTGTTAAGTTCAGTTATAACTTGAGCGGGAGTGGCACCAGCGCTACTGTAAGATCCTGCACCAATTCCTCCACTGCTGTATCCACCACCGTTACTGTAAGATCCTGAACCGATTCCACTAGCTGAACCAATTCCTCCACTGCTGAATCCACCACCGTTACTGTAAGATCCTGAACCAATTCCACCAGCTGAACCAATTCCTCCACTGCTGTACCCACCACCGTTACTGTAAGATCCTGAACCGATTCCACTAGCTGAACCAATTCCTCCACTACTGAATCCACCACCTCCGTTGCTGTAAGATCCAGAACCAATTCCTCCAGCAGAGCCAAGTCCTCCACTGCTGAATCCGCCACCACTGCTATATGAACCGCCTGAGCTCAGACTTCCACTGCTCAATGCACCTCCGAATCCACTTCCGCTGCTGTATCCACCGCCAATACCACTGCCTCCTCCCAGTGTATTACTGGGATTGTAATTGTATCCCAATTGTTCGGAAGCCACAACAGCGATAAAGCAGAGAGTCTAAAATATTAATAAATTTGATTAAAAAATTTGACCTTGCAAACAGGATGTTATATTTCTTACCAAAAAAGCACGCATTTTGATGTTTACTGTGGAAGTTTCAATCAGAGAATGATACTTTTGGACTCATCAACTGACATTTTTATAATAACTTGTCTCTTTCAACGTATACATAAGACCCATTAGTTTACACTAAAAGCCAAATTGTGAAACAATTAACAAGCTTTGATAGTTGTAAGTTATTATAGGTATGCAAAAATAATGCCCAAGCTACGTATGAGGTCATCTGTCTTTTAAAAACCACAAAAAAGCCCAATCATCTATATCCATAGAGACCATCTCTTCATGTCTCCAGATCAACTGTCTACGTAGTGTTTTGATAAATTAATTCAATTTGTGGGTGAGATAGGTGAATTCAGTGTCACGGTAGCGCTTAGGAATTTCATTATAAAGTCTTATTATGGTCTACTTTACATGCATATAATTAAAGCTTAATGAACACATTTTCGGTGTAAAAACTAGTTTGACTATTTTGGGGTTTGATCAATAAATAAGAGGATAAATATAATTATATAGATTAAAGCGCATTTAAAATTGATTTTTGTTAATAAGTTAGGCAGTTAGTAGATTTAAATTTGATTGATTTAACCAATTGCTAATTAATTTTTGGGGTATCTTGGGAAATTAGCTATTTATTATTATTGATTGCTTAGTTTTTGACTAGATTGATTTCAAAATAAATAAATTGTTGAATGTTTTTTGATATGTGGCGACTTATCAAAATGTTTGTTTTGGCTTGTAGGTTCATATTCCAACTATCGGTGGTGAGCGTATTGTTTTTATTTTTTTAAAGCAATTTGGAATAAATTAATGCAACGAGATTTTTTTTGTAAAGAAAGTAGATACATTTGTGTTTAATGATAAATCTAATATAGAGGCTTCCTATTCATTCTAATGAACGTCAGTGGGTCATGTATCTGACATTTGCTTGACCCACTTTAACTCCTTGGCCTTTATTTATGTTTTATTTACGATTTTTTTTTTTGTCATATTTTGTGATATGGTGTGTGATAATCTTTAAAGTGTATCGGTATTCAAAGGGTAGGTAGAGTAAGCAAACATAATGATTGGATCTAAATTTAAAAAAATACTTTATACGACTGGTGGAATCAACCAAGATTTTCACTCTTAACTTAGATTTAAATTAAAATTGAAAGCGCAACAGTCTATGAAAAACCAAGACCTAAGTGACTTACAACTCTTAACAGTTCCTGTGTGCTAATCTGTATAACTTTTTTTTATATTGTATTTTTGTATTGTATGCTCTTTAGGACACAAAGTATGAACCATAAATAGAAAAATAGTCTCCAAATTTTTAGCTTTTTAACACAAAATACAGGGAGTGTTCCCAGTCTTTTTTTTTTTAATTTCTGTAAAAGTGGAAAAACAAAAATTTTAGCCTATATCCTAAGGACAAATAAAATCTATGTCATTAGGGTGGCCCAAAAAAATGTAGATATTTTTTTACCAGCCCCATTTCTTACCAAATGGAAAGTTTTTTGAACCGCGAATGTAAAAAAAGAATTTAAAAAATTTTGTCAATAAAAATTCAGTTGGACATTTTTCTCTAACGAAAAATCCTCATCTAAAGTAACAAGCAGGCATATCATGAATATAACAGAAATAAATTAATTTGAAATAGTATTCCATTCACCACGAAAAAAATCAATTTTTGAATTGATTATGAATTTATCAGTTGATTAATAAAAGAAAACACGTGCGGGCATTTTTTAATTTTATCCTAGATTTATTTTTTATCTACATAAACAAAATTTCGTCTCTCTCCAAATACGAATTAAGTAGGTATAGATTTATATTGCAACAAACATTATGGAATATATGATTTGGTGATATTTACCTATATATACGAATTTGCGAGTTTCGCAAACCTTGTAAAAGTAAATGTACCATTAAGTATTGACTTAGAAGCAAACGTTAACGTATGTTAATTTTATTTATCTATTAAAAAAAAAAAAAAACAGCCGGCACAAAAATGTATTGAAAGTAAAAGTTGTTTGTTAAGAAAACGTTCCTCGTATATGTAACATGCATAATAATTATTTTCATTCTCTTTTGACATTTTATTAATGTTAAAGTTTGACTTGATGAGATCTGTTGTGGGTGGATGCGACCCTAAGCTGATGTTGTCTCTAAAAAAAAAATATCTAAGGATTTCGTTACCATTTAATTGAAGCACTATTTTGATTTATATTATTTTTCCAGCATAGGCGATTATACTCTTATTATAACTAATATTATATTATTGTTGTTGTTTGTTTCTTGCAGGAAATTTTAAAATTCGTCGATACAAAGCTGTATATAGAAGTTCGTCCCAAATACTTGCTTCCAGATACAAACTGTTTCATAGACTATTTGGATGATTTTGAAGCGTTAATCAAGAATTTCAAAAAATATATTTTGGTCGTTCCATTAACGGGTAAATTATTTAAAAACAAAAATTCCCTGACTCTAATTGAATTAATTTTGTTTCTTTTTTTTCATTTTAGTGGTTAAAGAACTCGATGGCCTTTCGAAAGGAGTTAAAATCGAAACTCATGAGAATTCTCAAGTTAAAAAAAGTCGTATCCATCATTTCGATGATGTCTCCACTCGAGCTAAAAAGTCTTTAGAGTTCATAAAGTCTGCCAATAATAATGTCAAGTAGGTTTTGAGATCGCATTAAATATGAATGCATAACTTAAATAAATTATTTTCCGTCATCCAGGTGTGCTACAACTAAAGGTTCTATTATAAATGCATCACTTTTTGCGCTTGTTGAGGAACAGCAAGCATCAAACGACGATAAAATCCTTGCAACTGCAATTGCTCTAACAAAATCGATGAGTAAAGAAGTGAACAAAGGTGAGTTGTATTAACATCCATATTTATCTTGAATATTCATTACTTGTTTTTTTTTTTCAGACGGTAAAACATTTATCCAGACAGAGTTAGTTCTCATTACAACGGATCGTAATTTACGTGTTAAAGCACTTGCAAGAAAACTAGCAGTAAGCGAATTGAAGGAATTTCTTCAATGGGCTAATGATTGCATTGATGAAGAGTGACTTTTTTTTTTGTTTTTTAAACTCTCAAATGTCTTCTATTATTATTTTTATATTAAATATTATATGTAGTTACCTAACTTTTTTATTAGGTATTTTTTTTCTGTCTTTGAAGTAATAATACATGTTTATTTGAAATTAAAAATGCAACTGTTTTTATTCAATCTTTCTTCAAAAAAATAAAAATGTAAAAAACCACAATTTTTTTTATCAGTTGTTTGAAAATATATTATTTGAGAAAAAAAAAAAACTATCTTCATCCTACCACCAACTCTTTAAATAGGAGTTAGTTTTTGATACACATCCTGCTCATGCAGGTTAAATTCATGAAGGCTGCAAATTCGTGAACATTCTAATCGAAATAAAATAGGTAGAAGTTATGTGGTTATTCTTATTATAAAAAATAATTAGTGGAAACCCTTTGCACTGAAATGATATCAGACTTAGTGAGCAATTTTTTCTACGCTCAGTCATACACTTAGTTTTTGATTTTTTTATCTAATTTTAGAATTTCTTGAATATTGACCGTATTTTTATTCGTCTCTTTACGAACTGGAAAAAACTGTTTTTGGTGGAGATATTTTTGATTTTGTGAAGAAGACGGCAAAATTCTCCTTAACAAAATACAATACAAAGTACCAACCTTGGAAGTTTACCTGTTAAAGTGATTGTAAATTGACCCTTTCTTATATTATTCCAAACAAAATAAACATTTGTAAAAAGACATTCCATCTAATGTTCAATATATTATAATTTTATTTTCTATAATATAATATTTTTTTTATAAATATTTTATTTAAATTTCGCAATTTGTTTGTTTTGCATTTATATAAAAAACTTAATAATTAAATTTAAACTAAGTTACACACATTTATAAATTATGAAATTAAAAAAAAAAGAAATGCAAACTTCAACATATAAATTAGTGTTACTACATAATCATATACGTATAATATATTAAACAATTTTATCAAATAATTTTTAAAGAGCCGTTTCCAAGGCTGGAGAAATTGTTGTCTCTTTATTCATACTAGCTACAATAGTTTTAATATTTTGAGATGCAGATGTATTATTGCTTTTTAAAATCAATTCATTTGCTTTGAAGTTGCGATTGGCAGTTTGGGGGACGACTGTGATGACAGCTGGGTTGGTTGTGGTCAACAAAGGCGATGATGACGACGACGACGTATAGTTCGATGGAGACACTCCTAATGGTTTGTTACCCGACATTTGCGGTGCATTCTTAACGTATTTTCCAACAACTTGTGGAATTGTTTTTCCAAATGGAATCTTTAATTCACCTTTCATGAAGTTATTCTCTTCGGTTTGTAAGAAGATATTCTTTTTCAAATCGAGTTTCTCCTCTGATATGAGCTCATTGCGATCGAAGATTGCATCTCCTGCTTCTGAGCTTGGCTTCGAACCACTGTGATTGGATCCACCACTAGAGTTTGAATGGTCTTCTTCGCTGTTGGCCTCGGGAATGGTTGTAGATATTACATCAGTTCGCATAGAGTTCATTCGCCACTGAGCTGAACGCTGTTTAGGAGCGAACGATTTAGAAGGCGACCCGAATTGTCCCTGACGCAACATCCTTCGATTGGCAAATGTTTTCGGTGAACCACTCAAATCTAGCAAAGTCATTGGTGAGTTAATGGATTGCGTAGGAGAAGCTTTGTTATCACACCTATTGGCTGCTGCTTCGGCTTTTTCAGCTTCACGCTTGTTCATCTTTAACAATTCCACAGCTGAGAGCTTCTTCACTGGGGTATTCTTCACTGACTTGGCCAGAAGAAGTTTCTTGAAGTCCATCAGAGTGGTTTTGCTGTTGCCTATACGATCAGAACATGTGTTCAAGCGCTCTGGATTATTTTCATCGCCCTTCTGGAACGATCGAGAGCTGGGCTGCATTGCTGGTGTATTTTCGGCAGTCGGAATACTTTCTGAATCCTGATATGATTTAGTTGGTGTCGAAGTAAAGAAATTGCTCCTCATGTTTCTGGCTGGTACAACTGGTGAAATATTGGTGCTGCGTTGAAGTTCAGCATTGCTCTTTGTTAAGGCATTCCTATTAGCACGACTTATCGGAACCGCATATAAGTCATCTCTGCATGTTCCTGCAGATGTTGGTAATGGCTTGTTTTGGCGACGGTTTTGTAGTGTCCAGTACACCGGTGTATTACGATTAAACGCAAGACTGCTATCCATAGGAATACTGGCAGTTGTTGTTGGATTCTCTGTTGTCAAAGTTGTTCCGATTTTAGAGAAACGATGATAACCTAATTGACAAAAAAAATAAACAATATTAGTTCATATTGAAATAAAATAAATAAATATTTTAAATGGTTAGTATATTTATTTTTAGAATTAGTTACAAAGAGCTTTAAACACACATTCAAGTGCAGTGAGTAGTTAAAAACCGATGAAAACAAACAAAAGCAAAAATTAAAAGGATGCAAATAAATTTAAAAAATGTATACTTTGTACATACTCACCAAGTGCACGTTGATTTAGACTTACTTTAAAAAAGATGGGTTATATGATTGTGGATGGCTTATTGAAGGATGTGACTATTTACACCACCTGTCTTCCACCAAGGTGTATGTGTTTTTTCTCTTATATGATGTAGTTGATTTAATTTGGTTTGGGGAATGAGTGATATTACATATACATATACAAACATACAAATTTACAAAATTTTGCCTGGGATCGATTGAACAAATGACATTAACAAAACAAGTGCATGTACGAGTATACCTTCAATTTTACCTAACTAATAAAACTCTATGATGATATGAATGTGAATGATTCAAGGGATACATTTTCAAGCTCTGACAAATATTGGGGCAAATTCTTAAACGCAAGATTTGCAAAGCAAACCACATGCAAAGCAAATGAAGAATGCAGTTGAAAAGGCAAAGCAAGTGAAGTGCGCAAGATATTTTTGACATTTGCCGAAATACATTTGCATTTGCGCATGAAAATAAAATCAACTACATTTAGGGACAATCTGCTTAGCAGGGATGTTTACGTTTGCATTTTGGAATTGTTTGCTTAGCATAATTTGCGCAAGTTTTGCGTTTAAGAATTTGCCCTTGGATTGATAAGAGTTAAAAAAAAACAACGGATGTTCCTAGAAAATTAACTTTTAACTTTTAAAATAAAAAAATGTTTTGAATTATATAAAAAAAATATATTAAATAGTAAGCTAATCATTAGAAAAATTTATAAATGAAGATTTCACGCTAAATATTTATACAATTAATATTTTCAGGACTGAGAGCAAAAAACTGAAACAAAAAAATTTGGGACTTGAAAACTAACTTGAAATTGAAATTTATTTTTAATTTCAAATTTAATTTTTTCAGCCCAATTTAATTTATTCCCTGATGAATCCCTTTAAAAGTGGCAAGTAAATTAATATCACATGGATAAAAAGTGTATGAGATAAAAAAAAAAAACACCAAACCATATTCCCAACAAGATGACAGCATGACAATGTGACTCTGCATGTGGCAGAAAATAATAAATAGTGCACTTTATTTTTCAAATAATGTATTATTTTCTTTATTTAAAAAAAAATTAATATTAGATAAAAAGTTGATAATAATAATAATTGCTAAATACAAACATGGCAGGAGTTTTAATAAACATTTAAAGCGTAAGTTTAAGTTTACCAAGAGCTATTTTTTATATATTTATAATAGTATGTATAGGAAATTCTACATGAAATTTTCAATATATTCTAAAATTTAAAATAAAGTGAAAAAGAACCAGATTATGATAAAATAAAAGGAAAATAAATTTTTGTTGCACTTTTTCAAATAAATAAATACCAAAATACAAAGAAAAAAATATATTGAAAATTTCAAATAGAAAACCGGTGTTGTATTAAGGACGTTTATATATAATCTTATTTTAATAAAAATAATTACGATTTTTTTTTTCTAAATTTTGTTGCCTCTTGAGTGTGCATATTTTTGTTTTTAAACTTATTTTTATTATTTATGGTTCCTATATATATTTTCTTAAAAAAAAAAACAGGACATATTTTTTTGTAATATTTTTAGTATTCGATAGTGCAAAAAACATTTATTTCCTTAAATTTTAAATACATACGTATATGGATATTACAAAAGAGTTCAAATGCACACATTGATAAATAATAAAGCCAAGCGTTGTTGTTGTTTTTTAAATTAAATCTTAAACAATTATTGTTAAATAAAATCAAACAAATTGAAATTAAAACATAAGTACAAGGAGTTAAAAACGGAACACAATAGAAAAATTTAAATACAAAGGAAATAATAAAAAAAAAAACAAACAAATCTGTTATATACACAATTTACAATATAAAATAACAAACTTTTACCAATGCATTTTTAAACAGAAAAAAGGAATTATATTTTTTTTTTTTCATTTTTAGCTTATCGATAAAGCAGATTATTATTTTTGATAGTTGATAAAATTGAGAAAATAAAACAAAAATAGACTGGAAAATTGGTTTATGTGGCGTAAATTGTGTTTACCAGTAAATATTGTATGGACAATTACATATAATTATTATATGTATTATTGAATTTCATAAATAAGAGTAAGGATTTGATTTAAACTAATTGCAAACGGCCAAAAGTAATAAATCTCTGCGGTCTAACCCCGTCAGATGAAAAAATTAAGGCTATTGGTTTTATTCTGACATTACGTTGTTCCATTGGTGAAATTGGTGATGTTTACAAGTACAATTAAGAAAATCTAAGAAAACTATTAGGCGATTATTATTTATGTTTTTATTTGTATAAATTTTTTAATTTCTTAAGCATTTGCTGTGCTTTTCCTTTTTCCTTTTTACTATTTTTATTTTTTTTTTTTCAAGTTTTGTGAGAATCATCAATAGCTTCAAAATGACGCCTCAAACGTTTATCAATATTAACATTTAAAAAACGAAATAAATAAAAAGTCATTAAATTGACGATTTTTCAAGTTGGCAGGGAAGGGAATGGCGCACGTAAAAATTATATCCTGCTGGATAATTTTTGAGATCCTGAAGATTATTCCTAGAAATTTTTGCAAAAATCAAAAATCATATAGAATGACTTGCGCAATTAATTAAAATGTAGTTATGATATTGAAATGGTTTTCGTAGTAAAGTGAAATAATTTTATAAAGAAGTTGTGAACATTTTAAAATTGACATAGCCCAGTCGGAATTTAGGAACATTTGAATTGGACTTTCTAGGTTTTTTGCGTTGGCCGACATTTTGATTTTTTGGTGATGTAAGGAAATACGAGTTATTTATATGCATTGTTTCTGTTTTTCAAATCATTAAGATACTCGTGCTGTTCATATCAAATTTCAGAAAATTCGTCCAGTAAAACAAAAGGACATATTTTGAATAAAAAAAAACTTTAAAAATTTCGAATATTTTTAGAAATTCCAACATTGTTTTTTTATATTTTCCAAAACCATTGGTGGGCTAGAGATGAGAGTGGGGCACTTGGGACACATATCGCTTTTTTGGCATGAATGCCTTTATATCTTTAGAATTGGGTAAACAGTCATATCTTTAACCAAAAAAACGGTTAAAAAGGGATTAGTAAAACAGACAAAGTCCTTGAAATGAGCACTTGATGTATAGGTAGGTGTTCTGGAAGAAAGTGGATACCGCTTCTTGGATTTGTGATCAATTGCGATGGATCTTGTGATGACTACATCAAATATTATGTAAGCGTAAGGTTGAAGAAATGACTGGAAAACTCTGCCATCTTGTGGGATCTCTCTAAGCTAAAAGGAACGCTCTAAATGGCAGTTATTCGTCCACCACCATCATACGGTTAACAGTTTTGGACAATGTACAATGTATGTATGTAATGAAGTATGAGAGTAAATTGAAGGCAACTGACGTGAAGATACTTCGCATGACAGCAGACGGGACAAAGCGTGATCGAATAAGAAGCAAGAAAATTCGAGAAAGCCTTCACATCAAAAAAGTTATCTTGGACAAAAATAGCATGTGTCATGTAAAAACAAGATGCCCTGAGATCCTGGTTCAAAAGACAATGACAAAAGACGTTACAACATAATTGGGGAAGAAAGGCAGGCGCAAAAACTCCTGGATCAAACAAATGCAACGACAA
Source organism: Syrphus vitripennis (assembly GCA_958431115.1). Taxonomy (NCBI): domain Eukaryota; kingdom Metazoa; phylum Arthropoda; class Insecta; order Diptera; family Syrphidae; genus Syrphus; species Syrphus vitripennis. The sequence continues at coordinate 43,162,727 of OY288108.1, forward strand.
ATCCCACAATAGATTTAGTGTGAATCAGTAGAATGGTAGAGACAGAATACTCTGGACCATGACGACGTCGTCGGTTGAAGTAGAAGAAGGTGCTAAAACACTAGTGAACACGGGTGGCATTGATTTTTATAAATGAGATGTGCCGCTTATTTCTGGTGAAGCCTTAAGGTGAATCAGTGAAGTGGCAAAAGAGTTGTGGTTTTAATCTAGATCGTCAGAAAACAAAAGAAGAAGAAGATTATCAAGATTTAATTCCGCAGCTTTATTGTATATGTTTGTCAAGCTTGAATAGGGTTCACGAGTTTTCTATTTACTTTTTCAAATGTACCTACTAACAAGTTACACCTACCCTCTCCCTATATCTAAAACTTTTGAAATTAACCTTCCTTTCATACATTATCAAAATAATTGCACTGTAGACAATTTGTTTGCAAGTATATCCAATTCAAAATAGCAGAAAAAAAATAAAGGCCAAAGTTCTTTACATATGCCTCCTTCCTCCCTGCACGACTATATTATTTCCTTTGGAATAGTTCTTAAAAACATAAAAAAAAAGTTCCATCTACCGCCACTATACCTACATACATACTACTATACTAGTATTCATCTAACAAGTGCATCATGCTCAAGAGGGATTCGTCACATCATCATCATCATCATAAACAGAATGAATATGAACGATTCACATGGAAATGGTTAATTATAAAAGCGGTAGACACATACTCTACATTTTTGTGTACAATGACTATAAAAGGAACAAAAAAAAAAAACATAAATCCACTTCAATAGAGAACATTGTACTCAAAACTTGAATAAAGAAACAAAGAAAATTATAAAAATGACTGACAAGAGTAGAACACAAACCTCCTCACAAAAAAAAAAATGTGAATCTATGCAACATGGTCACATATACGAGGAGGGACTATAGAAGGACTACCAAATCTCTGTACTTTGCATAACATCAAATTTCTGAAGGATTCTCTCTCTATGCTTCTTAGTATCACCAGTTGGTTGGATTATTTTAAAAGGTTTCAACAAAACACCTTCAATAAAAGATTTTTGATACTTTGGCTGAATGGTGTTTGGGTTCGTTGTCGAGGACGATGACGACTCCATGAATTCACAATCCGATTCAAGATCCTCATCATCGACGTCGACACCACCAACAACCATGGTTGGAGGGTCGGATGTGTCAAAATTCTCTAAGGATTTATTTTTCAAATAGGACGAGTCCATTGAAGTTGTTGTTGTGGATAAAGAGAATTCATCGACTAGACGCTCAAAAGATTTGGCAATCTTTCTTACTTTATTAGAGCAGTTTGCGGATGTTGATGCGGCATTAGCATTTGGCAAAAGACCAACAACATCCACTGTTCTCATATCGATTTGCATGTCATCTGTATAAATCATACAGGTACTCTTGCTAACTAATTCATCATTGGCCAGCTTATAGCTATTGTTTCGTTTCAGAGGTCGTTGTTGTTGCAATTGATTTATATTGCTACTGCTACTACCAAGCGCACCAGTAGCAGTTAAATCTTCTTCAAGCTTATTTAGGTCACGAATCGATAAGTCAGAAGAAGCCTTCTCCCTCTCCTCTTCCCTATCACTACGTCGATTTGGAGCTGCTACTTTTTGGGCGAATGTAGTTAAATGCATTGGTAAATGTTTGTCAGTAATTTTGTCTATACAATTGTTATTAATATTATTATTATTATTGTTGTTGTTGTTGCAGTTGATTTTTTGTGTTGTGATTGTGGAATGTATTTTTGTTAAGCAATAATTATTATTTTTCGTGTTATTTACATTAAAATTATTATTAGTTACATTAGAAAATGCCTTACCTTCATCTAATACTGTACTGGTTGAAGCTGTTGACGACGCTGATGACGAATTGGATGACGTTAAAGTCGATGAAGATGATGATGATAATGGCGATGGCGATGGAATTGCAGCCATCATAGTTGCCATTGTTTGATGTGGTAGCGGGGGTGGTGGTCTATCTAGACACTTTGTCGTCATATTAACAATTAACGGTGGTCGATGTGATTGCGATGACGAAATTATTACTGGTCGCACATTTGGCACTTTTCTATTAACACAACCGCCATTGATTGTTGATACAATGGATTTACTTTTTAGTGCAGCAACGACTGGAATAAAACTTTCACTGGGTGGAGCGTCGTCACTATAGTTACTTGGATGATTGTCGTTGTTAAATAGCAGAGCACTTTCGGTTTCTTTTACGTACGGTCCAGGTGCGAATGTTGTATGCGCTCCTTTGCGACGTTTCAAACTATCCGAATCGTAAATTGCTTTCCCCTGCGAATTCATCTTGACACGCGCACCCCTGTTCGCCGCTATAGTCAGTGATGATGGCGATGAGGATGACGATGGGGCTGTTGTTGTTATTTCTTCCTCATCCTTGCCATAAGGGGATGCTGACAGTACTTGGTTGTTTTCGTCATTTCCTGATGCTGCGCACGAGGACTGACTATTGATTTTTTCTGCCATCGTTGTCGTCGCACCAATTGCTGATGGCAGTGCAAAAGGATGCGCCACTATGTTGCCTTTCGCCTGATTGCGGCGAATATTGCATGGCAATTCATTCAGGGAAACATATTCCTTTTTCTCGTTGCTGCCATCGCCACCAGCGACTTTGTTTGCGGTTCCCATCGAAGAAGCCAATGTGGGATCTAAATTGCGACGAACTATGTCATTGGAATAGTAAATTCCAAGATTTCCCCCAGTCTTTTTGTGATTGTTGTTGTTATTGCTTATATCAGCTATGGTAACATATTCACCTGCCGCATCATAGATGTTGGCATCATCTTGTTTGGCAGGGGATTTTCTCTTATTGGGTAGAACAACTTTTAGCTTATCGAGCATATTGTGAAGTGGATGTTGCAGAGTGCGCTTCAAGTGGTTTAGATTGTGATCTTTTTTTGTTGGATCAATCATATCGACGGTAGCATATGGGGTTGCATAATTAACGATGGTTGTTGTTTCTTTGATATTTTCATCATCACTAGTTGACGGAGTGATTATGCACATGGAAGGAATACGTTTGGCGGTCATGGCAGTCTTTTGTTTGATTCTTTCAATACGTTCCACACCTTCCAAATCTGAACTCTCAGAGTACTCGACTTCGGAAGATGCTGGCAGGGGTTGGGCACAGCGTTCGGATATGCGCGTCTCAAAGGTGAAATCACTTTCTTGACTTGCCGGCGAAGAGTCACTGGTGGTGGAAGTGTTTGTATTTTTCCCTTCCGCATCCTTTGGCAGTGTAGTTGTTGTCGCCAAGACGTTTCTCTTTATTGTGCCAGTTCGCTCTAATGTACTTCCCACTGTGCTGCTTGAGTAACTTCGTTCGAGGGTACTTGTGCTAGCACTATTGTTCAATTTCGAAAGAGAACTAATGCGCTCGGGTACATCTGGCCCATGGTCGTTGACCAGGAGAGTGGTGCAGACGGTGCCAGCTGAACTGGTGGTGGTTGAAGTTGAACCTCTGCCAAACAATTCATACTCATTTTCAGCCGTTAGGACGGTCTGATTTGACACACTGCCAAAGGAGTAATTACTGGGGTGGGTTGAACTTGTCTGCAATGGCGACATTGGTTCTTCTTCCTTCAAAGTTCGCAACCCCGAATCCATGTGAAATGAGGTGTAGTAGCCTTCGGTGTCACAAGAATATGCAGAGCTAGTCTCGTCGTCGTCGTTTACCTGCAAGTCTGGGGTGGCAGTACCTTCACTGGTCACACTGCTCGATGCCGATGTATTTAAGAATCGTCGTCGGCTTATTATCGAGCTGGGTGGACCACTGCCCGGATGGAAGCTACTTACATTTAGTGATGTATTCGAGGCACTCGACTTGGGTTGTATAGTGATTTCACTGCCAATCGAAGTACGACCCGACTCCGAACTGGCGCTCCAGTTACCACTGGATGAATGTGGCTCATCCTTGTTATGGCCATTTATACCGTTGCGTCGTTGACGATTCAAGGACGAGGTATCACGTAATTTGACATTGCCGCTGCCGAGTGCCACTAACTTTTGTGCAACCCCTTGCGACGTCTTGCCACCATTACTAGCCAAGGAAACGCTCTTCTCTGACGAGGAATATGAAGGTTTTCGTTCGTGCGAAAATCTGCCTTCCTTTTCGAAAAGTTCATTCTTTTTGCTTGTCAGCTCGTGAACAATGCATTCATCGTCGATGTCAATGTCAGTGGTGCTTTTTTGTGCAGCCACAGTTGCTCCTGACTTTGGTGGCGATGATTTGCTACTGTTGCTATTGTTGTTATTATTGTGCCCCGACTTACCACCGCTAGGTGTTATGAATTTAAAACGATTACGACCCCATTGTTTGAGTGAGTTTAGGCGTGTCAAAGTGCTCTTGCCTTTGTCATATGGCAAGGCAACAGATTCTTTTTTTAAGATGTCACTTGATTTACTTCGACCAAATTTATTTTTTTCCTCATTCGTGGCAATATTATAACCGTCATTTGGATTAACGGTATCACCACCAGCTATACCAGTTGCCGCTGCTGCTAAACTATTCTTACCGCTATCATGGGTATCCGTCCTGTTTTATAAGGGGGGGTGAAATGTGTAAAAATATTTTTTGTTTTTTTTTTGTTTCTATTTAAGATGGTGAATATTACTTAAAACTTCAGTATTACAATAATATTTCTTATTTTGTTTTTAATTGATTTGTGAGTAATTTATGAAAATGCTCTGTATAAAGAGAGCAAACCAGAAATGGGGGTAAATTTTTTTCTAATCTCTATTTTATTCAATCATTTTTTTTTTGTTTATTGGATTGTTCATTTTTAATTTATGGAAAGATGCGCACTGATTGAATCTAGCAATCAAATAATTCTGTGTCGATTGATTATACAGAGTGAAGTCGATTTGGTTTTGGGGGCTTATATAATTAAGTGTGAAGACTTTTTTCATTAAAAGGTCTTCGGATTGATTATTTTTTATTAGAGATTTTTTTATTGCTTTGATATAATTGCTTTTTTTTTGTTGTTGTCGTTATTGTTAAGGGGGAAATGAAAAGGAAACGAATTGAAATTGAAAAATTCATTGGTATAATTATATTGTACTGGACATTAAAAAACCTGAATTGATTTAGGGACCAACTAATTTTTATTGTGAAATAAAAATAACTGTTGTAGAGCGTGGAAATTATGCACCTAGGAAAATTAGTAATTTAATAATTATCAAATATGCATATGTATATTCATGAATAGATAATTTAAGTTTGTTTGCCAATGTTTTGTTTGATAGATAAAATTGAATTTTTTCGAATAAATAACACTAGTTTACAAGTTTTTAGGCCATTGGCAAACTAAAAAAAAATCATTTTCCTACTTTTTTGGGTATATGTATCTCGAAAAAGGTTCTTTGAAAAAATGATTAAAATTTTCGATTTCACCGATCTCAAATCAGCCTAGAAAATATTTTTTTAGTGGCAAAAATAATTAAACTAGTATTAGTCCTGAGTTTAAAATTATTACATTTGCTATAGGGTGGATTGTAAGCTTCGAGCTCAAAAAAAAACTTCAAGACATTTTTTATTAATTTTATCTAAGTTTCATTTTTAATGTTATCTTATAAATTTTTGTGTCTTATATTTTGAGTTTAAAATGGTTAAAAAAAATGCGTAAAACAATATTTGAATGATGCCACTTTTTTTATTTTGCATTTTTTAAAAAGAAAAATACCATCCTCTCCCTCCCAAACGGCCGAAAAAAGAAACCCAATCCAGTAAGTTTTTTCTGGCAACCTACGCAATCTATACGATGTTCTAGATGTTATTCGATACTTTAAAAAAATATTTACTTTTTTCTAATTAATCAATCAAATTGTTAAACCCCTTTATTTCGAAAGTTCTTAAAATGTCAAGGAATTCGTATGAGAGTGTTCCGCAGTAAAATATTAAACTTGTACTTGTCCGATAGCCCCCTTAAAATATGATTTGACCCATTATATTTTTGAATTTTCCTTAACTCAAAAAATATCCAAAACTAGTTTTTACAATTAGATTATCTCAATGTGATTTAATACCTTTTTTAATAATTTGATACATATGTGTATTAATAACAATGTATTTTTTTAAAGTAAAAAATTAAAGAATTAATTATGTTTCTTAGTTTTTGTTTTTTTATTATTTATTTTTTTTTATATATAATTTATGCCAAAAAAAAATATTTATTTTGAATTCTAAGATTTTGTGTTCATTCTCAAAGAGTCCGATTTTTCAAATTTCTCGGAAACTACAAATGAAAGAACGATACGAATAGGTTAAGAAACTTTTTGTTTTCAGTCAACAGATTTTTAAGAAAATGTGCGAAAGTGTTTGGGTGTATGTAGCAACATTATGTAAAATCACTTTGTTGAGGTATCTTTAAAAATATGGACATTTTACTATCGTTGAGTGAGTTTTAAGTCAAGTTGTTTCAGTGAATAGTTTTTGAAAAATTTGCATTATTTTTTAGTTGCGGACTTGCCAGTTGACTTTATACTTTTAATTATATGCGTTAATTATTGAAATATCTATTATGCTTTAAATTAATACGTTTAATTAAATATTCCTTTTTGTAAGTATTAAACTAAAAAACCTTACTAACTTAAATTTCAAAACTGACCAAACCATGGGACAACACTAGCTACAATTTCGAAAAAAGAAACCAAAGTTTATGGTTCCAGTATTTGTACACAATTTTGCTGATAAAAAAATACGAAATTAAGTAAATTTTGGAACAAAGTAGAAGAATCTTGGAATTATTATTAATATATTCTTCCACATCAGTAAGAACATATAAGTAACCCATTCCCCATTGTTTTTTCTCCATATAAATAATTTTGCCAAATTTTCACAAGATTAAAACATTGGCTTCAATACACATCGAGTATGAAAACACTTTTTTTTAAATTAATTTAAATGAAATCCTTTTAATGTATTACCCTTTGAAAGCAAAACAAAAATCTGAAGCTTAACAAAAACAAAAAAATTTATTTATACGAGTATGAAAAGCAAATAAATGTTTTATGAACAGTGGTTGTGGTTGTGCGGGTTTGTTTGCTTTTTAATGCAAAATAAAAAAGCAAAAGCAAAGACAATTTTATTTTTACACGTAAAATGTGCTGTTTTTTTTTTTTACTCACAAACCATGAAACAAAATAAATGTGTAATACTGAAGTTTGCTATATATTTCTTGTTTATCATTTAATATATACAAGTAGTGTACCTTAATTTTTTTTATTTGTTGTTGTTAGACGTTAATTTGTTATAACTGTTATTTTATCAAAAATAAACAATAATAAAAAAAATAAAACAAAATTTGAAAAAAATAATAATTTTGTGGAACATTCCATATTACACTATATGATTTTTGTTTTTAATATAATGGGGACATAAAACATGCCTCTATTGTTTATAGTGATAGAACAAAAAAAAATCGATTATATTTGCCAAAAATAATAATTAACAACGTTTATATGTAATAGATAATATTTTGTACATTTCTATATATTAAACAACAGCATAACAAACCAGACACAATAATATTATTATAAATAATTTTATTTCAAAAACGACATTCAGATTTTTATGAAGTTATTATTAATACATTGTTTTTTTTTTTAAATAAAATAAATAAAAACAAATACAAAACATACCCATTAGCTGCATCCTGAATCTCTTTCTGATCGATTCCTGCGATTGTATTCCTTCGTTTGCCACGAACTTTACGTGATCTCGAACGTCGACTAACAGTTTGCACGTCATCGTTCAAATTATTGCTCTCGGACATGCCAAGGGCACAACCAGTGGTTGATTTTCTGGCCAGGCACATGCGTTCAAAACGTCTTCCAGATGTGTCCACTGAGATAACTTCGGCAGGATATCTTTAAAAATAATAAACAAAAAAACAAACAACATAAACAAATAAAATAAGTCAAGTTGAGATTTATTTTGGGGTTGGTCACACGAAACCGCATTAAAGTAAAACGTGATGTAATGTTATTGTTAAAAATTAACCTTGACCTTAAGATGGAGCTAACATGCATAATGTAAGTTAATTTATTACTTGTTTAATATAAAATATGTTTATAGCTGTTTTTTTTTCGTTGTGGGGTTGGATTCAGGCTTTTATTCTGTAAAGGAGTTTTTTTTTATTACAAAAAAGTTCATTAACTTTTATAATATCCCAGGCATTTGAAAAGTGCTGGAGCATAAAATTTAACTGCTTTTGATATTCAAAAACGATAACCTATATTGTTTTTCAGTGAGAAATACATACGCTCTGACCACAAAACCTCAACACTTTTTCACAGATCTACAAAATAATGTTTTCAAAAGTTGCAGTTGTTGTATTAAGTATAAACAAAAAAAGACAAGTATACGCCCGAGTGACCTTCGTTGTAATAAAGCTACATATTTTTTAACAATTGTCTTTGCAGATGTTTTTTTGCAAGAACTCTGATGGTCAACATAATACAATTTTAATCTAAAATTGAAGACAGAAAATTGACGAAATATAAAAAAAAAATTCAATTTTTTAATAAGCTGTACCTTTACGAAAAGTTATTATAATTAGGTGACATCGAAAGCGTCTTAATGATTCATACTTTAAAAAGGCGTCTTATGAATTCAATCTTCAAGAGTTTTCAGTTTTTAATTTCAAAAAGGATTTCCGTTGCTAATTATATAAATAATAATTCCTTCTTTTCTGACAAAATGCATCCAGCCTTACATCTCGAATTTTCTGTTGTGAAGAATCATAAGTCACATGCTCTTGCGACGAACTGAGGCGTCTTTTTGCAAAAGAACATGCAAAGCTAAGCATTCATTTACAACATAGGAATCCCACTATGTGAACTGAAGCAAAAAGTCGGTAACATTATTATTCAAATATCCAACGAAAGATGGAACCTCCTAGAAACCTGTGGTATTACCAGGAAACTATGGCCTAGATACGATAAGAAAAGGTCCGTTAGAATTTTAATTCTTAATAAACCTTCCTTAAGATCCCTTATAAGCATAATAACGGGACACAACCTACTTGGCTACCATAGAAAGAAAATGGGGCTTAATACCGACGATCTCTGCAGAGGTTGTGGCGACGAAGATGAAGACACAGCTCACTTTCTTTGTCATTGTCCAGCACTCTGCCACACTAAGAAAAAAAAAACCTAGGCAACTACTTCTTTAACGAATTAGAAGAACTATCAGAACTCTCAAGCAAGAGCTTACTGAACTTCGTCAAGACCTCCAAATGGCTAGACGAACCATCGGATTCATAGGTTAACACTTCAAGAAGTTATAACACTTCAGGGTATCACAATGGATCTACATTGATCTAAGTGTGACGGTAATAAAATCAACTGTCAGCCCAATCAACCTAACCTAACCTAAGCATTCATTCATTGATTTGCTTCTTGAAAAACGTTTCGATGCATAGATTTTGGAATTTACTAAACGAATAGCAAAAAATGTTCTCTGAATTCTTGTAAATAAAATGCTCAACAAGGTTGAAAATAACATGTTCAGCTTTAAACTATACTGCCGTCCTAAGGAGAAAGGGCGTAAGTGCCAAAAATCAAAAATTGAGTTTGAGGCATTTTTGAAAACGTTTAAGAGTGCCTTATTTTTGTGTAAAAAAAAAATTATAAATTCTAACTGTAAAAGGCTCAAAATCACTTGTCAAAATGGACACATATCCATTTTCTGCTCTTTTCCTAAGCAAAAAAGGCACATAAGCCATTTGCTGTGTAAAAAGGGTCCATATGCTAACATGAATCATTGCCTATGTGCCTTTTTTGCTTAATATCTTAGAACTTCTTTGGTTTATATGCCCTTTTACCCATAACACACTAGGATTCTAAAAACAAATATTTTATGTTTGTTAGGTTTTAGTTTTATACTCAGAATAAATATAATTTTGTTGTTAGAAAAGTTGAAAAATGTTTATCAATTTATTTAATTCGCTTCAAAAAAAAAAAAAAAAATTAAAGCAATTTTTTAGATATCTTAACAATGCCAAAAAATCGCATCTTCATTTCTTATGTGTTTACTAAGCAAAAAGGGCGTAAATCCATTTTATCTTACAAATAACCAAAATAACTTAAATTCATTATTACCAAAAAACAACATAGTTTTTTTTATTAACAAATCATTTTTTAAAATTAAAAAAAAAAATATTTAAAAGTGCGAAAACCAAAAACAGTAAAATACATTTATCTCAAAACTACAAAAATTGAGATACGGCTTTTTAGCTTATGACGGCAGTATTTCTTATCATCTACAAGACTAAAAAGTTGTCATAATTTCTTACTTCATAACTTTCAAAACACTAACAAGTCTTTATAGCACCAGATGAGTTCAAACCCTACCAAACCGAAAGTGGTGTGGAATTAATCTTAAATGTTATGTATAATTAAGCTTACAGTTGATTAGATCCCCTATCAACTATAAACAAACCAAATTAATTACCAATTAGGTACACTTGAGTTAAATTAATTTGTGTGCAAATGGTAACCCTATCAGGAAATAAACCCGCATCGCTACTCGACTGGAAAAAAATACATAAAAAACAACAACAACAAGAGAAAGAGCAAGAGCAAATAAAATTAAAATAGAACCAAAATACAACTCATACACTGGAAACATTATTCTCACTTCACCAAACCAGGAATAATAAATTAATTCGATTCGGTTGGTTGTTCCTGACAGTTTTTGACGTATGCGTGTATTGTATATTGTATTGTGTCTAGGGTTCTTCAATTGAAAATTCATTTAAATTTTATGTTGAAAATACCTTTACCTTGAATTATACATCAACACAATTCAATTTATCGCACACAAAAATTAACATAAAACGGTTGGAGTTTTTGACATTAAAACTAGCTCATCCGTCAAACCGATAAAAACAATTAATTTTCAAAATAACTATACCTACATACTACATACCTAAATAAATAGGAAAGGGTTATTTTTGGGATCGGTGGATGGACGGCAACGGCATGTTAAATTGAATAACTTACCTTAAAGCTAACAGTTTACATTGTTCCTCCGGGGAAGGCAGTCGATGGTTTAAAGGCACATCTTTGTTTATGTCATTAGGAATATGCAAATTATCGTTACTATTATTAATGGAATAAATAGCGTCAACAGCATCAGCTGATAACACGGACGGAGATAGGGCTGGCGTTAGAACTCCATTATCACCAATAGTCATCGATGTACTTATGGACGCATCTACACGGTTCATACAATCGGGTGTGACTGTTACATCACCAAGTGCCTCAGACGATGTCCACTTGCGGAGGTCTTCAATACCGGCCGGCTGAAAAAAGACAAATTTTTTTTTTTATTATTTCTTCAGTTCAAGTTTATTAAAATATTTAAGTCAAATAAATATATTTTCTATAGAAATTAAGGCCGGTATTCACCAAGTACTCAAACTAACTCAAAAAATTCTTTCCTCATAAGCTCATGAAAAGGAAATACTCATGAGTTAATGAGGGAACATTTTTCGGGTTATGAGGAACTTATGAGCGATCGGTGAATACCAGCCTTAACATCTGAATTCAAAGTCTGACAACTTTCAAAGTCAACAACTTTCTCTATTATGCTAATTCCTTCTAATACAACAATTTCAATTTTTTACCGGAAATAGAATCTAGGTACCTACAAACTATTTTGCTTTAATGTTTTTATTTATATCTATTTATCTAGGAAAACAAAAAAAAATAGCCTTTGATGACAAAAAGCTATTATTAAAGCCTGAAAATCCACAACGTAGGGTTTATTTGGCAATAAATAAAAATAAAAAAAAAAATTAATAAAAAAAAAACACACTCAATCGCACGGAGGAGAAGTTCTTATCAAAATACAAAGAATGAGGCTTTAATGACAACATGGCCACATGGGAAATGTTTGCAAGTCACGCCAAAGGATTCAATACCATTAGGGATATGGATGGAACTTCCATTTTTCTTTCGAGTCATTATAAATACCATCAAATTAATTGAAGCAATTAATGAAAAAAAAAAAAACAACACACATAAACCTGTAGGCTGTATGTAGAGGGAAAAGAATTAAGTATTCCCTGTTAAAGGCTCATAGCGAAATATGGAAAGAATTTTGCATAAAAGTAGGACGAACATATTAAATGCGCGAGGTGGCAGAGCGTCGAATAGTCAGTCAGTCATATAGTCAGTCGTTGGCAATTGTGACTCATTTGAAGTGTAAATATAATTGATGTTAATGTAAGTTTCAGTATTTATTCATTAAAAATGTACTTGCTGGGTAGTGTGTAAGGTATAATTAGCATCTAACACGTTATATTCACAAGAACGAGTTCTCTTGATTTGACCCACAAGGGAATAGAATAAATTTATAGGTGAGACCTGAGATTGGATGAGTTATTTCAATCTTCTTTAAATGGGAAACTATACCGAAATAGGGAAAATTTTATAATACGAGTAAGATTTAGAATAAGTTGGAAGTATTTTGTTTTCATTATTTTATCGGCATTATTTTATAGAAAAATAAATTGTAGTTTTAAAATACATCTCTATCTAAAACTTCGTTGGAAATCGTGGAGCATATGTTGAATTGTGTAAGTACGGCAGGACCTCCAAAAATGGCCAGACACAGTATACACGAAAATAAATTTAAATTCTAGTTCTAGTTTTTTTTTTGTCTAATGTTAGTAAATTTAAAACTATCATAAATAAAATGCTCTAGGGATTGAACAAACTTGCTCCTTTTTTTTTTAAAGTTACAAAATAAACAAAAATACAAAAACCAGAATTGTTTTATTTTATAATTGCTAAAATAACCCAAAAAAGAGGTTTGACCTCAAAACTAAAGATACTCTGATGTTTGAAAAAAATACAAATATTTCATTAAAACTAAATATCGTTTCCGTAACGTTTGTCCAAGTTTTTCTTATAATTAATCTTGCGAACAAAATGTATACCAAAAAGATTAGGAATGACTTTAGTGGTTTTAATTTTTCAGACAGTCAGCATTAGAGTTGATAGATGGATGGACAGCTAAAAAAAAATGGCGCGCTTAGTATTGAGCGTCAGTCGGCATTTTCAATAAGAAATTTATCTTTTTTATTTGGCTACACCATTCTTTATGGGATTTATACTTTCAGAGTTAATTTTTACTCTTCCTCCTCGTGCTGGGAAAATGAGTCAAATTCAAAAATATCGCGTCTAAGGAAATACATATAACGAAATTGTATTGACCAATGAAAAATGTTGTATACATTTTCTATGGAAAAAGTACTCAAGTACTTGCATAGGCTAACACGCGTTTTTCAAAATGGTTGCCAATGGGAACCAACTAAAAGCCTGAGTCAATCCATCTATTAATACCAATCATAAAATTTGAGATTGGGGATTTTGCACTGTGGTGTTAACTGTTAGCTTTAGAAGATTTTTTTAATTATTTATAACACATTGAGTTTCAAGTACAAACATTTATCAACATTTTTTTGATAACCGTTCAGTATGTACCAACGCATAATGAAAAAAAATTTTGCTATTGAACTTTTTTGAACTTAAATAACCAATTCACAAAATTATACTACACATGTACAATGTATAGTAAGTAACTAAGTATAAAACTGATCGTACAGATCCCAGAAACTTTAATCAATATACTAACATCAGTATACCTAATGAATTGAATTATCTCTAAAATACATATTGGAAGAAAAAATAATGTCGTTCCACCTAATCAAGAAGCGATAACCTCTTTAATTTTATGCTACATCAACCTATTAGAAACTTATTTTATTTTGCACAAGAAAAACCAAAAACAAAAATAAAATAAAAACTAAACCGGCTTCTCTCTAATCGCCATTCATTTTTTTTTTGTACCGCACATGCAATAGATGACCAAACTAATAAAGAAGAACTGTACATTTTGTATAACGAATAGATACAGGTATATATATATACGTATTCCTGTCTCGGCTCTAGTCACCAAATTGATCTTGTCATCCTTACCATAATATACGATACATTGAATGTACATAATATATAACTTTAACTGTATAGGTACATATATAGACAAGACATTCCAAAAAAAAAATAGATTCCCTTGAGTATGAGAAAAAGGTAATATCCAATCTTCAAGTAGAAAAACTGCTGAGTAGAAAAACCAGCAATTTATCTATAGTTTAGTGTGACCAGCGGCTTTGATAAATTTGCACTCTGCTTAATAAAATGAATCGCATGAACAAATTTCGAAACGCATTGAGCCAGTTTGTTTACAGTGGGTTATCTTTAACCTATGATTATTAGAGGCGAAAGATCGCTTAAAGTGGAGATTGCATTGAACGATTATTTCAACTATTGATATCTCTATACATTCTGACAGATGTATTAGACAGCTATAGTAAAAACGATGATCGTTTGATCGAATCGTGTTACGCGATCTCGAGTTTGATAATCATGGATTTTTGAACTATTTGAAATTATTTGGCAACAAAAAATGGAATTGTAAATATATAATTAGAAGTTTCAGAATCAAAATCGAAAATTTTGCAAAAACAAAAGAAATAAAATGGCAGCAAATATAAATGCGAACACGGAACTACTGGTCTTAAATTTCCTTGCGAATAATGTCTTGAATACAAATTATTTTCTGTTTTTCCGAGATTGTGCTCCAGAAGACGTGTGGAGAAATAGTGACATTTTAGTTCACAGCGATTCCCGAGCAAAATATTTGGGAAGTAAAAAAATTATTATGTGCTTGGCTGGTGTAAGCCTCCGAAGTGTTGGTGGCGACACCAATCTTCCGCCCAGTCTCATATATGAAATTTTCACTCCTTCTATGAAATTTGACAGTTTGTGGTTTAAAAATTAAATGAAGTTTATTAAATTGTATAGTAAAACTTTGGATAAAAAAAAAGTTTTTGTCGTTTTGGACAAATTTCTAATAAATCGTATATTTCATTTTCGAAATAATGTAGTTAATTCAAAAACAAAATATAGACGGCTTTCATACTTTTTCTATTTTGTAATATTATTGGTAACAAAAAAAAAAAAAAACAAATGGTAACACCAATTATTTGAATGCACATGCACAACTAATACAACTTTTCTTTTAGTTTAAAGGTATTTATATACAGTACACAACTTACCAATCTTATTTCAATTTCAGCATCAATTCTAGTTCTCATCTTGCGATTAGCCTTCCCAAAAACGGGCGTACAAACCAGTTCGTCCAGCGCACCTGTGCAGTTGCTGTCCACCGTCGCCGCTGTTGTGGTGTCATTTCGAGACGCCTGCAACCGGCACTCTGAGATCTTTGCTGCTTCCTCGTATAGCACTTTAACGCTGGTAGGACGAGTTTCGCTGGTAAAGAGCTCTTTATGGAATGACTTGTCGCAATGGTAATGAGTTTTACGTTGCGCGAATGTTCCCAGGTCACTCTCAGCTAAAATGAAAAAAAAAGAAGAAAATAATAAATTAATTTTATTTTTCACATAAATATACATATGTATTTATTCTAAAACATATTAGGGATGAATACAATAATTTTAAACCCAAATACCAATAAAAAACAAAATTGCATTTTTAAATTGAACAATACAAATAGAAAAAAACCAAAACCAAAAACCACTTCCTTTTCTTATATGAATGCATCATCTAGATGCGAAAATGCACATAGCGTAAATTAATGAACATAACCAACCTCATATAATGTATGTGTACAATCCGAAACGGATTAAAACAACACGTTTGAATGGAGGCAGAAACACGATTCTTTTATTTTCTTTTTGTATTTTGCCTGCAAAATAAAATTTCAATGAACTTAAATTGTATCTCTGTGCACGTTCCAAAGAGGTGCACTCATAAATTATTTATGTTCAAAACTCAGAAATCTTAGTCCAAAGTTCTTTTGGTAAACTTTTTGTACCTACTTGTTTTCTGAGGAAACTATATACCATCAGAATGATAGAATTAGGTTAAATACTTCATCGTCTATATCTTAAAACGTATGTTTTAAAGAAATAAAATGCACATTTGGGTTGCACGCACTTGCTTTTATGTTAAAGTACTTTATAATAAACACACAAAAAAAAAATACAAAAGCAAGAAAGTTTTTAAAGAAATATGTATGTCATATATAGATTGTTAGCCTCTTTCATAAAAATTTCATGTCAAACCGTTTGCGCAAATCGGTAACCGAAATTTCGGTTCTATGGCAGGTATCGCTTATAACAGTTTTTTTTTGAAAATTTTTGGTTAAATTATTTTAATTAAATTTATGTATGTACTTAAAAAAAATTGATAAAATCGTCAGAGCCGTTTTCGAGATAAATATGTTTTGTGTTAACGGTTATATGTCAGGTACAGTTATTTTTGGAGCTATAAAATTCAATTTTGACACAAGGGAATTACTCTTAAACTTTAAGTTCCAAGCTTGAAGACAATCGCTTCAGAACTTTCGGGTTTAGGTCGACTAATATATCTGACTAATGTCTCGAGTTCGATATCATTCACGAATTCAAAACTTGCCCTTAAAATTGGAATATGTTTTTGTACCTACTAGTAGTTTATTCAAAAAGAATGGTCAATTATCATTAAATCTTAAGATCTACTTTATTTTTTTGTGCAACTTTGCACTAAACTTTTTTTTTGAGATTTCGATTTCCAGTTTTTTGGGTTCTTCGCATCACTTGAGTAGATCCTTGAATCTAGAAAACCCAAAATCCTGAAAATTCAACAAAATTCCATCAATTTTCAATTGAAATTCATTTTAAAAACAGCAATGAACTCAAAACAGATAATTTTAATTAAATTTAATAAAAAAAGCAATTATTGATTCCAATTCAAGTTCAAAGCTAAATTCTTGACCATTTGCAAATCAATCAAATAGATTTTATGTAGAAATTAATCAATGAAATTCCGATACATTTAATGGCCTTGATTGAATTTAATCCAGACAAAAGTGGTAACATACGAGTATATGTATATACATATATCTTTTTTATAGTCTTTAGAATGAACTGATGCTTTCATCTGTGAATTTTTAATTTTAAATGATTTTTCTGATTTCATATCAATACATTCAACAATCGCGGATGTTGGATGTTAAGAAAATAAATAAAATATTGATTTAAAATAGCTTTTAATGGTCTTTGGTCTTTGCTCTTATTTATATTATTCAAAGAAAATGTTCTCTTTTTTAATTCTGTTTGATCTTTTTTTATATAAAAAGCAGAACGCAAATATACAAACATTTAGTTTATTTCTTTCGCATTTTCAAAGGGTTGGTAAACAAAAATGCGGATAATTTACCATTTTATTACCTGGCCATGTTTTGCTTAAATCACCTCTCTGATGCTCCATATATTGCCATCAGCTTTTCTTTTCAATTATATCTATGTATACAAAAAAATTTGATTATTCCTACAGCCTTTTGTTGTCAGATGTAAAGAAAGGAATTCCATTCACTTCTGCAGTTCAAGGCAGATCAAGTATAATGGTAAACATATATGTAGTCATTTAAACGAAGCGGCTATTATTATGGCACCCGACGAAGAAACCTACAAGAAGACCAAAGACGAAGGCGATTTTTCCAAATGGCTACTAGGTATGGTACGGTACATGTTTTTGTTGCAATTGAATAAAACAATATTCAATCAAAATCAAAATAAAGTGCAAGACGGTGTTGGTTGATCATGCTTAAATGACTGGCTCTGGCAATAGCGAAATAAAAATGTATTTTCATTTTCAATAGAACTTTGTGATTGTGCAAGCTGCTTCTAACTTCTCCAAATGAAGGTCGCATGAAATCCGTTCCCGCGTTGTATAGTAACTGTTGTATTGTATTTTTAACTGTTCTTGTTTAGTTCAAGTTTTAATGCTGTTGTTCTTAAATTATAGTTTTTTTTAATCAAATTCATTCCTCTATTCAACATATACGCAAATACCATTTATTAGGTAGGTACTTTAAAAATAGTTAAACTTTATTGAAAAAGATTTTTTTGGCACGAGTACGATAACTTGGGCGCCGAAAATTTATAACGGTTTTTTGTAGAGGGGTCCAAAACAAGCATTTTTTACTATGGGAGGGGGGGGTCTATCTTGCCCCGTTTGGGCGGGAGGGGCAATTTTATGAAGAGTACTAAAAGTGGAAAAAAAATCATTAAAAAATAACGGTAATACTTATAGTTAATATTAATATTGTTTTTTACAGCCAGTATTTTGTACTATAAGCCACTTTTTGAATCAATCAAAAATTATACACAGTTTTCGAAAAAATTAGTTTCAAACACAAAATTCGGGAAAAAAAACACAAAAAAAAAAGTTTGCAGTGTAATTTCTCAAAACCATAAGATTTCACATAAATTTTTTTTATAGAATTTGGTGCTCTTATTGATTCCTTATCAAAAACTGAAAACTAGATTATTTTAGGTCTTCTAGTTTTCGAGAAAATTGAAAATTACTAATTACTTTTTTGTGAGATTTTTATTTTTGTTGTTGTTTATATAAGATTTCTTGTCCATGTAGGCTTTTTTACATGAAAACAATGTTTGCACCCAGCATTACGGCGTATAAACAGTTGAGGTATGTATGGGGGGGGCATGCTGCCCCCCTGCAACCCCCTGCTTGGCCTCACTATAGGATTTGGGGTATGTGCGAGGTTCGATGTATGCAAAATTTGATATTTAAACAGTAGTAAAGTATAAACAGTTGAGGTATGTATGAGAGGCATGCAGTCAAAAAGCTAAAATCTAATAAAAAAGTAATCAATAATTTTCAATTTTCTCGAAAACTAGAAGACATAAAATAATCTAGTTTTCAGTTTTTGATAAGGAATCAATAAGAGCACCGAATTCTATAAAAAAAATTTATATTAAATCTTATGGTTTTGAGAAATTACACTTCAAACTTCTTTTTTTTGTGTTTTTTTTCCCCGAATTTTTTGTTTGAAACTCAATTTTTCGAAAACTGTGTATAATTGTTGATTGATTTAAAAAGTGGCTTATAGCACTTAATACTGGCTATAAAAAACAATATTAAACTTAACTGTAAGTATTACCGTTATTTTTTAATGATTTTTTTTTACTTTTAGTACACTTTTCATAAAATTGCCCCTCCCGCCCAAACGGGGCAAGATAGACCCCCCCTCCCGTAGTAAAAAATGCTTGTTTTTGACCCCTCTACAAAAAACCGTTATCAATTTTTGGCGCCCAAGTTATCGTACTCTCCCCATTTTTTTTTTAATTTAAGTCTTTCCCTGACAGAAAAATGTTACAGTATTCTTGTAACAGAAAAAAATAGGCCCAGGCCTATGAGGATTTTACAATGGAAATTCCAAATCTACAGATAAAAATAAAATTTGCATCTACTCTTCAATTTTTTAATTTTTTCAAGAATGCATATAACTTCCTACACACAAGATATTCAAAAAAGGAAAAAAAAAAACTTAAAAAATTATCAAACGCTGCTAAAAAGCGCAGAAGCATAAATACTCAATTCTCGTTAAAAGAAAAATTCTTTATAGTAATTCACCAGCGCAGCGCACGATTGCCGCTATGCACGAATGAAGAACTTTGGTCCTACTCCATCGTCGCATCGCGTCGTCGACGTTGTTCGGTCTTCAGTTCAAAAATTTAGTTTTGCAAAACGAATTCTGATTAAGCGCCGTCACGTCTGGCTGACAGTGCAATTTCATTATTAATAAAATACTTAGATGCATGCATATTTACTTTTTATAATTTGTTTATGTTTTTATGTTTATATTTAAAAATTAAATATGCAACCATAGACGGAATTATAATAATATCTATAGTTCTATAGCTTATTGTCGAGAATTAACAGTGAATCATGTATTGTAGATAGACTGAGCAAAAGAGAGGCACGTCAGGCATATTCATTTGCATTATAACCGGGGCTACGATGTGCATCGTCATTAGACATGCCGCGTGATTTGGTTGTCATTATGTGGTAACAATAATGATTACTTCGTGTTTTTTTTGTTTTTTTTTATTTTTTTTAATCAATAAGAAGAACTCAAAAGTGTAATTGGGGTCAATGACTGTAATTTTATTTATTATACATAGGTTTAGAATGTAGACGCATTTATGTCATTTAGGTACTTGAAATATAAGAATATTATTATGTGTGCATTTTTAATTTTTTGTTTCGAAAGAAAAAATTGAGATTATGAAAGTTTTGGTCAATTTGATTTCTTAATTGCTTAGAGTATATGTATGTATATAATATGGAGTGCTTGTTTCTATATCAAATACATTGTAACGCCAGAAGCACAGATAGGGGGCGTTAGTATCTACTTTCTTACAGTTTCGGGAAGCACCAGCGCGGACCTGTCAAACTTCAATCATAGTTTTTTTTTGTATTTTTTTGAAGAGGGATGGAAATTAAAAGAAATTAAATTTAATTTAATTAAATTCTGGAGAGGGATAACCACTAATCAGTGGGGATAACGCACTCTTATTCGAGGTCCGCGCTTTTGCTTCCCGAAATTAGTGAAACTAGCGCCCCCTATAAAAGCTTCACGTTTGAAATTGAACAAGCCCTCCATGTTAAATATGCTCTAAGCTTAATTGTTAATTAAAAATTCAGCTGTCAAGGAATATATAGGATCAAATTTTTGATTCAAGACTATTTTCAAGAGTCTAATGGCCGATTTCACGAAAGACTTTTAAATGTTTAAAAGGACATTTAACCTTAAAATGGGGAATTTTGGTTTCACCAACTGCTTTTAAATTTAACAGGCTTTCAAACAACCTTATAAACTAAAAGAGCATTTTTGTCTCATTAAATTTTAAAAGTGTTTTAAAATAAAATCACATCCCGTGAAAATATATGAATGTATTTTATTTTTATTTTGCATTTTTGACAGATTTCGACTATAATTTATAAATAGGTAATTTTAATTTTAATATTTTTTTTTATAATTTTATTTTTCACTAAAATCCTTCAGGCGCCAATATTTTTAAATTTCGGAAGAAAAATTCGATGTTTACCGTTCTTTTTTCATTTTTTCACATTTTGTTTTTACGAATACTGTGGTTTCACTTTTTCTCATCAACTTCATATGTAAGAGGAGCAGAAACTATTCTTTTGTATACAGGGATGTGAGCAAATTCAATTTTAACTAAAATATCCCAAAAATTTCAATTTTCTACATTGGTGAAACTGAAAAAATTTAATGGTCTGATATCAATTAAAAGGAGTTTAGGTAAAAGCAATTATAGTGAATGTTAATGAAATCCGTCAAAGTATTTTATAAATTTTATCTAAATAATGTGCAGATAATACAAACTAATATTTAAATAGGTCGTTTTAAATGTTTTTATTTTTTTTAAACAAAAAAAAATGCTTTATTTTTCTTATCCAAATTAATTTTTGATATTTTTTATATTTCTTTTTCTTCTTTTTCTTCTTCTAGAAGTTTTAAGTACCTAGGTATTTAAAATTTTAAAAATTTTTCGCCATTTTTAAAAAGTAGAACATTATTTGTGACAAGGAAGATTAATACTTTTAGATCCCGAAACGAGTTTTATTTCTAAATTTCTTAAATGTTTTTAGAAATCATATGTTTTCATAAAAAATATAATTTTCTTCAAAAAGTGCCTCGATTTAAATTCTTAGATTAAGATAAGTTTTCGAATTATACAGTTGATTTATTTCAATTTATGGTTTATAAATTCATGAGTATTTTCAAATAATTTTTTTTTTCCGCAAGCCTGAATGGGATCTTCGAACCCAAAAAGACAATCCTGTTCCAATTTACGTTTGCGGAACCAATACTTTCGTTTTAAAAAAGGAGATGTTCGGAAAATAACATTCGTTTTCATCACCTGATTTTAATTCGCATTGATGGATAAACTATAGGCCCCATATAACGAAATTACTTTATTTGTTGATGAGAAAAATTCAATTAAATTCAATTATTTTGGTAATCTTTAATAACTATTAATTAAAATGTTGAGTTCATTAAATTCCTTTCGAGGCTGCTACTACTGCTAATCATTTGTAACTGAAGGCAATCTTTTGGGAGTTCATACATTTTTTATATTTTTTCTGCTATATTTTAGCATTTTTTTTTGTATTTTAGAATTCTTTGCATTTTTTTGCATTCATAAGCATTGTTAAAATTTTTTTATATTCTTCAAATTTTTTTGCGAATGGGTAAAAAATAATGCAGGAATGCAATTCAAGGAATGCAGAAGTTGATTTCGAAGAATAAAACAAGCACGAAGTCCAAAAAGATTCCAATGAGTTGATTGGTGAAAAATGATGAACAATTGTTGGAAGAAATTTGAATTCGCAGTCTGTGAGATTGAAGACTTACCCAAACGATTGCAAAACCGGTCGAAAAAAGAATAACAACAACGTAGTTTCGTTAAATATAATATGTAAGTTAACTAGCTTGTTACGCTTCATTTTCTTAAAGAAATTTTTTGCCACGAAATTTAATTTACCAAATGCACAGTGTTAAAAGTCTGGAATTAACTATAAAAAAAAATATTTCAACACCCATTATATATTAAGTTTATTTCTTAGATCAAGTTGTGTCAGATGTTTTATGAATTTTTTAAATTTTTAAAGAAAACAATTTTTTTTATCTTAATTTAAAATATCTAATCAGTTTCTTTTTCTTATATTTATTTTTTTTTTTCAATGGAAATAAAACTAAATATCTAAATAACTAAGGCCAAAAATTCCTGGCTCATCACATTATCCACTTAGCAGCAAAACATGAGTTGTTCCTAATTCTTCAACTTTATAGATTGGCTAGGTCTACATGATACAGGATAAACTGCACAATTACACAAACCATTTGCTATACAAATAACGTAAGTCAACAATGAATAATGTATCTCAAGTGTAGATTGTCCGTTGCCTAATTGGATTTCCAATGGATAAACGTTGCTTGCAATTTCTTGTAGACCTTTTTTTTTTAAAGACTACTACAGCAAGTTTAAGAAAAAAAATTTTTGTTTTTTTGCTGACATATATAAAAAAAATTATTTTAAGCTTTCAATGGACAGAGTACACTTTAAGTTCGATTATATTCAACTCTCTTAGATTCACAATGTGCACAAGAGTTTTAAGATATAATACTCGAAGGTATTTAAGTTAGAATAGAAAAACCAGTTTTTTTTTTTTTTAAATTTTGTAAAGGAATCCGATATCTTCGAGGTCATTTAAATAAAATCAAAGCACCGATAGATATTATAGATTATACATGAAAAAAGCCTCAAGATACACACGATACAACCCTGAATATATAGAGCCTTTCTTTTTATATGACTTTTTGTATATATCGGCAGACACAATAGACTCCTATATATTTTGTACGCCATAAAAGTGCCAAATGAAGAGGAATGAAAATAATTATTTTTCATGGTTCCATCCCGAGACTGTGCATGGATGTATCTACATCTTTCAATAATCAAGAATGAAGATGTTCAAAATGTATGTGTATAGTGAAGTGATTTGCCATACGTGAGCATATTTTTTTTTTGAACGAATAGGTATAGGTTGTTCTACCTACCCTATGTTAAGGCCAATGCTTTTTAAGATCTAACAGAAATTGAGTTACCATATTTTAAAAAATAATATTTTTTTTTATTTTCGGTTTTCTTTTAAAAAGGCTCAAAAGTTTCGGTTTGTGTAAAGAACACGACTGTACTTTTCATTTTTTGAGGAATATTGAAGAAGTCTTCGGAATTTTTCGATAAGGGAAATATTTCAAATAATATTTAAATAACTGAATAAATTTACAGCGCAATAAGCCTAATTTAAAATTAGTAAAGATGAAAACAAAATAAAATAACTGTTCAAAATTCCAGAAAAGCAAATTTTCGAATGTTTTCATTTATAGCAAAAAAAAAATATTCTCGAAACAAATTATTTAAGGATGGTCACCTTAAAAAATATCATTTAGGTATATATGAAGATGAATGTTTCCTTCGATAAATGATAGATATATGGTAAAGGTTGAAGTGTCTGGGCCCTAGGTCTCTGGGTGTAGGACGAATCTTGTCTATGGAAGTATATTTTTTCTCATCTGCATTTTTTTTTTTCTTAATCTCGTTCATACCCTTCATAAATTTTTCATCAGGTATGAATATAATTAGTTTATTTAATATTCTTTATGGATTTTCGAAATTGGATTAGAGATTAGACAGAAAAAAGGACATGCATGTATTTGTTAAAAACACAATATGTGTTTTAGAAATTGACATTTTGCGAGTATACAAGCATTCATTGAAAAATCTAGGATCTTTAAAATTCAAATCAGATAAAATTTTTATATTGGAATTTGTTTTGCAAGTAACGATAAAAAAAAATCCTTCAGTCAGAGGCTAATAAATTTTTATATACATATATTCAAAATTTTAAATTTAATTTCTGAGCAGTTCAAAAAACAAAATTAGTCATGCCAACATGAAGCATATCACTTGAATTAATAATATTTTCGAAGAAGTAACATAGAATACTACCAGAAGTTTTGCATATTTTTGAATTGACATTTGAAGCTGGTGGGCACCAGTTTTTTCGAAAGTCATCAATTTCTTAAAAATATAAAAATGTTTTTATTTTTTTGAAAATATTTTTTCGTATCAGAAACATTTATATTAGGACAGAAACAATTTTCATTTTTTTTAAAAGAATATTTTAAAATTAAAATGTTTAAAATAAATCATAAAAAAAGCATTGATTTGAATAATAAAATGGAAATATCTGTTACAGGTTACAGCCGTTTTCGAGATAAATATGTTTTTTCTTATCTGTTTTATGACAGGCGCCTTTATTTTGGAGCTAAAAAATCAATTTTCTCTCAAGGGAATCTCCTTAAAACCTCAATGTCTTAATTGAATATTTTTACTGATAGTTTACTTATGCCAATAGCCACACAAAATTTTATGATAATCCTTTACATTTTTTTATATGGGAGGCATCGTCATATCTGAAAATAAAATTAACATTTGTTCAAACAATTAAAGACTACCAAATTTCAAAAATATGTACCAAGACGTTTTATTTAAAAAAAAATATTTAATTTTTTTTCGAATTTTTTTTTGACAATTTTATACTTTTTTATAAATTTTAGATTCTTTTGCAAAACAAATTTTGATTACAATCACATGACACTTTTTTGAGAAAATCGAAAATCAAAAATCAAAAAATTGTTCTATGGGAGGTAACGGTACTTCCCACATTTTAGTTTTTTTCATAAATCAAAAAGTTGAAAAAAAATTAAAAAAAACCCTATACATCAAGTTTCAAAAAAATCCACACACCCATTTAAGCTGTAGCTCAACGAACAGACAGACAGAATTGCGAGGCCCGCTTTTTTTCGACTTCTCTACCATAGTATTGTCAAGTTTGAACTAAATATCGACTTAGAATTTTTACACGAAACCAAAACTTACCCTCTAGTATCTATAGTCGCAAGTAAAATTTTAAATATCAATATCGTGTTTTAAAAAATCCCCTAACTAGCTTAAACTGTAACCGAACGAACAGATTGCGAGGCTACTTTTCCTTTTAATTCAAATTTGACTAAAATTTTTTATTGGATTTCTTCTTCAAATGCAAGACTTGCCTTTTATATTCCAGGAAAAAAAGCAAACAAATAATAAGAAATTATTATAAGGAAATTGATATTTGTTGACCTTCGTTCTAGAAAATTAAAAAAAAAACTTTCTTTTTATCATAAATTAGTTTTCTCGCCTAATTTACATTTTAATTTCTTGCATTAAAAAAAAAATATTTTACGATCTTATATTTTTTTTTTTTAATTCAAATAAATTTTCCAATTTTTAGTGTTTGCCACACATATTCTTAAGTCTTATGATTTTTATAAACAACTTTAATATTTAATTTTATTTTACTTTTGTAACTTTCTTACACTTATCTTACTTTTAACACTAAGTAAAAATAAACAAAGTAACATGTCCCATGTTAAATAAACATTAATTTAAATCAAAAACAAATCTCTCTCATCTTGGTCAAAGTAAAAAAAAAAAATACAAATAATATTTGTCTACCTCTCTATATTACATTTGCAATCTCTCTGGTCATATTTATATTTAAACGTTAAAATGTATAATCATTCGTGCTTGCTAACTTTAATACCCGGAAAGAAAATAAACTCCAACTCAAGCATGAAACAAAATATATTCCGTATAGAAACGTACAATATTCAGTTGGCATAAAGACCGGCCGGCAAAAGCATAATGAAACTGGTACAGCACAAAAACACTGCAGCGAAATTATTAGATATATCTTCGCCAAGCTGTGGTGCCTGGAGTCGTCTAAAAATTTCACCCAAATGACCAAAAACAAAACAAAACAAAATTCTTGTCCACTTCAGATAGCTATATATTTATAAGTCCCCAGTCAGCCACACCATCATCATCATATGACACCGAACTCCCTAAATTAGCCATAGCTCTCGTTCCCTGTCCATTATTTTGGCATGAGATTCACCTTTTGTGATGATGATGATGCTGCTGCTGCTGCTGCTGTTGCTGCTGATGCATGCCTCCTGACATGTTTCTTTTGCTGCATCTATAGACTCGACTCACTTAAATATGTGAGCATGACGACAAGAAATCCCAACTCTTCCAGAAGGAGCATGATCTTTTTGGTAAGTATATATTCTGATGATGATGCTGCTGCTGCTGATGGTACTGATGATGGTGCTGCTGGTACCAAAATATCCATAAATCATCTTAAATTTTCCGCAATACAAGACACCAGCAATGGTGGTCATATCATTCTGACACATCTTTGCTGCAATCAAGAGAAACCGTCACACAAGCTGGTTGTGAATGCTGCTGCTGTATTTTGGTTTCGGGATGCAGATCCGCATCTGGGGTACTCTTTTCTCCAAAGAGCGATGCTAATAGTTGCAAGGATAAGGTTGCCAGATGAATGTAATACATTCAGTGGGGTGGTTATCTCAGACTTTGACGGATATGTTTTTTTTTTTTAACTTTGAAAAAGACAAAACAAAATGTTCGGAGAACAGGATTTTGAAAATTTTTTTATTGTGATTTATAATCATGATTTAAGGTCCTTAAAAATGGGTTGAGAGGGAGTCTAGAAGGACTTAATTCAGAAAACCCAAAATCTTGAATACACAAATCGCGATATACAGAAATAAAAAATCCCAAAAATTAAGTTTTTACAAGGGTTTGGGATTCTGAAAATCCAAATTCCAAAAATTTTGAAAATGGAAAACCCATAAATACAGAATACCAAAGATTCAAAAACACTTATTTCCTAAACTTATAATTCAACAATGGGTTGGGTCGAAAACCCGAAAACTTAAAATACATACAACCTAAAGTTCAGAAATACAGAACAACAAGAATTGCAAAATTAAAGGTTTTAGAATGGGATGAGTTTAGATCCTGAAATTCAGAGATTTCTTAGATTCCTAAAACTTTGTGTCGAAATCCCTAAGAAAAATCCCAAAACCTAAAAAGACCTAAAATCCCGAAAAACCAAGATCCAGTAATACAGAATTCATAATCTTGAAATTATACTCGTATGTACAATGAAACCTTTATTACCAAACGCCCTTGATCTAGAAATAATAAAATACATAATATTAAAACATCAAGTTCAAAAATGGGTTGGGATCGGCAATCGGAATCCGGAAAACCTTAATTAAAAATCCGGAAAACCCAAAATTCTTAAATACCGAAAAGCAGACACCCAAGAACCCCAAAACTGAGAATTATACATAAGTGCTTGGATTTAAAAAAAAAAAAAACAAGTTCCAAAAATGTTAAAACTTAAAAACTTAAAGTTGGTACGAAATCCCTAAAACTGAAATCCCAAAATCTAAAACCCAAGATCAAGCAATACTGAAACACAGAATTCATAAACTTAAGAGTTTAACAATGGGTTGTCCTTGGAAACCCTAAAACCTACATCCTAAATACCCAAATTCCTAGAAACCTTAAATTAACCAAAAAGGAAATCTAGAAATATCGAAAAACCGTATCCTAAAACTAAGGATTTTATAATGGGTTAGGATGTTTGGAATACCTGCCGAAAACGAAAATTCTCAAAAACCAAAATATACATAGAACACCTTAATCTCTAATACCAGAAAACATGAAATTTTGAAGATACATAACATTGAACATAACAGTAAGCCCAATAATCCATGAGCCCGAAAAAGTTCTGAATTTTTGATTTTCTATCGATTTCGGATTTTCCGGATTTTGGGTTTTTCTGGATTCTAGCGAACCCCTTTACAAAACCTCATTTGGCAATCATATTATAAACAGGCAGCATAACATTAGAATTGGCTATGGCTATTTTTCAATTTGCAACATTTTTTTGTCGTTGTGCCTGTTGCGGCTGCTGCTGCTGTAAGTCATTAGCACGTTCCTTAAATTAAAAAAAAACGAAACTGCAATCACAGTGCAGTGTTTAATTATTCCGACAGAGTGCATCCGCGAGCCAAGTCTCAGCTAACTCGATACTTCGTTGTAGATGCTATGGAAAAATATTTTCCATCACTCTGTCTGCAAGCATTTTTTTCATAGAGTTAATTTTTTCTTTCTAGGTCATATAAGAGAGACGAATAAAAAAAAAAATTACAAAAAAAAAAAAAAAAATTGATAAACGGTACAAGACCGAAAAATTTATTCTATGTTAATTGTATTGACGATGCTTATCATAATACTTTGCACTTCAGCGCAGCAGGGAAACAGCTTAAAAGGCAATCATCGGTCTTTATTGGATTGCTGGCAATGTGTCTGCTTCATGTTGAGTATAATTTATATATATACATAAGTAAGAATATATCTCAAAAGCAGGAGATTCCAGGATTTTTTTTTTTTTTGTTATATTTTTGAAAGTGCACCCAGAGAGAGAACTCAACGAGGGAATTTATGATTTCAATGATCATCATCTTTTTTTTTTTTTTTTTTTTAATTCATATGAAGAAGGATGCAAGCAGTTTTGTGAAACCTTTAATTATAATAAATATATGTATTTAAGTCTCAAGGTTGGGCAGCATCCGGAGGAATCTGAATTATTGCGTTTCCCTCTTTAGAGGTTATAATTTGCATTCTGTATGTCATTTCAATGTTTGTTTAAGTTGTTATTGTTCTTTGTCTTTTTTAAGGTTTTAAAAATTTGAAGGGTTTAAAATTTCATAAACGCTTTTGTAGAAATGAATTTTGTTTAAGCAGAAAATTGATTTATACGTATGTATGTATATAGAGAGGTCTTAATTTCTACAGTAATTTTTTATTTTTTGGGATTAGAAACTATCTTTCAGTTCTTTTAATATAAAGGGTCATTCATTTGCCGGTTTCAAAAGCAAAGCTTTGCTTTTCTTGTGGCACTTCAGCAATAACTTAACTAGTGTCGGTTAAAGCGTCTAGGGTTCGGTAATTATTCGCGTAAACACTGTATTTTGTTTAGCTCTACAGAAAAAAATCTAATGACTTGACTTCAAGTTAGCAGAACAATTTTCGAAAAACCATAAAAACCAACGGAAAAAAAAAAATTATTTATCTAGTATTTAAGTGCTATTTAAATGCTCTACGAATAAAAAAAAATTTCAAAATTTCAAAAAAAAAAAAAAAAAATTGCCATATAAAAATAATTTTTCCATGTTCTGCTAACTTTAATTCCATTTTTCTCAAAAACCATTAGAGTTTTCGACCCAAATCTTTTTGATTTGTTAATAGATCACCTAGCACGAATTAAATGCTTTTTTCGTCAAATCTTGGAAAATTGTTCTGAAAATCTAGCTATTAATTCGTGCTAGGTGATCTATTAACAAATCAAAAAGATTTGGGTCGAAAACTCTAATGGTTTTTGAAAATTGTTCTGCTAACTTGAAGTCAAGTTAGCAGAACATTAATTTTTTCCAAAACTACTGGAGCACAAAATTTTTTTTTTGGAGCACGTAAAAGCATTAATTAAGCACTAATTAATGCCATCAAAAAAAGTATGTTCTGCTGACCTTGGTCTGCTAACTTGAGGGACATAAAAGAAAACATAAAAAGCATAGTACCTACAACAAAATTGAAACTATCCCAAAACTAATTCAGGCCCAACCTACGAAAAATAAGTATAACAAATATAACACGACAAAATTTAATGTGTAACAATTTTATCAAGGGTAGCTAGTTCCAAAGCCATAATTTATTCTCCATAAGAAGTTTGTAGGCTTTCTCAGGGGCGCTTCGCTAAATTGACACAAAGCATAAAAACAAAACATAGAACGATGAATGACAAAATTTCAATTCTTACAACGAATTCAAGTACTCTATTAAAAGTGTTTACCCTTTTTCCAGGTATGTCCATAGACTTTAAAATGCTACCCCGACATTACCACGCTAATTTATTTATCACTATTTATTTATGCCACTCAAAAAAAAAACTCATTCAAATTAGAAACAATCAAGAAGTTATGTCAATTAATTTAAGTGCACCAGTTTCCTTAAGGTCAAAAGTTGTCGTGCGAATTATGTCACAGTCAATGCAGATCAAATTTAACATATTTAACTCAAATTAAATTAAATAAAACAAAAACCAAACTGAATTTCTTAACCAAAACAAAAAAAAAGCACAACACAGAAGAACAAGATTATTTTCTTTTGCATAAATTTAACATAAATAAAATAATGTATTCGACTATTCGTATACAACAAGACATAAATAACAAACCTAAACTTCCTTTTTATTCTTCATCTATTTTGTGTGGAGATCGCTAGACACAGACAGCTGAATTGATTTATAACCATTATCAAAATGTTCTTTGTTTTTATTTTTATTTTTTTTTTGTCTGCTAGCGCGCAAATATAAAATATAAAAAAAAAAGAAGCAGAAAAGTTCGCAACCCATATTGGGGAGCAGCATGGGTATTTGATGGGCATGGTTATGTATTTTTTAGCAAACTCAAGCAGAGAAGAAATCATAATAATTATTAATTGGTCGTGTCGTCAAAATTACGTTGTTATGAATCTTTTGTATTCTTTTATGGTTTTTATACATAGTTTAATGTCATCGTTCGTCGTCCGTGGCCGTGTCGTCATCATCATCATCATCATCATCATAGAACCACATTCACGTGCTAGGGAATGCCTGACTGTAAATCTGAATGTGATTCTGATTCATGTCATCATTATAATTTTGCCTCAATCATTCCATTCCGAGCTGGTTAGATGTCATTAATAAATAAATTCAAATCCAAAACGAATTTGCAATTGTGTTTTTCTTTATAAGGGTTGGCGTTAATGTTTGACGATTTGAATTATGGAAATGGATTTGCAGGCGCCAAAAACATGTGTTTGTAGGATTCGTGCTGCGTCATTGCTTTTGGAATTGACTTATAGATTTAGAGAACTTTTTTTCCTATTTAAAAGGGGTAAATCTAGATACGTAATTTACGAACGATGTAATTTTGTTTTGGGGTATAGATTGAGTTATTCATCACTGAAAAATGGTCTTAAATGATAAACTAGTAAAGTCCTGTCTTTTGATATATTGGGACGTATGCATAAAAAGAAGTAAATGCTTGTACTTGGAAATGTCTGCAGTAGTTAATGCAAATTTCCCACTAACTAGCACAGCAATTTACAAGTAAAAGCATTTACTCTTGTTTATGCATATGGCTTATTGAATGACCGATTACCTTTTTGTGTCATACGTTTAGTTTCTAGAGGTCAAGAACAAAACACCAATTTCTATTTTTCCTGAAATACGGAACTCTAAAAACTATTTCAAAATTGATACATAGTAAATAACTTATTGCATGACTATTTTGGATAACGGTTTTAGCTTCAAGACGCTAAGTATAAACCCTGTTTAAAAGAACAAAACGAAAAGTTTAAAATATTTTTATCCACTGCAGAAAGAATTGGCTCGGCTGGGAATCGAAAGGTTCCGATTGAATACTCAGAGAAAAAAAGAACTAACACTTGGAAAAAATAATGAAACTAAATGTTAAACTTATTAATTTTTTTTTGTTGTGACTGCCACTTTTTAATACGACCATCCTCTTGGTTGAAGAATCAAGCATCAAGTAAGATAATATTTAAGATTGTCTTACTAATTTTGATTTAAATTATTGAATGCAACTTTATTCACGCTTATGTTTTCTTTTTTCAGAAAATGAAAAGATTGACCTAAAGAAACTTTGTTTCAATAACTGTCTCTGCTGGTAATCATAGTCATCATCGTGGATTTTAATTAAATAATTAATTATCAACTACACCAGTTCCTTAAAGTATACCAGCTATCTCCGTCATACGAGTCATCTTAACCGACAGCCCTTTGAACTGCGCTTCTTCAAGTTACAACTTAAAATAAAACATGCAAAAATTAGTTAGTAGGTATAAATTATACAACCTTTAATTGAACATATCCGTTTTGTATAATTAATCTAAATTGAAAGAAGAGTTCATATACTTTGCAATGTCATAATTACTCAGTTAAGCCATCAACTTATCATTTCTTTATTTGAAACGTCAAAACTGTGAGTTATGCCATAACACCACCTTTCACTTTGCCATAATTATTTTTCCAGCGGGTTCTATATTCTATATTTAGTTTGACGTTCTATATCACACGGGTTCAGAGTTTATACGCTCATAAAATACTAAACACACCCAATTGATTGACAAAAGACACACCACTCACACATTCCATATACAACATAATAGTCTGTCTGACCAATGTATGTCAATCTTTAAGTTGCCACTGTTTGGTTTATAGATAGTATTTAAATTTTGTTCAAAAAAAAAAAAAAATAAACATTATTGCTACCCATTATGCGTTTTGTGTGTTATTTTTTTTTTCTGGGATATGGGGTGGGGGGTTTCTCGCTCTCTATTAGAATTACTAAAGATTCATTGAAATTCATGTCTAGCTGTGCTGTTCGGATGTGTGTAATTCCCCTACTCTTCCCCACTTTATGCTTCATCCATCTTTAGATTGCGTGCTTTTGAATACTCATTCGGAGTCGTTCAAAAGGTAGTATGCACGCTCTATATGAAAACTGTTATAATGAAAACAAAATTACCAGGAAATGCTAGAAATAATGATAATTGTTTAAAGTTCACCGCCACTATACGCTACTACTTTAGCTTAGCCCGCCATCATCAATTCCATCAAAAAACGTTGATCACGTTTTGTTGAAGATAGGTTGAATTTTACTGTTAAAAAGCCATGAATAAAAGTAAATGCTTTAATTAATATCTATTATGAGTAAATGCGCGGTATGGGCTCAAAGAAATTGTTAAATGATATACCTACTTGAGCAATTTGAACTTTGAGGTGGGTTGGGTTCGGTCGGTGTTATTCAAATGAAGAATTTTACTTTTTTTTTCAATAAAAAAATAAATTATATATGTACGAGTATGTTGTATGTTGTGAGTATTTTTTTAATAGTTTACATAAAGTGAAGTTTCAAAGGTGTTTTAAAAGGCGAATGTTTTTTTTGAAATCCTATCCTGATGAAATGTGCGTAAGATTGCCACCATCACTTTCAAAATTTTAGAGAAAAAAAAAATAAGATTAAGCTGAGGAGACTCAACTTGTGCTGCAATGTGTTGTTTGAAAAAAAGCTAAATAACTTTGCAAACTTTACAGATGAAATTTTATTGTTGTTTTCGATTTTTGAACTGTCTTAACTTGTACAATATTGTTGTTAGTTTTAACTGCCAAATACCAACTAGATAAGAAATTAATTGAATTACATATTTGCAACTTTTATGTCCGACAGAAAATTTTTGCGAAGTGTCTAAGAGTAAGAAGCGTCAAATTTGCGTTGTCATTTTACATTTTTAAAATGAAAAATTGCACTGTGTTGTGGTTAACTTGTGTTGCCATGCACCCATCGCCAGGCGGAAATATTTTTTAAAAACTTCGCAAATTTGCAAAATTTTACTTTTTTATTTTCAATTCATGTAAGCTTAACTTGTGCTGATTGGGTGCGGTCTATACTGCCATTAGCCGAAAAATCAAAATAAATTCATTTTCGAAACTATGACGATCGTTAGCAAATTTTGCGATCATCATTTTTGGTTTGTGGAAAAAAACAGTTTGTCTTGATACCAATTGCGAGGAATAATTTTATTCGAATAAAAAAATATGCTTAACATTTTTTTGCGAAGCGCCTGAGAATAGTGAGCGTGAAGTTTGGATTGCGAATTTTCTATTTTAGAAAATTAAAAATGCGCCTAAGTTGTGCTTAACTTGTACAACGCAAACGTTTTTACAAACTTCGTAGTTTTGCAAATTTGAATCTTGAATAAATTTGCATATTTGCAAATTTTACGATAGAAAATTAATTTTGCGAAGCGTTTTAAAGTAGAAAGAGTGAAGATTGTTGCGCCAATTTCGAGAAAACTAACTTGCACTGCTATGTGCTTAGCGATGTAGAAGCTTTGCAACTTTTCAAATTTTACGAATTAAATTTTTTTAAATTAAGATTTCGATTTTTGCGAAGCATTGCCATTTTATATATTTAAAAATAAAAATTTGAAGTTTTTAAAAATATAAACTAGACGTAGCAGCATATGTTTCATATATTACAGCGCACATTTTTTTTTAAATCAAAATTGTGATGCTAAATAATGAAATCTCAACACAATTTTATTTATTAAAAAACTTATTCTGATTTTTAATGCAGGCAAAGTAATTTATTTTATATCAAAAAAGAGACCTCAAAATCTTTAATGTTAAAAGGGCAATCAATTTATCAATACATATTCAGCTATTAGAAAGGCAAATTAAAAGCTTCAATAAATTGGTTAAACGAAGAACCAAAGAATTCCTTTTAACCTTTTAAATTATTTCAAAAACATAATTTTTTCTCTCTCGTCAAAAACATTCCAATCCGACCTAAAATACTTGAAAAGGCAAAACAAGGAAATACTGTAACAAAATCCATAAACATTTTTCCTTGAATACACTCGTATATCTCCTTAAATAAAATACGATAGGGTTTTTCCCTCGATGGAAAAAATTAGTTACAGGTATTTTTAGAATAGCACGCCACGTCGCATAAGACAACACAAACACATGATTTAAGATCTTCTATCTTTTTGGGTAATCCCAAAAGTAGAATCTATTCCACGCATTAAATTGGACAAAAAAAAACTATAAAGTAGCTAGTACCTAAGAAAATAAAAACAAAGAAGTTGTAAATGTTCAAAACATAATTTTTCCATTTTAAAATGATTGTTTTAAATTATTTTATTATATGGAGGAAAACAGGAAGTTATTTCCGCCCGCCTATTGTAAGAAAGATACTTTTATTGTTTTCAACTTCAAAATAGGCTATTTAGGCCCGCATACGAATTGAAGTAAATTTCAACATCTCATTGTTAAATTTAAAAGAAAATCAATTTTAATGTCAAAAGGAATTTAGAAAAACCCACATCAGTGATTTTTGAACATTCAGTAATTTGTTCCGTTCATAATATTATCTGAGTAAGACATTTTCTTAAATTTCTGTCTCCATCCATCTGTCTAATAATTGTGGTAATGAAGAACACATTAAACTCGTGTTCTATCACTGCATCAAAAAAAAAAAACAACTTCACACACTCTCGGTTCTATCTATGAGATGTTGTTTTTTTTATAATAGATATTTTTTTTTATTTCGTGGGAGCCTAAGCTATAATTTTCAATTTTGTAAATCGAAAAAAAAAAAAAAAACATTAATAGAATACAGGCATTGTAAAAAGAAATATTCCTTTAATTATATGAAAGAATCTCTTTGGGTGTCCATGTCCGCATTTCTCTTTTAAAGGCAACAGCACATGCATAGCTACACGAAAAACATTTCAAGTGAATTTTCATTCTTATAAAGGCGTATTTGAGTTTCAATCGATTTTCCCATATCAAAGTGCTGATTTATGATTGAACAGAAAAAAAAAATACAATACTTGTAATGATTGTGCGGCAGACGACAGAACATGATAATAACGATGCGGCAGACAAGTGCAACAAAATTTATTTTACTGAGACTTATAGACCGGTAGGGAGCGTTGCAAGAGTCTTATAGCAGACGTATAGGGGTTATGTTTCCATTAAGAATTATATTGGCAATTTTATTTGAAACCAAAGTTACATTACGTGCAGTAGAAATTGTGAATATTTTAACATTTTAG
Source organism: Syrphus vitripennis (assembly GCA_958431115.1). NCBI lineage: Eukaryota > Metazoa > Arthropoda > Insecta > Diptera > Syrphidae > Syrphus > Syrphus vitripennis. The sequence goes on from OY288108.1 coordinate 43,198,918, forward strand.
ATTTGCTTATAGAGTAAGATCCCAGGAGTATGCAAGCATAGTCCGGCAAGATTTATGTGAATATTACATATTACACTCGGTCAACAAGTTTTACGAAAATCGCACTCGGCATTTTGAATCAAAAATATAATCTTAAATACAATTTAAAAAAAAAATTTAAAACAAAATTTCAAATAAAAATATTAACCAATTACCAAAGTACATATTTAGTTTTCAAAAAAAAAATTATTTTAAAAATTCTGATATGCGATATTATTAAGATTATAAATTATAAATTGAAGAACCTTTTCAATAAAATTTTTATCGCAATCCAAAAATCATTTTTTTTTAAAGCATCATTTTTACAAATTTTGTTTGTTTCTTACAAAACCCACAGTAAAAATTTAATCAAAATTGTAAGGAGTTGTTTAAGTTTTTTCGTATAAGGGTTATATGAAAGCTACTGTTAATATTGGATCTCTATTTACCTGAAAGTCTTAAGATTCAAATTTGGAGAAAATCGATTCAGTAGTTTAGACTGTAGGTCGAGGTTCAGACAGACAGAATTGGGGGACTCACTTTTTTCGCATTATCATAATATAAGGTCTAATTAATGATAGAGAACGCGAGAAAAAGTGGGTTTATCTCAAAAACGGCCCTAACGATTTTGATTAAATTTTAAGTGGGTTTTTTGTAAAAACCGGAATTATTTCGTCAACATTTTTTTTCAAAAATCATTATTAACGGTACCTATCATGGAGTAGGATCTTATTGGATTTTTGAAAATCAAATGAAATTTATTTTTTCAAAACTCAATACATATTTGAAAACAAATATATTTTTGTTTTAACTACTTTTTATTAATCAGTAAAAACTTCCGTTCCATTTTTTTTGTAACAAATTGTATATAGGTATAAAAAAAATATTTTGTTTTGAAAAAAACTCTTTCGATTTTTGTAAAAAAAAAAAATTCAAAAATTTATATTTTTCGATAAATCATATGGCATTTTTAGTTTTGAGCTTAAAATTCTTTCGTGAATAAATTAAGCAATTAAAATAAAAAATTATGCTTCTTCATATTTTTTTCTAACGACATTCTTGTTTTTTTGTATTTTTTTCTTTATTCCATATAACTTTAAATGAGGAACAAGTTTGTATTATCCAATCGTGGATTTTGTTTTTTCGAATCCAAAACTTGCCCTATAGTACTTTTTACAGTCGCAAGTAAAAATTAGCAAAAGAAAAAAATGAATATACTCACAAGTGCACCTACTGGTTTCTTTTTATTTCATTTGGTAATTTTACTTTTTTAAACTGCAAATTTTTTTTTTTAATGATTATTTTAATTAATATTTGTAGATAATTTATTTCACTAGCACTCTAGATTGAAAGTTATTTGATAGTTTATATTTGATGCCAAAATTAGAATGAGAAAAAAAACTTGTGTGTGGGAGGCCTTGCAGATTAGACTTTGTCCTTGAGTGACTACAACATCCACCAGGACTATTTCTATACTTTCGCTTGTTTACCAACAAACCATATTTTATCGATACTTTAGAGTATAATTCAATAGTTGACAATTTATTATTCCAAAATGCAACATTACTTCCTAAACTATTTATAATTATACTTGCTGGTTGCATTGCTTTACATTATATTTATAGTACAGCAACTGCATGATTAATTCAAATTTATAATGACACATGGATGAGAGTTGTTGTACGAGACGAGCAGTCAGTGTCATTGTTGTAATAATAAACATACGGCGTTAATTTACAATTAAATCAATTGAGCTCTCAGCGTTCTTTTTATTTTTTTTTGTTTCAAAAAGATAAAAAAAAATGATTGATTAAGAGCATAATGTTTGTGTATATGGATTTTTAAGTACATGTCTTAGCAATAATGTGTATTTAAGAACATTATTGAATGGAGTACATAGATTTTAAGAATTAAGATGTCTGAACAAAGTAATCTCAAGAGCGCCAATTAAAGATCTACGAGTGCGTATAAGAACGAAGTAAGTTCGACAAACTTGAATTCCACAATGATGTTTCTTTTTTTTGTTTAAGACTATATAAATTGTAATTTACGAACAGTGATGGAACTATGCCAATTCAGATTTAGAGTTGAGTTGATTAAATCTAAACTTAGTCAAAAAATTAAGAGATCAACATTTTTTTTGGTTTTTTATTTGTGAATTTTGAAAGGCTGCATTTTCTTTAATTACATTATGTTGATATGTTACATTCGGCATAGTGAAAAATAAAATACACACATATCTTGTTTTAAAAACTGAGATAAAAAAATTACTTTTGATTCAAAAGAGAAAAATAATTTTATTCGTGCCATTTGCGAAATACATACATAGTTTAATCAAAGTACATGATGGGAATTGTAATAAAAGTTTTAATACATAGACATAAAATTAAAAATGCAATTAATAAGAAAAAATAAAAAAAACTAAGTATTCTATGATAGGTAGCTTCAATATTGTCGCAATGTAGTCTGTTGTTTGATCTTTAATGAGATTTAAAATTGTATTGAAATATTTAAATTATATTGAAACAAACCGCCAATAACAAATATGATACGAACCCCCAAATTGTTTTTCATTTGCATATAAAATGATCAAATTCAAACCGTTTTTGAAAAATAGAAAATGAAATATATGGCACTTGACATTTATTTTTTTGGAAACAAACAAGTATAAATACTGAATTTTTACTAAAAAAAAATCTTTTGAGTAGTTATTGAAAAAAAATATGATTTTCAATTTTTTCAGTTTGTTTTAGAAATATTTTTAAAAACCGTTATTTTTTTGAAAAAAAAAATGTTTTAAAAATGGCAGCTTATTAATTTCTACACGAAAAAGATCAAAAACACTTTTTTTATGAAGCTATAGATTTACTTAAAACCTTCCGGAGACGAAACTATTATTTTGTAGTATATTTCAACATTTTTCTCAAAGCCTTAAAATTTATTCCATTGTTAATATTAAATTTTAGCATTCATACATTTCAACAATAAGATAAGTTTTTCAATGGTGAAATCGATTTTTTTTGTTGAAAAAAAAACTTTCTGAATGTTGAGAACATAATACTTATTATTATGAAAAGAATCAAGTGTACATCATAAATCCGAAATACGTATTATGTATTTTGAAAAGTATACTTATTGAAATTTTCAAAATTGAAATGCAAAAAATGCAAATTAGGCGCTCGGCGGGTAATCAGAAGGTGCTAAATATTAAACTCTAAGAAAAAAGAGTAATTAAGTTTGGAGAAAATAATGAAAGAAAATGTTAAACCAGTAAACTTGAGCTACCACCAAGACCTGGCATCACTAAAAGGAGGCTAATGATCGGCCTGGCAGTCGTGAAATAGATACGTATATATAACCAACCCATAAAATCTTTATGGTATCTAACCCATCAAGTGTTGTTGTTTCATTCAAAACCTTCAATATCTATATGATGGTGTGAAAGCTTAACACCCTAACTGCAAATCTATATTTTTCTTTGCTGAAACTTTTTGGCTGTGGAATGTCAATAAGATTTTCTTCATTGTTTAATAACGATCTTTCTCTAGGTTGAGAACCACAGAGAAATTGCGTTGTTTTTCATCAATTTAATGTTTTTTTTTTCTCTTTGTTCTCGTATCTAAAAAAAATAAATTCTTAAAAGCAAATAAAAAACATTTTTCTTAAAAAAAAGATACAAAAAAATCCAATTAAAATAAATTAATAGTTTAAGCACTCTTTTGATCTGAAAAAAAAAAAACATTCTAATGTGATATGCAAATATTTTTCATTGCAAAAGAAATTCTTGGTGGCAATTAAGACTTTTTAACTTTCTTTCTAACTAACTTTCATTTCATTAACGCCGAAAATATACTTTCTAGTCAGCCCCCTTTTCTCATGCTGACTTAAAAAGCTTAATACAGCTTTGCAATATAAAAGTATGAACTATTGTCGCTACCAAAAGGCTCACCTGAAATGAATTAAAATGTAATTTACTGAAATCAACAATTAAGCAATTCTCTAGCAGATATTCAATATTAGAACGCATAATTAATCAGTCAAACTGACTTAAGCATACTCAAAGTCTTGTTTCTAAATGCTATGCAACGTTATTTAAAAAAAATGTTTTCCCCGTCATAAAGTCTTATTAAAGACTTTAAGGGGATTAAGCTTCTTGTTGTTGAATGTTGACAAATAATTTTTGATTATTTTTGCTTCTTAATCTCCTCATATTATTACACTAATTATTTATTTTTAATCTGCACCTAGTGTTGAAACACTCCCTGCCTAAAAGTTAAAATTATTCAACGAACCCTAAATATTTCAAATGCAACATGACCCAACAGCATAATTACTCACTTCGAAGTGAAGACTGGTTTTTTTTTTCATTTTGTTAACACTTCAAAACGAGAAGATCACACAAAATATTCACAAAATGCCAATTTAATCACGAAAATGTCATACAAATGCAGCTATAGCGAGAATTTCAACATCTCATATTACAATCAACATGACGTAGGTATAGTGCACAGCATAGTTTTTTTTTAACGGTATATATTTACATTGCTTCTAAAGACTATATAAGTGGATGTATGTCTGTTGTATGAAAAATGATAGCTGCTGGGAAGAAAAATGTCGAGTTAATCATATCTTAAAGAAGTTTTGTCCTCAGGCAAATAAATACATACCTAAACGTAAAGTACTTGTACGTACCCACCTCTTAAGGAAAAAAAAGCAACATTTTTTTTTCTTTTCTTATGCAACGAAGTGTAGAAGGGGTTTTACCTTTTTGTTTCCTTCATTGGCCCCAGGACTAAAATACTCATATACAGGTATTATTTATGAAAATGTCTTTGGGAAATGTTAAAATTTCCAAGACAAAAATTACAACGTAGATATGTATGCATATGGATATATTAAAATATATCCTTACAAAAGGTAAAATTTTTATTATCTACCATTTAGGACTATATTACCCCCAAAAGGAATTATATTTTGCCCTTTTCTTTAAAAATTGTAAGGATTCCTTCGAATGTGTTTTTGTATAATATTGCTCGTATGTAGGTAAGTTTGCATCGTGAAGGAGGAAGCCGTACTTCGTTATTTTTGTGTATAACTATGTATGTTGGATAATATTTCAAGAAACAAAATGTTTTATGGGAAAATTCACTATTTTATATTTTAAAGGGTGTTTTAATGAGAGCAAATAAAATTAATTAGTTTAATGAAATTATGAACATATTTTATTTATGATGTTTTTTATTATTACATTAAATAAACAAAATTAATAACATGTCAGATTTTTCAAAATTTGCACAACCAATTAATAAAATGTTGAATTTTTGGGTCTTTTTAAGAGTCCATTGAAGTTATTAGGTTCATTGAATAAAAAAAAGTATGCATTGGATAGGTGATTGATTTGAGAATAAATGTAATTCTTGGAATTGTACTCATAAATTCAAAAGATGGAGAAATGCATTTCGGAATCTAAAGGGTGTATGTTAAAGGGGTAAATGTGAAGCTTTCGTCTTAATCTGAGGGGAAGCAGTTTTTTTTTACTGCCATCGTATAAGTAAGTAGGTATATAGAAGAACCATAAATCCATGAGTTCGACCATTAAGCTCTAGCAGGGTTGCAATTTTTTTTATTGAGTGATAAGTTAGATAATTTTTTTGCTTTCTAAAGTTGATAGATTATGTAAATATAAAAAGTTGTGTGTGTAGCAGCAAATTGGGATTAATCTAGGAATCGAGATTTTAACTTTTTTTTAAAGTCAAATTAGAATGATATTAGTGAGTGGTAATAAATCGAAAGGTAAAAGAGAAATATTTTTTCCATGATGTTATATTTGTTTTTTAAAGTAAAAAAAAAAATTATTAAAAAAAAACATTTGTGTAATGTAGACTCTAATTAAAACAACGTCTTATTATTTTCAACACTTAACAACAAGTGATCATTTATTAAAACTAAATAATTTCGTTTAACAAAATCCCGTTTGACATTGCATGTGCATGAAGATTATATGGTTTGTTATATAAAGAGATTACATAAAAACAGATCATACGATTTAATATATGTAGGTATATAGATTATGTACAACAATGAAAGCTCTTTTATAGAAATATAAACTTCGGTCTTATAGATAATACCCTAGATTAAATTAGAAAGCCTACAGTAATTTTTTTTAAATGTGTTTAAAAAATAACTTTGAATACAAATTTAAAAATCCCATCCCATTTTCACTCGATTATGTATTTTTGTGTTTTTGGTTTAAGCTGTGCCCTGTGCCATTTTTCATGTGATCATGTGATGTGAAAAAAACAAATTTTTTATAACTTTAAAAAATGTAGAAAAAAAACAACAATTTAAGCTAAAAGCGGTTTCCAAAATACATAGCTCCTCTTACAAAAAGAGCAACTAACTAAACTTTTGTTGGAATGATTTCAAGAGATTTTTTTATCCATAGACAACTTAGTCGTTATGATTGGACAAGTAGACGCTTCACAATCTTACTTGAAAAACTGCCACTTCACTGTTAAAAATTTTGAATTTTTATGCTAAAAATCAAAATTTTATGTGCGAAAATAGTAACTCCTGAATAAATCAATCGTAGTTAATTTAGTGCATAGTTTTTGAAAAATGTATTTTCAAGCAAAAAAGTTGTGAAAAAAAAACATTGACAACCGAAATTTTAAATATATATTTTGAGTTATTATTCTCGGGAATACCTACTCAGGGGATTGCGATTGATTAGCGCCATTTATATAGAACTTTCGAAAGTTTTTTTTTTTAAATTTGTCCAACAAAATCGCCCCAAAAATCACTGACGTAAAAATAATTATTAGCTTAGGTCCAATTACCCAACTGGAACACCCTGTTTTAGGTACTCGTATGAGATTAGAATTTTATTACACGTTCCTTTCAACCGCTTACGACACGCCACCAGATTCAAATTCTGTCACTTTTCATGTTGTTGTTGTTTTTTTTTTTTGAGATTCTTTAAATTTGTTTTTATGTCCTTATCTAAAAATACAAAGCACTCATTTAATGCGTCTTCGTACGTAGCCATCGTCATCGTATACATATATGCTTCTGATTTTGATATTACGGGGCGCGCGCGCTAAATAGTGCACTTAACAACAACAACAACAAAAAGAATCCACCTTTTTTGGAGTAGGTATTTCGCCTTGGGGCTGCCACTAAATAAACATACCACCGCCCGTCACCACGCGCTTGTTCCCTCCACCTAATTAAAACAAATGCAACTCGTCGCGCTGTTGTCAGTCGTGCACCCAAATACTATATCTTCCACTAGTTGTAGGTATATGAGAGCCCCCTGGTTTTTTCCCTAAACATATTTTTATAAACACACATTCTTCGAGGCATCATCCGCATCGTCATCATAGCCACGCCATCCACGGCGTTGTCTTTATTGTTGCTTTAGCGTCCTTATAGCTAGCATTAATCTGGCGTGAAGGAAATTCGAAAATAATTTCTTCAAGCAGATATATATGTACTATGTTGGTACTGGTATGACAGGGAATAGGGATGGGGCTGGGAGCAGGACCGAGACCAAGACCGGGACCTGAGGGCTCAACTTAGAAACGATAAATTTTAATGGAATGTTGTCTGACGGTGGCATACTGCTGGTAAGCAGGCGTTAGTCTTTCTTGTATAAAACCTTCCGCCACCATGGTATCACCATCATCCATATACATAGCTAGCAGGGAAGAAGTAAGCAAAGGAATTAATGGCATCCAAGGAATCAACCATCAGAGAACAGGAAGGACGGAAGGAAGAGAAGAACTGCATTCAATTGCCGATGATGGTTCGAATTGTAATTAATACGTTTTTGTGTGTTGTTGTTGTTGTTTTTTTTTTTATATCCAAAATGTTCACTTCACTCTTCGTTGTTGCATTAGTCCCAAAAAAAAAACTAAACAACAATCTTTTTCAAATATATTTTGTTACATTTTCTCGAGGTCTTCATTTTTATTATGAAGAGTAATTTTATTTGATCTTTATTTTTTGGTAATTTTTTCTCCTCATCTTTGTTTTTTTATTTTTATTTTAGTGTTTATTTTAAGTTTTTTTTGTTTCTTGTATTTTTATGGATGATGATGTAGAATGTTTTTTTTTCATAATTTTTTTTTTGTTTTTTTTTTTATGATGCTGACAGATATTCAAGTAGTTGTGACATTTTATTTGGTTTCCGCTCATATTTGGTATGTTTTTTTTTTACGGCTTAGGATAGGAAGAATGTATTAGCATTGTTTGTCTTTTTTTTGTTGTAATATTAGATTATTCTTTTGTCTCCGGATATATGGTTCAAGATGGTAAGGTAGGTAGAGAGGAAATGTAAGTTGATTAGGTGTATTGTTCAAAGATACAGGGAAACAGAAGATGCATAAATATTTGAATAAGAATAGTTCTTTAGGGAGTGTATATTGTTATAATGAGGTTAATCAAGTAAATAATATAGATCGTGAGAAAGATTGTGAGAAAGACTCTTGGGTATCCATTGAATACTGTAAATTCTAAAAATATTTCTGTTTTTTTTTTAAATTATGTGCCTACGTATTGTAAACAAATTATATTGAAAAACTAAGCACACTACTAAATGGTATTTTATTAATTTTATTAATGATTGTATGGGATCTAAGGTTGGAATGAAAACAATATCTAGCATTTGAGATCTCACATTACAAAATCTCGCAATAACAAAATCTCGCTTTTTTATATTCTGGAACTAATAAAAATCCGCTTTTCATAATCTCGCAAATACAATCTTGAAAATTAAAATTTTAGTTTATGTTAGTACGAGTACCTACATAACTTTTTTTTCAATGCGAGATTTTGTTTCGAAAAGTTTTAATTTGCGAGATTTCGGTTAATATTTAGGTGATTTTTTAGTGCGACATGTAAATGCTGCATTTTCTAATTGCCAGGATATAGAAAACAGGATTACTAATTTTCGAGATTTCTTTTTTCAACATTTTTACAAAAAAGTGCAATATTTTGCTATTGAGATTCGAGACGCTCCTGAAAAAAAATGTCTTTTAGCATAAGAATTTTTTAATTTTTTTGTTATTTTTTCTCGTATGCCATTCACGATAATATGTAACGGCAAGTTTTGGATTCGTAAGAAACATAGAAATGTCAATAACTCATAAGTCAAAACAGCAAGAAATATTTTTGATAATGGGAAAATTTTTGCTATTTGTAGAGCCTTCAGGCTCTAATTTTATTGAATATAAGATGGCGTATACATATCTTTAAACAAACAATACTGGAAAATATGAAATGATTTTTGTTAATTTTGCCTGCTTTAGTATTTTTGTAAAAAAAAAATAAATCTAAAAAATTCTAATTCTTTAGAAAAAGTGTATCGAGTAAATTCTAATATTCGGCGTAATTTTCGAATTATACCAAAAATATTGAAAAGAGATCACTGCACACATTTTCTTCTAGTTTCGGCATAATTAAGTACCAAGCATCCTTTGAAACCTAGAACAAATTTGTTCCTCTATCCTCCAATTTTCTGTTTAACAGAACATAAATCATATACATCACGAACAATAATTTTTCTGCCATGACCTCTCAGAACATAGTACTTGATCATACCAAATCATAACGGTTTTGGAATAACGGCAATTTTTTTTTTTTTTGACATTTGGACAAGCCTCTGCTTTAAACCAGCTTACCGCGTAGATAAAACGCTTTTGGTTTTTGAAATTTTTCCATTTAAACATTGGCCAATAGGTTATGCCAACTTTGTGCATCTAAAAATTTTATATATACATATTTGTACTCGAATTTTAATACACAAAAAAATGATTCGATGCTGGTAATCTCTTTTAAAAACCAGATTTTAATAGAAATAAAAATATTTCAAATAGTTTTGTAAAATTATTTCTATTTAAAAAAATCTGAATTCTTAGCTGTTGGCTAAAAAGCACAGATCCAAATCTACAAATTTGGATTTGTACTTTTGATTTTAAGTGGCGAAATAGAGCAAATTGTAGTTTTCTAAAAAAAAAAAAATTCAAAAAACCTTATTTTTTAAAAAAAATCATATTGTACGAGTAGCTTGTAAATTTTTTACACAGAAATGATTATGAATTATTTTTTTTTTTGACTATTTGAAATTTTTTATTTGTTAAAAAAATCCTTTAATGCTCGATTTTTTTTTCGAGATTTAAATAAATAGTACCTATTTATTTAACTAACCGCGTTACAAATAAAAACAACAAAAAAAATAGAGTTCAACCGAAAACATAATTAACTTTGAAACCAATACCTCCTACCTACAGAAGGTATAGATACTCTCGATGAACTTAACAAGTCTACACGCTTTTTGATTTCTAATTAACTCCGCTCTACCTCCAAGAATAAAAGAAAGAAACCAATTAGAAATCTAGTCAGCAAAAAACATTACAAACCCAAATACAAAATAATAAAAGAAACAAACAAAAAAAAAATAAGTGTAGAAAATATAACCAAAGCTGTATCTAATTTCAAACAATTGGTAATCCGATTCCTTTACTTCACACCGTTTGATGATGGTGAATTTCTTTAACCACTGCTCTACGGTTTTGTATTTCCTTTTTTTTTTTTGTTTCTTCTTATTTTATTGTATTTCGGTTAAGGTAAGGTATGTACTCTAGTATCTTATCTGTATATACATTAAAATATAGTTAATTACATTTATGAGACAAGGAATACCTTTTGTTGAGGTGAAAAACCCACAAGAAAAGATATAGTAATAAAAAAAAAAACAAAACCACAACAAGAAAAGAAAATAACATGAAAATGTTCCGAGATAAATAAACAAAGATACTTGTACTGTATATAATATTGTCTTGCACGACATCCAACACGGAGTCCATAAAACAAACTGCGGCTTTTTGCTCCAACTAATGGTTGTATGATATTGTGATGCTTGTTGGACAACATCAGGACCAAAATACAGTTTTATACAAAGCACCGTTAAAATAAGGGCGATTGGAATGTATTAACTGCCGATTTGAATTGTGGACTTTTTCGTAGTAGACCGTGGCGTAATGAGTCAGTGCGAAGGACTCTAATACCGGAGTTCGATTCCCAGCCTCGTCCTCGTTTGCAGCGTTATTGCAAGAAATCTAGTTTTGACAAGTTTGCAATAATGTCCTGGGTTACAGGTTTTTTTTTTTTTTAATTTTTGGTTTTTTCTAATTCTACATTTTTTTTCTTACTTTTATTTCACAAGCCCGGTTTAAAAATGTATACATTTTACAAACTTAACAACAAGGAATCTGATATGGACTATGAAAAGACCAGTAGCGTAGTTATGAAATTCGATATCTACGTTGACACCCGCTTCTGTTTATTCATTCATCAAATTCAGAGCCAATATTTACAATATGTTCAATCAAGTACTTGTCTGCCATGCATAATTATATATTTTTAACTGGTTAAACTGGAATATACTTTCATATTTTTTGTTTTAAGGTACTCTACTATATTTCGACTTTGAGACAGGTAAATTTGATAAATTTGATGATCAATTCCAGACGATTACAAAAAAATACGAGTAGCAAGAATTTTTTTTTTTTTTTTAATTTAAGATTTGAAAAATATAATTTTTTATAATTTTTATTTGAAAAAAAAGAGATAGATTAAAAAGAGATAGACCGCCAATGTTAAAAGTCACAGAAATGTAAATTATTTTATATTTTATAAACTGCAAATTTTTTTGCACACAGGCTCTACCATTGATCTGATTGCTCCTGATTATTGCGGTTAGTTTATTTTATTCATGACTTTACACTGAAAGTTAATCAAAACTCGAAGAAAAAAAAAATGTTTAAAACTAAACAACCAAGCAAAAAGAAGCTGCTCTTAATGATAGAGGTCGCCATCAATGTAACAAACCATCGAAGTCAAAATCAAAATGACATCGCGGTTTTGGTTTTTCATAGTTGCATTGCAGCAAAGAGTACATGGCGCAGCATTATTTTTATGTGGGCATCCAGGCCGGGCACCACGATGCGGTGCACTGTGCACAGCTGGTTTAGGGTTTTTTTTTTTTTTTTTGATAGGCGGGTATGTTAATGTAGATAGAAATGATTGTTGATGTTAGATATTGCGATGTTTAGAGGCATGAAGGCGGTCATTCAACTATATACGTAGAAAATGATTAGATATATAAGAAGGTGCTGGTAAAGTGTCCTAAAATAACGCCTCTATGCATCAAAACATAGATATTCTTTTTTTTTCGACTTTTCTGTAATTTATACATAAATGGAACTGAACAAAAATTATTAAAAGAAACATAACTTTGATAGATAATGGATCTTGTCTTACAATAAAATTTGTATTGAAAGTGTCTTTATCTTTTTAATTTTTGAAAATATTAACAAAAAATGTTTATACTCACAAGCACACAACAAATTCGCCATCACATATCTGATCTGACACTGTTTTTTAAACTCAGACTAAACAAAAAAGTTTCTTTCGTTCGATTTCCCTTCCGACGACTGGTTGAATGTGTCGCATGAATAGACATATAGTCTGTCAATATTATGAATGGCATCAATGTTTGACATTCACACTGTTTAGCTTATAAATAGCAAACGTTAAAACGCTAAACGATCTGTGACTCTTTGAAATGTAAATATTGAGGTTTTTTTTGTTTTTTTCTTTTCTTTTGTTTGCACAAGAAAATCTTTTTGCTTTTAACATAAAATTGTTCCATGGGACGTCACGACCGACTGTCCGTTTCTTTGAATATTTTTTCAATGAGATTTCTTGACAAACATTAGCATAACAGTTATGATGAAGAAACTATATGGCTATAGTATAGATACTTTACCTTTTTTTGAATGTCGAAGAAAATTAAGTCTTTAGTGTCATAAAAATAATGCAAAAACAAATAATTTTGAAAGCAAATAAGGAAGTTTTATTTTGATATTGTGTGTGGTTTAAATCTTAGTGTTGGCTTAAACTGAAATTTAAATTTTTTACCATTCGGCACTATTTCAGAAAGTCTTTTTTTTTTTTGAACGAAAATTACTGAAATTTATTCAATTTATTTTTTGAGGACTCTGAACTTAGTTTTTTAATTTATTTTTTATTACAAATTTTTAAAATTGAACAAAAACAATATTTCCAAAGTTTTTTCGAATACTAATGTACATCTAGATGTACATATGTATGTATGTGAACTCTTGAAGGAAAAATACCAAATTTAGAACAAAAAAGTCCAAATGTTGCGAAAAGTTCAAAGCCTAAAACAATTACAAATAAAGAATTAATAATTTTTCCAAAGAATTAAAAGTACCTAATTTTGCTCTTGATTTGAAGTCTCTGCTCTCTGGCAATCTTGAGACTTGAAATTTTCCGAACAGATTTTTGGTTCTTTTAAAGGCCAATTTAAAAAAAAATAAGCACAACGCTGATTGACTGATTGTATGATTGACTGATGATGAGATGATGTAATCTGTGGTGGAAAATAAAATTAAGTTGGGTTTTAGGTGACACAATTTTTTTTTGACAATTTTTTCAAACATTTAGTTTTATGGGCGAATTTTTTTTTAAATTGATTTGTGACCAGTTTTTTTTCACTTTTTTTAGTCAAATTTTATTTGAAATTTTTTTTTTTTTTAAACTTAAGCGGGGCATAAGGGCTCCCAAAAAGTTGTAAATAATAATCAAGGAAAATAAAAAAAATCACGTCCATAATTCAAAATCGAACGGTAGTTTCGGTCCAAATTGTGTAAAATTAATAATATAATAATAATAATAATTAATGTGGTTTTCGCGAAATCTATTTCCTCTTTTAAAATTTATTGCTCATGTTCAAACTTGGAGTTCAAAACATAAATATAAAGCCCCCACAAAAATTCAGGTTTCTTAGAATTGTTTAAACTGAAATTCTAGTTTTTAGGTCTATACCTACATATTTATTATTTTAATGGTTACAACTTTTAGTTTAAGACTAGATTTTGAACGTTTTACACCTTTTTGGAGACTACAGAAAAAAAACTACGAAGGTAACAAGATTGGGTCATGACAAATCGACTGAAGTACAGTAAGCTTTTTCCAAAATCGAATAATTTTTTTCCAATTTTTTTCAACGATTAATTACAATTTTCAGTTTCTCAATCTCTCAGTTTCCTTTTTAAATAAAATATCAAAAAAATTAATGAATGTCGTATTTTTTTTCTCTTAAATCGAATTGTTTTTACCTCTTAGTTGTTCATCCAAAGCCGGCTAAATGAACAGAGGGATGTCCATTTTTTCATAAAAATCCTTCCGAGTGGAACTAGTTTTGAAAAATTTGAGACAGATAGAGTTGGCTATTCAATGCTATTAAAATTCTTATATTATTATTGTTTTTTGTACACACAATTTGAAAACAAAAACTATTTGATTATGTGTAAAGATAACACTTAAATTTGAAGTAATTTCCTTAAGTGTCTTTTAATTTTCATAATTCCACCTGTGAGTTAAAATGTACACTTTTCCACACCAAAAATTAAATGTGAAACATCTGTTTCTTTCAGTGACCCTACCTGTTACGTTTTGAAATTGTAAACAACTTTGTTCAACTAATTATATGTATCGGCTTAGACAGCTGAAGGAAACGTACTTACTTTGCGAGAGCAGAAGTTCTATATTTTCTGTTTTGTTGTTCTACCTTTTTCGTTGGCGTGAGTTATATTTGAATCCAAATCGCTATGACAAACGTAGGCCTCTTGATATATTGAACTCGTGTTACTTTTAAATGAAGTCGAATGTATCTATACATATAAAAGTACGATTTCTCAATTTGTTCTGGTGTAACGCATTAATCCGTGAATAGTTATTCTTGGAAAAAAAATTAAAGGCTGGTCGTTAACATATCAACCTACCTGCGCAATTTTGCACAGTACATTGAAAGGAAATCCCAAAAGAGAGAAGATAAAGCAGCCATAAGATTGAGAGTTTCTAACATTTGTCTTTTCCAGTTGAACCCTTTTGACAGCATCTTTTATGCTAACGAACGTTTGCAATGCAACCCATTATAGACTACAATTTCCTGTCAGACAGTCATTTTATCTTGTATAGTTTTGTAGACATCATTTTATTTTTACTCTATGTCTTCGATAGTTGAAGAACACTTGTTTTAGAGATGTGTATAATATTTACATTTATGTTTGATACTTCAAGGCGTTTAAATATTTGCTTTAGGCAGTGAAACAACAAAACATATTTTGTAGTTTTTGTTGATGTAGTTGTATAGTTGCTTTTTTTCAGAATGGAATACGTTTCTAACACAACTTTCAGAGGTTCCAGTTTATTAGCGGTCGGTTCTAATTAAGAAAAATCATGGTATTAGCTACATATTTCCATGATTAACACCTCAAACTATGGATTTTCCCTGATTAAAATTTTGGTTTTCAAATGCATTTGAGGTTAAAAACCATGCCTAACGAAATCCTTTATCAATTTTGTTTTTCAAATATCGAAAAATATTAAATCATTCACTATCCACACCATAATTGAATTTGAATTTTTCAACACTTTAATCTAGGTGAAATATGAAATTTCAAGGAATTCATGTTGAATTTTCTGACACCTCGACCCTTCAAATAAAGTACCTATTATTTGTTGAACACTGACTTGTGTATAATTATAATAGTGATTATTTTTATCAAAAGACAATAACTATAATGTTCACATCAAAAGACAACCAAATACATATTTTTTTTAAATTGAAAAGAATAAAAAGCAAACTTCAGATTCTGCTCTAATTACAAAACGAAAAGCCTCTATCAGAGAAGCAGCTTGAAAAGTGGGCAGCAGAAAAACGTTGACGTTCTTCAAGAAGAAAGTGACTTACAATCCGATAATTTATTCTTTTGGTTTTAACAAAAACTTTGTTAAAACTGCAAGCCTTTCCGACAGGAGTAGAGACCAATTCTAAAGAAAATAATAGAAGCAAACATATTCGAGAAAATGTTGTTGCTGAATTCAAAGATATCTTTGACGCTGCACAAGGCCTTGTAAATATTGTGGATGAAAATGAAACTTTAAAAACTCCACGAACAGCATTGAGGCAGCAACACCGAGCCAATGTAAACACCTCAGATCCTGAAAATTATTTTAGGATAGTTGTTATGATTCCTCTGCTAGATGATTTCATAACTCAGCTTAAAATGCGGTTTGAGAACCATAAGTCTGTCCTATCATCAGTGTATATTTTGATACCTTCAGTACTTGGGAAAAGTGAAGAAAAATTTAACGCAAAAAACTTCCAATTTTATAAAAGATTTTTGGATTGGGACACGTTTAAGGCTGAGTTTATGATGTGGAAGATAAAATGTCATGAACAGGAAGAAAGCTAAAGTTCAAAGACAGCTATAACAGCTCTTGGAGACTGCAGTAAGGATATTTTCCCCAATGTACATAAACTTTTAAAAATTTTGGCAACTCTAACAGTATCAACATGCTCTCCTGAAAGAACGTTTTCGACGCTGAAACGACTGAAAACATTTTTAAGAAATTCCACGGGTGAAGAACGGTTAATTGGATTAGCGTTAATGTCAATTCATTGACATACCGACGAAGTGATTGATGTTTTTGGAGTAAAAAAGGCCAGGCGATTAGATATACTTATGTAAAATAATGTTAATTTTTGCTTTGTTGTTCCTTCTTTAACCTATTTTACCTTTTTCCGTTAACATATAAATACTACTCATTAAATATAACTGAAATTTGAAATTTAAGATTTTTTATTACCGTCAATATTTTACAACATAAAAGGTAAAAAGATATTTTTCAGAAAATATAATCCCCCCCCCCCCCCGAAATATTTGTCTGGCTACGGCCTTGTTGGATCTTAAGATTTTTAGGTAGGTTTTTTTAGTTACAAAAATAATAAATAACAATACCTGTCATATAACCCCAACGACAAAACTTACCTATCTCGAAAACACCTCTCAAGATTTTAAAGAATTTTTTTTGTTAGTTATTAAATTTATTTAACTAAAAAATTACTACTTTCCAAAAAACCGTTGTTAACGGTCATAGAAATTGATTTTGTTTTTTGATTTTCTCTGAAATGGTTGGACGGATAGCGACTAAGAAATTGAGATTATGAAAGAAGCCATATAATCTTAATAATTTTGCATAACAAAATTTAAAAAAAAAAATATATTTTTTTGATTTTTGGAGAGAAAATAGAGAGATCTTATTTAATTTTTTTAATTTTTTTTATTAAATACTATAAACTTGTATATCAATTTTTTTTAAATACATACTTAAGAAATAATCATTTAATTTTTTTTTTGTTGGTAGAAATATATATGTATGTATGTTAACCAAGCATTTATTTATTTTATTTATTTATTTATTTAATAATAATAACTTTGACAATAAGATACAATATCTCATTAAATCATTATGTTTAAATCTGTGGCGTAATTTTGTATTTTATTTTTGGTGTCAAATTTCATGTACCTCCTAAAAATCTTTTAAAAAAATCGAACAAAAAAATACATTTGTACAACTAAAATGTTCTTTTTGCTATGCCTTAAATTTTCTAGAAAAATGATAAAACTATTTTGAAGTTAAAAAAAAAGACTTATATTAACACATTCGTGAATAATTCAAATTTTTTTAATTTAAATTGCATAGATTTTAATTCGACTAAAAATGTCTTCTTAAGAAATTACATAAATTAGAATCCAAACACACCTTTTTTTTTAACTTTTACATCAAATTCTGAAATTTAAAAATTTAAATATTTTAATTTTGTTGATATCAACTTGATGGACCATTATACCTTATTTTATATATTTTACAGCTTGCTTACCATTAACCGTAGGCTCATCTTGAGTATTATACAATATACAGATCGTTAAAATACTATTACCGTACAAAAGTTAATGGCATTTAAGTAATATGAATTTGAATATTTATTTTCTTCAAAAACCTTTCTTTTTTATCTTCTTCACTTCTCGCTTTATTGCACTTTTAAATAATACATCCTAATTATGTAAATTATTATTTGAATGTGGATTTTTTTCTTTATTCCAACAAAAACACACATATGAAAATTCTTTACTTTATTTAATATCTTCTTTAAATTGTTATTTATTTAAATAAATTCACAAATGCTTTCGTAGAATTTTTATTTCATCTTTATTTTTTTGAGAAAATGAAAATAAATTGAAGAGGTTTTACATAATCTAAATTCCAGATTTAAGCGATCCCAGCAGCAAGCAAAGCAGTGAAATGAACACAAACAAAAAATAGCCTGCAGGGAAATATAATATCTTCCCATCATCCATTCAACTGGCGGATATTGTCAAACCTGTGCACTCTGCACTCGGGCATCCCTGTGACGGCAGCGGCAATGCATATTTTATATTTTCCTTGGGAATACCTATATACATTGTTAAGGGTGAGTTATGGATTCATGAAAAATTTAAATAAATAGAAAGAAACAGACTTACATTTTTTTATCTTCGAATTAATTTTTTTTATTGGGATCTTCAATTTTCAAAGAAGATTATAATTATTAAAGTTTTTGTTTTTAAATTAAAAAATAGTTTTTTATGCTGTTCTTTTCTAGTAGCAGGTGAACTGATTTTGATTAAATTTAATATTATTTAGTAAGCAGGCATATTCACTGAATAAGTTCTATAATAATTTAAATTTTATTTATTTTATTTTATTTTATTTAATTTTTTAAAGTTTATTTTATTTTATTTTATTTTATTTTATTTCAATGGATCCAAAAGATCGACCAAATATTTGCAACACATTCCTTTGCTTTATTTTTTTTTCTTGTCACTAGGGCTGAGTTTGGAATACAAAAAAAAAATGTGGAAAAAGAGAAATCTCAGTGCTATGAAAGAATGAAAAATAAAGGTAGAAAAAAATAAAATCCCTTTGGATTTAAATTGAAACGAAATTTATTTAAAAAAAAAAAACATGAAATAAAGAAAAAAAGACGAAATGAACAAGTGAAGCCAATACTGTTGTTTTTGTTGTTGTTGTCGGTCTTTACCAGTTCACAATCACAAACACATCACACCTGGAACAAAAATTCACAGTCATCTTTATGGGAAATTCTCTGGCAAACTGACATCATTTTTGATTGTTATCTTCGTGTAAACACGGAAAAAATGTGTTTCTTGGGAATTATGTATAGGTACCAACCATACCATATACCTAACATAGATTTGTTGTTGTTACTCGTATACCTTTCATTATCTTTAGCACTTGATTTGGTTTGGTTGCATTTTGTAAAATTAAATTGCTCTACATCACTGTCACTGGGATTTTGTTTGCTGTCATGAAAATTGTTTTCCAGGATATGAATATGAAGAATTTTGTGGTTGTGCAGCTTTCCTTTCGTTATTTTTTTTTTAAATATATTAAAGAAAAAAAGTCACGTAAAGTTAAAGTGACATTTGGAAATTTCAGTCTTTTTTGCAAAACTTCTGTTTAATACTTATTCAACTGACATTAAGTAATCGATGGCTGACAAAAGAGAAGAAATTAATTTAAACACTCACGACTGATAAATAAATAGTACGGAATTACCAATGAGTTCACAGGTGTCTACAGATATAAACAATACCTAGTAAAAATCACAGATCTTGAATCTCTATCAGATGATAACAAGGGTCCAGAGAGAGAAGATAAAATCGTTGGGCTAGTTGATATTCAAGTTGATATTTCTGGAACAATATTTCCAATATGTTGGGAGTACTGTCCCTATTGTTGGCGAAATTGAACTAGCTGAATTGGGAAAGCAAAGTCTAAGTTCTGAATGCAGTTTTTTGGCCCAACCGTACCTTGAAAGACAATTTCATGCGAAAATAAGTAAGGAACCCATTGACTATGAGGTAGGTAAAAGTAGATTTGCCAAGCGCTTTGAATGGAATTGAACATACAATTTTTTACGATATAGCCAGTCAAAAGAAAAATTACACATAATCATATAAACTTTTTTAACTCTAAAACGAATCGAAAACGGAAAATTAAATATTGAGTTGAAATATGAACTACAGCTGTACAAGTTATCCTCTCTTAATTCCACACACAATAAAATTAAAAAAAAAATTACAACATAAATCAAAACCCAACCCATTTTTCAATAAATGTTGTAAGCCTTATATTTAAGGCCAGAACTAGTAATTAAATATTTAAAAAAAAATAATGATACCATCATAAAACTACTGTAATCTAACGCCTCTATTACCTACGTTGCTACATTCATATCTATTTATGTGAATCTACAGGTATCCATCACACACTAAGCCCATTCATCAAATAATACAAAAAAAAAAAAGTTTAATAAAACCCTAAATGGTCTTAATGACCGGAAACTTGACTACACTCTCCACAGCCTTTTCATTAATGCAAACTTAATACAGCCCTCTTCCCATGGATAGGTACCTTTGCCACTATGATCATTATTTTATTTCATTTCATTTCAATAGCTGTTAAATGCCAATGTTATAGCAAATCTTTTCCAGACACGATGATGGTAGGGTGTACAATTATTATACTTCACCATCAGTCAATTCATTCCTCATCAGCAAACTTCAACAAGCTACAGTAATGGTAAACTTTTTTTTTTTCTAAACAGTCATTCATCCAACTTTCTCTCATTCCTCAATTGGAGTTGTACTAAATCGTTTGAGTTTAACAACATAAAACAACAATTCAGAAAGAAAAAAAAAAATGCGTGGGACAATCCGGTTGGATTCGGTTAAATAAAGACAAACTTTACAATACTCCCGCGGCAAAGGAAGTTATCGCCATCAGTCCAGAAACAACAAATTTCATACAACAGGTAAAAATCTAACCTAGAACACGTTACTACAGATTTTTTTTTTTGTTGAATTTTCAATTGGCCATAGATAGATGAAGTTGATCCATGCTTTTTGTCGGCTACGCGGAGTTGATGTTAAATATTACAAGACTTCACGCTTCGGCCGGTTGAGTCCACGGTCAGACAGGTTTTTTTTTTTTGATTTTATAAAAAATCTGACAATTCACACCAACACATGCCATGTATACATTTTTTATATTCGTGTAAATGACTAAGGTGCGGTTTTCTGGCCTCTCTCTGTCTGCCTGCACCAAATGCTGCCTATCCCTTTAATTATGCACCATGCTTTTAAGGTAAAATGGAAAACCCAGATAGCCGACAACGGACGAGGGCAGCGCAGCGCCGCCGCCGCCTTTCAACAACCCTAATCTCAGTAAAAAGATCCTTTCACATATGCCATGCAGAACAGATTAGTGAGTGTGTCCTTATATTATTTAAAGAGGCTCATGGCATTATTATTAAATCAGTTTTACCGCAAAGGTTTTCTTTCTCTTTCATAAAATTCTTTCTATAATGTGTACATAGCTAGTAGATGACAGCTGCATTGCTGTCACTTGTCAAAAGAAAAACACGTAGGGTTTTAGGTACTCAATTAGATCACTGGAAATATATTGGAAGATTTGTTTACACTACTGTGTGAAAAAAAAAAATTTATTGCAATGGAGTTTTCTATTGGCTTGAATATTTTTCAATTTTGAATATTGTTTTGGGCTATAAGATTAGAACATATGTATCATCGAAGCTGTTTTAAATTGTCGCCAAAAAAAAAATCCAACAATAAAACTGCTTTAAAACATATTTTATTATTCAATGGCACTTTTGCCCGGTTCCATGAAATGCGTTTAAATATTTATTGCTTCGGATTTTGGTTTAACCATAGTTCATATACCTATTTTGTTTGAGTTAGAGCGATTTTAATAGATGATATTTTATTGTACCATTACACCAATATTTAACAGGCTTTTAAATTTTAAATTACGTATTTTGTATGGAACAGACGACATTTTAAGACTTAAAAGCCTTTTAAATTTTTAAAACCATTTGCTGCAGTCTTTTATCAAAAAAATATGTTTTGCTCAACAAGAGCTGTTTTAGAAGACTGTCATTTATATTATCGTGTTTTTAATAATGGTTATCTGTTAGATTTGAAAAAAAAAGAAAATAGAAATAAAGAAAAAATATTTATGTATCCTTTTTTTCAGAAATTTCTCGGGAAACAGCTTAAAAAAATAAGTTAAAATAAAAAATTCTTGGTGGTAAACAAATTCATATAAACTGCCAATTGACAACCAATCTTTAAAATGTATAACCTAGGGCTTAAGAGATCTTTGCTATGTTAATCTAGTACAGCTTTTAAGTAGTTTTACAAAAAAAAATTGTTTTAGACCAAATTTTGAGTTCATTGAGAGCCTCTTATTGTCGATATACAGAAACCACACTTACAAAATTATCACCCTAACCCGAAATTTTGTCTGTAAAATACATAAATACAAAGATGAACTAGAAATTAATTTTTAGTTTTTTATATTTTTGTGACCACAGCACTGTCTGTTTCCTAAATAAAAAATCTGTATATTTTTGTACCAACTCTTCAACTTTTCACAAATTCAAATTATAATCAAACACTCATCATGCAAACTGAAATTCATTAACCGACTATGGCCAATTATGCATCTCTATTGACATTATATCAACTAGAAAAAAAAAAAACATAATAGGGTCACCCAACTATTTGAACGGATAAACGGAACCCAAGAGTACTTTTGTTTGTTTTCAAAGATTTTCAAGGGGACGAACAGTCTGAGTACTATAATAGAACTCAGCGTTTTCCATATCCGTACATATCCAAATTCTCAAAAGGCGGTATAATTTTCACAGTTGTTTCCGTTTTATTTTTCTTCTTTTTTTTTCTAGTTGAGTGAGTGACATAGACTGAGAGTGAGCCCGTTTTGTTTTGAAGCTGTGGCAAAACTCGACTTGAACCCCCTCTCTCTATTCTGAAGTTGCCCTAAATTTTAAGGTAAAACTATATACGAGTATTGAAGATTTTTCCCGTACCTAATACCTATAACATATGTCGCCCATTGAAGATGATGAATGAAGGAGAAGAGTGTTTTATGGCAAAGGGAAGTAGCGACATATAGTGTTGTGTGCATTGCATTTATGGTTTGGATAAATGTGATTTCAAGTTCCGGTTTACTGAGAAGGATATAGGTACTTTTTTTGTATGACGTTGAAGATTGATTTTTTTTTTTTGTTGGATTTTGTAAATCATGCACTTGCATATGAATGTGGTATTAGGATTTAGTTTTGCCTATTTTTTTTTTTTCTTTAGATAAATAAATATAAAATTGCTGACCTAAAGTTTGATATTAAAATAATTGCAATTCGTGCAGCATACATGATGTGGGAAATCGTGCAGTAACTATGTATACTAAACTAGCCAACAACACCAACAACAAAGGATTTGCTTCATTTGAAATATCTATCTAGAGAAGGAATTGCTTACGCCCAAACACGAATTAAATGAGACTTCGCTTAGGGCAAGGCTATGATGATGAAGCATTTTATATGCACAGTGAGCATAGAAATGCAATATATGTACATTGCGGTTCTGAGGATTAGATAGAAATGAAAATTTAAGTTATAGTAAAAAATACTCCAAATTTATCGGACTGAATAGGTTTCTAGTGGTAAAGTGGTAGAAAATATAACTTCCACTGTAGATACTCGTTAAATTACTTGTATTATTTTTTTTCTATTATTTGGCTGTAACTTTTAACTACAATTGTTCTTTTTGTGTCATAGTAAAAATTACTCCATATTCGACGGCTGATTTAATGCGTAGACCTCATTTGTTGTGGATAATCATAACTTCAATTGCTAGCAAATTTGGTTCATTTGGTTGAACCTTTTACTTTCATTGTTTTTTTTTTTCGTTTATAGTAAAAATTACTCCATATTCAGCACATGTTTCGTTCGTGAACTATTGACGAACCCCTAATTTTCTAATTTTCTAATTTTCTTTTAAGAATTCAAACCAAGAATCTACAGCAGTAATACAAAAAAAACTTATTGTTTTAAAAGGTTTACTTATTAAAATTCAATCCTTACAAAAGCAAATGTTACACATAGAGAAATATTTAATTGGACTAACTTTAACATTGGAATTGTCTATTGCGAAATGGCACGGAGATCCTTCTGGAAATTAAAATCTCAGGTTCTTTTTTTCTCTGTGTACAATTATAGTTATCTGTGAAATAAATAATCAACCGAACATATTTAAGCTAAAACAAGAACGTGACTACAAAGTTTAAAATATGATTACTATCTTAACAATTTTGTGTCGATTTATTAAAAAGCAAAAACATCAATTTTTTTCACCCATTACGTGATACCAACTGGAATGCCATTTGATTAAGATTTAAACCTCCGCACTATTCTGCTCGTATATCATATCCAATCTGATCATTTTATAGCGAAATACGTTTAAAGTGTCATTTAATTTGCGATAAATAATAAATAAACAAGTTTAAATTCGAATGAAAATTTTTCAAATTTGTTTCGTATACAACCAAATGAACCATACTGTAGTAACCCAAACGTACGCTTGGATTCAGTGTAATAAATATTTTCTTTAACCATTGCTCTTTCGACGACTGCACCACACTGCACAGAGCATAGCTTGAGTACCTATATACGTAAAAATGTATACACTCATATAGTTATGCAGAGTTAAAGATCTGATCTCTTAAGTCATCAATGCAGCCTTGTCGTCGTTCTCGATGTTAGTCGTGTGGTGCCCACCCAGAAATCATCCTTCATGTCACATTTTTTTTTTTAACCGTATAGATTTATTTTAGAGCACTTTTCGGCTTGAAATTGAATTCAATTTTTTCTTCTTTTTTTTCGTTTTGGAATTGGAAAAAGAATATACCTTAAAAAAAAGATAATTGCAATAAAAAAATAAATAATGATAAAAAATAGACGTGCTCGTCAAAGCGAAAAAAAAATCGTTTGCTTTAACTTTTCGATTAAAAGATAATTTTTTTTTTGTTGTTGCGTTATATTTAAGTTGACTAGACATATTTAAATAGACTGTTTTCTTATGGGCAAGTCTAAAAGCTCTAGAAAGAATACAGAATGAAACGCATGTAAAAAAAAAATTGGGTAAAGGTATAAATTAATCCAGAAAAACCTTAGAAATTTTTTCAACCGACAGATTCTGACCACACACACGATGCATGTTTTTGATGATTCGGACATTCTTAATTGGTGCTAATAAATCAAAAGATCTAAAGCGCCATAAAAAGGGCTCTGTTGTTTGTTTTTTTTTTTTTTTTTTTTGTTATGTCGTTTATCTTCTGTTTTCTTTACATTAGATTTTCCATTTGTTCATTTAGTATAGCTACCGATTATAAACACCTGAAGGTCTATCTTAACACTTTCACATAAGAGTGTGTTATTTTTATCTGAAATAAATCAAGTAAGTGTAATTAATAAAACCGAGAACGTTAAAAAAACGGTTCCTAGAATGATAGCAATAGCACTAAACCACCACTTTAATTTTTTTTTTTTACTTCTTAAGAGAAGTAAATTTAAAAATTGCTTCACTACACATTTAACAATAATAATATTATAAATTGCGTGATCAAACCTTTAAAATTCAAGACATTTGAAGAATTTTTTAAAAGGTTGTGGTGCGTGTTTTTAATCGTTAGGAATGTGGAAAAGATTAAATTATAAACTAATGATTTATATGGGAAGCACAAGTCAATTAAAAAAAATTATATTTCCCTTCGTTAGACCACTTCTATAAACGATACCAGTTCTAACACACTCGTAGAATGGAGTTTTTTTTGTAGACATTTTAAAATATTTTGCTTGCAGCGAAAGAAAGGAGACCTTACGCAGAATCTTCTTGAAGCGATTAAAAGACCACCTAAAAGATTTCGCGTTAGACCTCCCTGTGTTTTTCTGTTCATTGAATTCGAGAAGGCGTTCGACATTGCCAGGAGGTCTAAGAACATTTTCAAAATCATTAATTTATCTATTCACTGCGGTGAACATTTTTTTGGAAAACCTATTGAACACTTAAGGAGTTATAAACTTTTTTTTAGAAAATTTTGAAATTATGACTTGACTATGAATTATTTTTTCGGTTTTTAAGAAAATATGATTTCAATCAATTATTTTGAAAAAACTCTACACTAATTTTATATAGGCATCAAAAAATTCAATACATGTTTTGAGTATTTTTTTTGTATCAACTATATTCATTTATCTTCATCATCTGAGGCAGATCAATTCTCAACACTTTTATACAAAAACAATTTTGCAAATTTTCCACTATTCCCTTTGACAGAAACAAAAACAAAATTTTGCAAATTAATTAAAAATGTGCTAAATATTGTAATTTAGTCAAGTGGTTATGTGAATCAATAAAACAATAAATTCAGTAGTTTTTTTTTTGTTGAAAACGATGACAAATTCAAACTCCATTAAATAATTATGTAATTAATTGATTAATCTCTAAAAAAAAAAAATAAACATATTTTTCCAATCTTTTAATTTTTCCTATATTAACAATCAACATTTTTGCTACAACTTCCTCTTTTTTGACAGGATATACAAACATACAGATAAGATTTATTTATAAAACGGCGACTGACTTCCCTGAATGTTAAATCCTGCAGAATAACTCAATTTAAATTCAACATGAACGTTCAGTTTTTTTTTATTATTATTGATAAATTGATGATACCGCACCATCGCATCGGGCTATTTCCATGATGTTGATTATCGACTCTTCTCTTCGTTTTGTGATGCGTCATTTTTTGCCAATCATTTTAAAGCTATAGCTATACAACAACAGATCTATGTATGTATATAGCAAAACTATTCAAATGTATATTCAGTTTGGAAAATTTATTGAGCTTTTAACTTTAGAATGAGCCTCTCGGATGCATGTGCACATGATGTTAAATTTTTGCAAAAAATTTCCAATAATTATTTTTAGATCATTTGGTAAACAAAAAAATTTAAATTGTTTACCGTAGGTTAACGAAAAAAAAATGTGTTCAGTTCAGTTCAACCATATTGCGGCATTCAATTTTAAACAAACAAAACCCGGCAACGTTCTCTATGGTCGATTGTTTCGCATTCTATTTTGCGCCATAATTAAAAGTTGTGCCATAGGCAAAGCACAAAGGCACATATAAAATATTTAAAAAACAAAAAAAAATATATAAAATGCTTTTTCACATCGTTGATTACATTACACAACCCAAATACACATCTGTCTGTAACAGCTTTTAACAACTTTACTATTTGAGGTGAATACACTCTGATTTATTGGATTGAAGTCGAATTTTCTTATAGTCTTTTTTTTGTAAATTTTTTATTTAAAATTAAAGTGTTTTAATAATCCTTATGGGCTATTGATTAGACCGAAAAATTTTGCCAGGAACTGAAAAATTTGTGCTCCTACAAAATTTATCCTTACGTTTTTGAAAGAATGGTCACACTGGTCCTTTTTTTAAATTATAGAATTTAACTCAAAAGATTATTTTTAGATAACTAGATTATCTATCAAAATGGGTACCTAGTTAAAAATAAAATTATAAAATTATTTTAGTTAATAACCAAATTTAAAAAAATTGAAAAATAATTTTTTACTAAATTACTTATAACCTTTTTTTTTGTCAAAAGATGGGTTTTGCCATCTCCAAGTCAAAAAAAAATACGTGCGTGTCTTTCTGACAATTTGTGGGAGAATCTTTTTTCAATGAATAATAATAAAACCGTCGACTTTTTTGTACTAGAATTATAACCAATTTAGTAAAAAAAAAAACAATGTTAAATGTATGCTTTTCGATATTTTTTGACTTAATTTTTGTTAAGTTTTCTTTTTACTTTTATAATTTTTTTATATCATTTTTTTAGGGGCAGGTAATGCCTTTTACATTTTTGGAAAACAATCTTAATTTTGAAAAAAATCAATCTTTTATAGGTTAATTTTAATTTTTTTTTATAATTTTCAAAAACTCTAGTGTATCTATATTTAATTTATTTTTCGTAAAATTATTCAATTAAAACTGGTTAAGAAATGTCAGAAAAGTAAGATAAATATTTTATTTCAATAATTTAGAAACCCCTTTCGGCGATTGTTGGGAAAATTTCGGCAGAACCTATAAAAAAGTTTGGTACAAAATTGCAAACCGAATCAAACAACATGGAGTGTATGTCTACGTTTTTTTTTCTGACACTCACGTGAATTTTTATTTACAAAAACAAAATAAAAAAAAACTTCGTTTGTATCTTGAATTTTTTTTTTTGCGTTACAAGTCATTAAAAGTTTACAATTCTGAGAATAAACAAAACAAAATCGGCAAAATAATATAAATCTTCTCCATTTTATTTTTTAGTTTAGTTGAGTTGAGTTGAATTTTTTGTATAAAAAGATAAATTTCTCATTGAAATTGGTGTTTATTTTCACTCCCTGTCTCAGTTCGAATTTGAAAAGAATTGTTAAAATATACATTTCTATTTTACAAGGAACCCAAAAGTACAAAAAAAAATATATAGAAATGATTTGAGTTTTTCTTCTCATTCAAAAAAAAAAAAAATGAAAAGAAGAAATTACAACTCGAAACGGCAGATGTACAAGAATGCAGCGGTATAGGATAGCAAGACCACATGGTTTATTCTAGTATGTAGGTATGGTATGGTACTCACCCTACTTTCTGTTTTGTAGTAGGTACACTTAAACAGGGGTAAAATAATGCTTCCCAAGTGATGTTAATTATACGTCACTTCATTTAAAAATTGCAGAGCAGACAGACATCTTGAATGTGTACTGTGCAATGGTTGCGACTTGCAAGGGAATGTGTTTCAATTTAAACAGCAGCTGAATTTTAGCAGTGTGGCTGCTGATGTGGCGTGGCATGGCATGGCGTCTACAATACAACTTTTTAGACTAGACAACAAAAAATAAAGCAACAGGTACATAATACATGCTATGGATTCATTCAATTGAAACATTCCATATTTTGATATATTTTTTTTTGTTTCAATTTTTTTATCTTTGGGATATAAATATTTGCACAGTTACACCTCTGCCCCATATCGATATTTGTTTTGGAAAATAATCAAAAATTTGATTACTTTTATTATTGCAAACACTTTAACGTCCGTCACAGTGGATGTAGATGTAGTACATCGAAGGCGTAGTTCTGTCTCGTCAAACGAAGAACTTGGGGCTGTCTTACTGGGTTACCTAGTTTGATAATAATGTAGGTTTGCTTTTATTTGTATCTACACTTTGCCATTATTTAATTATTATTTAATTCAGTTGGTTGGTAGAAGTTTAAGTCAACTTGGAATTTAAGATAATTTCTCATGTGTTGCTCTTAATATTAATCTATCAAAACTATTGACTGTCATTTTCAATAAATTTCCTATAACAAATTACGAATGACATTGACCAATCCAATTTATGTATATAAATAAATAAATAAATTTAAATCGATAATAATCAGTAGGTATAACCTGTTAAATTGAATAGATTGTTTGAACAAAAAGAAAAACAAAAAAAATATCAAAGATAACAATGTTTATTAGCTTTAGAGTCTTGAAAAAGATAAAACAAAATTAGATTAAATGTGCAGACGTATTTTATAAGATAACGATAAAAAAAAATTGGTTCAATGCCGGAGCATTTTTATAACATTAAAAAGCGGGCCGCTTTTGATTATTTTTTTTTTTGTTTGTACTTGCTCAGCAAACAATCAGCTTTTCTTAAGGTGTTTTGGTTATTGTGTTGTTGATATTTTGTGATGACGACATCAAACATTGCGTAAGCGTAGGTCGGATGAAGTGGCAAGAAAACTGCTATCTTCTGTTATCGAAAAATGGCTCCTCAACTGAAATTGTTCAATTGCTTCGCATAACCGAATAAGGAGCAAGAAAATCCGAGGAAGCCTTCACTTGACGTCAAAAATGTCACCTTGGACAAAATACAGCATACTAACTAAGCTAGTAGTGTCATGTTAAAGAAGATGCCCTGAGAACCCAGTTCAAAAGGTAGTGTTTCAAAACTACCGCGGAAGAAAGGCAGGCGCAAAAATTCTTGGATCAAACAAATGCCACGAGATGACACCTTTAGTTGGCTTCACACATGAAACATTCCAAATTTTAAAAAGAAGAAATTAAAGTTTGGCTCCACCAGTAGCCCAGTAAAAATGTAAATACTTTCACAATTAAAAAATTCAAAGTGAAGATTTTTAAATGCAATTATCCATAGTTTAGTATAAGGAATAACCAAGAAAATATCAATTTGACAGATCTGGCTTCTATAAGAAGATATTTAATTTTTTTTTATTCAAAAAATATTTTTTTTTTGGAAAAATTTGATATGTCATATTATAAAGATCATAGGAACTCGTCGTGATAAAATCGAAAATAAAAATACGGTTCTATAGGGCAGCGATAATAACTGTCATTTGAACATTTTTTCGACAAAATAATTTGAGTTAAAATTACAAACGGCAATAGAAAAGAATTTTTTTGCCAAAAATATTGAAAAGTGGCAAGTTTTCTCTCAGAACCGAAATATAAAAACCTTTAAACGAATTTTATTTTTTTTGTGTCCGACCTGAGATTCAAAAAATTATGCCTCATTTTTTCCTAAAAAAAAAGACACTCAATCGGTATCAATACGAAATTTACATATATGTATATAGTTTTATAAAACCGAAACCGAGACGATACTGGGGTGGAATCGGCTAACGCGTTTGTTGATTGTCGCTTTGTTGGTAGTCGTTTTTGATTATCAACTCTGATTTGCTCTGTGTAAAGTGATCAATAAAACAGGCTGAGTTTTTGGCAGCACTTAGTGTGAGAATAGTCATTTTGATTCTCTTATTTATGTATTTGCTTTTATTTGACAATATTCTACACACAATTTATTTGCTTTAGAAATTAAATCCAAAATAACGATGTTACTCACAAAAATGTATGAAAACGATACCTAAATAGCTGTCACTTGAAATACAAGAAAAAAAACGATTGTCGATTTGATAATCACCTTACATAGAGCAAAAGTATCGTTTTTGATTATCAACTATCAACTATCGCGTTAGCCGATACCACCCCTGAATTTTTTCGATTTTGACGAAAGCAAGACAACAGTCTCTCTACCTCTTTTGAACCGAAAATTAAAATAAAAATTATTGTTTTTCGTTCTTTAGAGTTATATCGACTTCCATTTAAGTAAAGACAGCCTCTAAACCTCAATTCACAGCACACTGAACCCTTTCTAAACTTACCTTAAAATTTCTAGTTTTTAAAAATTCATGTTAGTCATAATTTACATAGTTAAGTTAGCTGGATTGCTTTTATTGAAGCTAATAAAGTAAAAAAAAACATGGTTGGTTGAAATATGGAAAATAATGTAAAGACATCATTCATTTTAAAGAATTAAAAGCATTTTTGAGGTGAATTCCACTATTTGATTTTGAAGTTGGAATGGAGTCCTAGAAATCTGTGATAACTCAAAAAATACATATTTTAGTTTTAAGTTGACGAAAAACGAATATCATATTAAACTTTTGTAAATCTGTTGAAATATCCAAACGAACAACAATGACTCAATATCAAATATTTTACAAGATTCCTTGTGTTTTTTTTTTCAGTGAACAATTTTATTTCAGCCTTGCTCAAATTTCCGCATTCAACTCAAACAACAGCAATTTATTGACTTAAGTTTTCTTCCTCCATCGGCGACGACGATATTCAACTGGAACTGAAACTGCTCCTGGATATTTCAATGTATATTTACATGCTTTACGTACCTATATATTATTAACCTGTACGTTACTACCTACCTAACATAATATCTTTTATCAATAAATTAAAAAAAAAAAAAACAACACTAACAGTATAAAGAAATTGTTGTGTCCATATTTGTATTAAAACACAGTTAGCTATAATAGTTGATCGTTATTTCAAACCTGCGCGCTCAGCCAAGTGTAACTCTAAACTCATCAACATTACCAAAATAAGAAAAAAAAATAACAACAACAAACACAAGGGTCTACCACACTCTAGTGGTTCCGTCATTCCTCAATTGTTGGTACACAAAAGGTAGAATTTATATAAACATAAAGGTATAGTCCACCAGAGGAAGACCTAGGAGTTTGTTTTTTGATGGTCATAAAAGTAGTTTCCCTCCTCTACACTACAATCTTGCTCACGATCCCGTGCACAACCAATTACTACAAACATAATGTGTGGTTAGTTTGAAAAAATAAATTCAATAATAAAAAAAAAATTCTATATCTAAACTATATGTGTTGTTTATATTGTACATTTAAACAGGTTGGTTGGCGAACATATACATATGTATGTATATATCTTCACCGAAGCATCAAGCATGGTAAAAAAAAGGGTAACTCGCTTTTGCCACCGAAGACGACTGACGACAACGACGAAGAAGTCGAAGTAGACGTAGACATACCTAAATTCTATTGCGGCCAATTAAAAAAAAAAAAAAAACAAGAATCTAAAGAAATTCTTCAAAAATTGAATTTTTTGATAAACATTAAACAACTTTAAGGATCCACAACATGCATAAGAACGATGGCAAACGCCACAATCTGGTCAAGTGCTCCTCGATTTATCATCAAACACAAATATAAAGCAAGACAACTGACATGGCATAAATTATAATATAGAGAAAGATACGGATTTGTATGTCGTACGTATGTATACAAGCAGGTGAAGTGAACTTAAGAAAGTTTACGATAAAGTCCAGCCAGAGAACATACAACTATAGACAGACATAATGCCTTATAGCATAAGCCTTTCTGTTAGAACTAGAATCTAGAGAATGCATTGGAAAGAAATGTTATAGGAAATACATTGATGGTTAATGTAGCTAGATAAATAAACATTAACCATCACAAATAAACACGCAACATTCTCGATAAACATGGAAGCATCGCTATAGAAAAATGATCTTTAATGCACTTAACAGTCAGCGACGAAAAATTCAAAACATTTTATTTGTTTTATATTTTTTTAAATAAGACATTGGCTACTTTTAGATAATTTCTTTTCCTAAAAATTAACACATTTATTATTCTACTTTCATTTGTCTTTAGAACATTTTTTTATCAAAAACTGTTCATCACTAGATACATAGATAAGCTTTCATTTGTCAGATCTGTCAAGGATCTGAATATAGCTGCCAATTAGCTGGAAATGACAACGGACGGCAGATTTCGTCAGATTTTTTGAAACAAACAAAAATTCCACTTGCACAAGGCGAGAATTCTATTTAATTTTCCACCACCATATCAATAAAAAATCGTCTGTACAAAACTTTAAAAACAAAAATCTGGAAAAAAAAACATATTTATTGAATTAAAAAAAAAATACAGCTCGATCGATTTTTTTTTGTTTTGGAAATTGTCATCAGACTAATTTCTTTTCAAATATTTCAAAATATGTACAAAAATTATTCCTTACATTAAAAACAATGGGCGCATTTACAAAGCTAGTGGCTACGTAGTCAAGGGATTCTGATTGGCTAAATCTAACTACAAAAGTAGTTGAAATTTCCCCTCCGACGTAGTGTAAAAAGTTCGGCTAAAAAGTTAGTTGGCACTGATTTTGACGGACGTTTCACAATCAGCTGTTGGAAAAATTTACAAAAGATTCAAACATTCAAAATTAAATTTATAGTTCAGTACTTAGAAATAAACTACGAAATAGAGGCAGCTGAAGAAATTGGCAATCAAATCTTAGCAGTTAATGTTTTTTAAGTGCAAAAAACAAAACAATTCACTTAACAATTTTGTTTCAGATCCAGTGTATGCCGCAGCATTTATGGAACAAAATTTGAGGGCACAAAATGCAGAAAATATAATGTTTCCGATTTTGCGTTTGTTTGCTTTTTCATCTGTCATTAATATGACAGCTCAGGATTAACTAGCTTTGTAGCGAAGTTTTGCATTCACAAATCTAGTTGAATTTCGACTACGTAGCCACTAGCTTTGTGAATGCGCCCAGTTAAATACCTATCATACATATTATTTTAAAATATCGTTACTTATAGTTTTGTCGAAAACAACTCTCAAATGCCACTAGCAATTGTTTTGTGTTGACTTACATAATATATACATAATAACTAACTAGTATGTACATATAATTCAACATCAAAAAATTGATTTTTTTTTTACAGAGTTGCAAAAATGCATTTTCCTTTCATTTGTAATTAAAAATATAAAAAAATATTATTTATTTAATTTAATGCATATTGAAAAAATGTGCATCAAAAAATTGTATGTAAGCAGAAAATAATTGGCATTAAAAGAAAATTTAAACAAGTTAAACAAACATAAATCTTGCATTCAAAAAAAAAAAATGAAAATACAAATTAAAATGATTTGAAGTAAAAATAATTTGAATTATCAGTTTTGGCCGTGTGCGTATATCTCATGGAACAAATGAATTGATTTTAAATGTTCTCGATATCACTTAAACCAATTTTCTAGCCATTTTGGTAAATTTCTGAAATTTTGTTTGAGTAAAATTATTTTTTATTCAAATTTAATTTAACAGTCAAATACATGCCTGAAAACAAAATTTGTATTAAAAAAAGCTTCAATCAAAAATAAATTATGAATTTGAAAACATGAATTATAGTGACTTATCACTTTCTTGTTACGTGAGTTACCACGTATTTTATTAATTTTTTTTATAAAATATTTCCAATTATGCCAATTTTCTCATTTTAATTGATTGTGTTTCTTCAAAATGATTAAGTTTTATTTATGAATGAAAATGGTGTCCAAAAATGTAAACGTGAGTTAGTAACTTATTTAATTCTAGTTATTTATAAAGTTAAAATCTATTTTTCCGAAAGGTTTCTATTTCCCTTTTTTTTAAAAAAGGAAAACTTCTTACATGCTGGTACGAACCTTAATATTCCTTAACCAATTTCGGAAGGAAGTGTTAAAGGTGTGCAGCATGTGCAACTTACCCCTATTATTCAAAAAAGGATGTGGTTGCTCATGTTGAAGTAGTGGTTTGCTTAAATTACTTTCATATCAGAAGAATTGTATTCACTTAAGGGGATGGTTTTGTCAATAAATTATAACCTTCCCTACTTTACAATAACAATAAAATATATACATATACATAGCAAACTTTTACATAGGACATATATATGTATATAAAGTTATCAATAACAACAAAAGCTGCAAAAAAAAAAATACCGATGAGAAAATGATGACTGAACTGAAAAGTAAGACGTTTATGCATTTTGCACAATAGTTCTGACCTGACCTGGTTAACAATGTTATTATTCGAATGAATAACGAATATTTTTCTTTTCCATTTATGTCCATTGTTACTGGTTTCATTATTATGGAGCCTATTCTCTTTTAACAATACCATCCATATCTATAAACTTATCGAAGTCATTTGCATATATAGAATATCGGAAAACATTGACAACTTTCTGAATGGGGAGGCATGGAGAGTATGGAAATTTAAGGGTGGTAGCGAAACGACTATCGTCGCAGAAAAAATAAATAAATAGCTGAATAATATATTCTGAAAAAAAAACGTCTATACGCTACATAATAACAGAGAATAGCTTAACACAAGATGATTCGATGCTAAACTACATATAACTACATATACATAAGTTAAGTTGGCAATTTTTTTTTTTTGTTATTGTTGTTGTTGTTTTGATACTATAAAAACAATTTTGTGGTCCCATGCAAAGTAATAAAAATAAATCTGAGAATAATGTTTGTGCGATATATTGTAATGTTAGAAAGTTAAATAAACAATTTCGAGTAGTAAAAAATATAAAAAAAAACTTACATACAACAGTGTGTATTAAGGGTATGCTGTTGTAAGATTTTAAGTACAAAAGTTTTACTTAAACTTAAGTTACCTTAAATTTTTTTTTTTTTTTCAAAATAATAAATGATAAAGAACTCTGTCAATAAATATGACAATTCTTGGAGAATAAAGAGGTCGTTAAAATATTGCGTGGTTTTTGTAACATAAAATAAGTTGTTCCTTGCCAAAAAGCATTATCAATCATTATAATGTTATGTAAAGTTATGGGAAAACATAAAAAAATGTTTTTAGAACGTGAACTATGAACTATGAAGAACTTGTAAAAGAATTAATGTTTTTGGAAATAGAATTCTCAAAAATAAAATTCTCAATTGCTACTTGCACAATTTTCTCGTTTACAGTTAATTTTTAGGCAGGTGCCAGAGCGATGCAAATAGGTAAATACTTTTACCAAGGATTGCCAATTTCATTAGGGTTTTTCGTATCTAACTGTTTCTTCATTCCCTACTCTACTAAGTCGACAACCACTTTGCTAATCAGATACAACTACTTTTAACGAACTACGTTAAACCAAACCAAAGATTAAAAACAATTAAAACTGTCTTTTTTTGTGTTCAATATTTAAAATATGCCATATGTGATGATGACGAAGAAGGTCGTTACGTCACCCTAGGCGTAAGGGATAATAGGAGTGATAAAGAATATAAGATTTTTACTTTAAGTAATAATATTATTTAAATATAATATGGAGTAAGGAGAAAAAGAATAATACCAAATTCACAATAACCAACTTGCGCGAACTTATAAAAATTCAGTCAGTACCTACATTTACCTAAAGTCGATACATTCAGATTTCGGTAGGAGGTAGAAGCGTTTGCAATGTGAAGACGATTTCAAATTAGATTGTGTAATTGATAAAGTTCTTTTATTTGAAAAAAGTTTTTAAGTTAATGTTTTTTTAGTACAAATCAAAGTCTTTGATCTGGTGGGAAAAGCATTGCAGACCACGTACTCGGTGCGAGTTTCATTCAAAAACCCCTTTAAGCAAATAATATTTCAAGTGACACATGATAATGTTTACAAAAAAAAGTCCGTATATGCCCAAGTGTACTATTTACCTGTAGAACTATACGTATACGTTTGTTTTTTTTTTTGGAAAAAACCGCCAGCTAAACTTTGGATTTATTCAAACTCGAAGACAAATGAATTCTATTTTTCAAATGCAAAAATAGCACCAAAAAATGAATATCCAATACCTATCTGATGTATCAAAAAATACGAGTTTTTGTTTTTTCAAAAATCTTTAGGGTGGTTACTTCAATTTTTTTATACATCTATTTAATAAAATTTCGTAAAAATGTATCAGAAAACCGAAAATCTGGTACTATTACTATACTATTCTATAGTACCTACTATTATTAAGCAAATAATTTTAGTTACCTACAAAAGCCCAAAGAAAAAATGTAATGAAAATCAATAGGCCCATTTTCGAGACGAATCGGTTTTATCATATGACAGGTATGAGCTGGAAAAAAATCAGTTTCGTCTCATGGAATCATCACAAAAAACATTAAGTTCTAGGTTTGTTGAAAATAGGTTCATTAGTTTATTGTCTAGGTCAGAAATAGACAGAAAAGCGGGGTCCACTTTTTATTAAAATAAACAATACAAACCAAAGTGTTATGCTACACATATTGTATACTTGTTTTATTTTGCTTTTATACATAAAGCATTTAAGGCTATGTACTATCCTACTATCTACATACCTACTCACAGAAGGAGCCTGCAAAAAAAAAACCTTTAATGAACCTTTGTTTTTACCTTCCACTGTCTTATTCCTATTCATCTGTGAACTGTGATATTTTAGTCTGTGGGATTATAAATCTAGAAAAAAAAAATAATTCAAACAAAAATCATACAAGAACCTTAAGACAAATCTGAAGTGTGTGTGAAAGAAAAATACGACGAACATCGTCGTCAAACAACACACATCAACAACAAAAAATAACTCCTTTCCCTCGAGTTTTGTGTCGTTGAACTCAACAGTTGGTGGCTCTTGTTGTTTTTATTCTGGATTTATTTACTCAAAAAGTCATCCAGCTAGACACAAAAAAACCCACCTACATTTTTCCTCGTAGGAAGAAGAGTTAAACTTAAAAATGATAGATACCTATGTATTCCTACCTACCTTTGATTATTTTCAAAACATTGCAAAAAAAAAATAAGTTAACAAAGATGAAAAACAAAAAAACAAAAATACTTACGAACTGTGACCAATTTAGGATCAAAATTACTGACTTTCCTGTCTAACAAGTCAATCTTAACTTTAATGCCTCTCGTTCGATCGCCAACATTTTGCAATTCCTTATTGAGATTATGAAAAATGTCACTGGCAATTACAACCAAAGAAGCCAATTGCCGCAATGCATTGCTCAAAGTAATATTACTGATCGATTCCAGTTCATAGCCAGTTACTATTGGTGGTGCTTGTTGATTTATACTGGCAGAAGCAGCAGCAGCAGCAGCATCACAAACATCATCTTCATCATCATCATCATCTACATCCACATCATCTTCGTCATCTTCATCATTTGCTGCCTTAACTTTAGTTGCAGCTTGTTGTAAGCTATTGCTCCCGCCATTGCATGAGGAATAACAATCAATGCCACCACCATAACCGGATCTCTTGTTGTTGCTGTTGCTTGTTAGGAATTCCTTTAATTCATCCTCTTCGTATTCTTCTTTTTCGTGTCGAATGTTGGATTTGTGTCGTTCTTCGATGGATGTAGAAGAAGAAACTCCTGCTCGGCATCTCGATGGATGTCTAGGTCTGCTGCTTGTTGTTGGTGGAGGAACTGGTGCACTCGAATCAACTTCATCGTCAACCACCTCGATATCGATGTCTGCGGAATAGCTGAAGCTGCTTAGCGAGTTGGTTTTACCATTGCAGCAGCTTCCAATTATACCTTTGCTCTTGCTGCTGGTATTATTGTTGTTGTTGTGTACGCCAGCAGCATCATTATTGCAACAATGTTGCGTGTGCTGCTGCTGGTGCTGCTTGGCAGAATTATTAACAACAGCACAGCAACAATTGGACGTGG
Source organism: Syrphus vitripennis (assembly GCA_958431115.1). NCBI lineage: Eukaryota > Metazoa > Arthropoda > Insecta > Diptera > Syrphidae > Syrphus > Syrphus vitripennis. The sequence continues at coordinate 43,237,771 of OY288108.1, forward strand.
ATGTAGATGATGGTGGACTATGCAAGGAGGAGGTGGAGGCATCATCCAGGTCTTGGTTGTAAGGTGTTGCAGCATTGCTGCTAACACAAACAGATGGTTCAACACTTGCTACACCACTAGCAGCAGCATTGGAATGCACAAGAACTCGGGTTGTTGTGGCAGAAGAGGTGGCTGTGGCGGCAGTGTTCTGAGTTTGGGTGGTGGTTTTTTGGCGAGTGACAAGGACCGCACCCGTTGTCCTTGGACGATGGTCATAATTGCGATTGCCATGGGAGCGCGACAGATAGGTTGGTTGGATAACGCGTTGTACGAATGGCATTATTTTCTTCTGCTCGCATTAAACCTACATCAACTCATTATTTAAAGGACTTCAAGAGCAATTTATCTCTAACATAGTAGCACCAGTTTAATTTACCAAAAAAAAAGGAACACCACTTAAAATCACGATTTACCCTTCCTCATCCACACTTGAAGCTAAATTCGATTTTTTAACGAATCTTTTGCTCTTGTTTAATATAAAAAATAAAACTAGGTAGGTACTCCCCACTGATTTGTGTGTGCTGAATCCAGGGATTTGGTTTGTGGTGGCAGCAGCACCTTTTTCACTTCTTCATTTCTTTCACAGAAACAAAAAAAAAAAACTAGAAACCGAGAGGAGGGAATATACAAAATATTTTAAAAACCAAACGAACATGGACAAACCAACAACGACGAGGCGAACGAAATAACAAAAACTGGAATAACTACTTTTTTTCCTTCGTCGTCTTTTCTCGTGAGCTGAGCCGGACGAATGGGGCGACTGTCGGCATCTGCTGTGTGAATTATAATTATTTTAAAGGCAATGAAGGGCTCTAGATTGGGTTACGTTTGCTTGAATTGCACGAAGGAGAGACTGATGGTTATGGTAAGGAGGACACATTGTAGTAATATTTATTTTCCAGGAAAATTGCAGCTCATTCTTATCGTTTTATTCTTTTTTTTTTCGTTATTTCAAGTAAGTGCAATTTTTGTTGAAGATGAGCCCAACCCAAAAAATGTTGGATTTGTAAATTTGGAAAAAAAAATCCACACTGAACTGACAACACAGAATCTCACATTCGCCGGTTTGTTTTTCTTTTAATTAATTTGAAACGAAAATAATATAAATAAATAAATCGGAGGACACCACGGCAACGTACACGCACTACCGGCAGCCAACATTCGATTGATGAATGAAAAATACAGTAAGATAAATACAAAGTGGATGAATCGGAAAATTTTTGAAAAAAGAGAGAGTAAAAGAAATGTCAAATAAAAGCATAGTAAAAAAAGAGCGACTCCCTTAAATTTATTTGCATATTCAGCTGAGAAAAAGAAGTTGCGGAATATAATTCCTATTGGATTCTGAAGCTTGATTCACAATGAGTCGACGTGTTAAGTCTCGCATCTCGTTGTAGTTGTCAAACTAATTTCAACCATGAAATATGCAAGTATGCAAATTTTTGTTGTCAAACAGTTTGATATTTTGTTTTGATTTGCTGTAAAAGTCTATCAGTCGTATTTATAAACGGCACATAAACTCCAAAAAGTTATTTATAAAAGTTATGTAACGTTAAATAGAGGTATTTTAAGCTAAACGCGTTGTAATAGATTTCTCTTTTTGGTACTTTATCTGACACAAAACATTTGGACCAGAAAATGTTTTTTAAAAATGGATTTACGCAACGATTAATAGAGGCTTAATAAGCGCTCATACACTGCGTAACTATTCACCCGTTCAGAGGTGTTTTAGTGAATTCTATTAAATACGGCTGTATGTTTATATTGTGACTGCTCATCACAGAGTAAAGATAGTTTATCGGTGAATTTAAAATGAAAGCGGAAGCCATGTAGTTCTTGGAACTGCTCGGTTTTGTTCAGTTTTGGATCGGATGGAATTGAGTGAAATCGACGTTTTGAGAATTCATAATGTTGTTTGGTAATTTGAAATTTGAACTGCTTTTTAAATTTGGGTTTTTCCTATGGGTTTCGTTTGCAATTTGGGAAACTTATTATAAATTAAAGTCTTAATTACCTACTTTTCGCCAAAAGTGAAAAACTAAATATAAATTGCATACAAATTCACAAATTCAACCAAATTTGTAAGGTGAACCGTATTCAGTCAAACATAAATTTGGATTCAATTGTGAACTAGATTCACAAATTTGAAATTTTCTATGAGACAGAAAGAGATAAAAACAATGAGCTTTCAAACGAAATAACCTTATTTGTAATGTGATCGTTTTTTTTACGGAGTGAGAACGTAGTGTTATGGAGATCAAGGATTGTGTAGTCAGCCTTAAACAAACCAAAATTTCTTTACAACTTAAATATCTGCTTACAAGCTGAATATGCAGCTGTATATGAAACCCAAGCTGTCAACTTGACACATGTCAAAATTGCTTGGTTTTGCTGAATTATAAATTTAATTTTTGGTGCGTCCGGCTGTAAAAAAAATATCCCACTTTAATTATTTTAATACAATCAATAAAATTGTAAATTAAATAAGGCAATAACAAAAAATGCCTAAATATTATTGTGACTATTGCGACACATACCTAACGCACGATTCCCCCAGTGTTCGTAAAACTCACTGTACTGGACGCAAACATCGTGACAACGTTAAATTCTACTATCAAAAATGGATGGAAGAACAAGCCCAACATTTAATTGATGCTACCACTGCTGCATTCAAAGCGGGGAAAATATCACAGAATCCTTTTGCCACAGCTCCACCAAAACAAGGTGGTGTTGCTATTCCACCACCAACAAATATTGGTCCTCCACCACGGCCGGGAATGATGCCTCCGGGAATGCCACCAATGATGATGGGCGCTCATGGACCCATCCCACCACCAATGATGGGTATGCGTCCACCTCCGATGATGGGCCCAATGGGTATGATGGGACCACCACCCCCAATTGGTGCGATGGGAATGAGACCACCGTTGGTCAATGGACCTCCTCCAAAATAAGTCATATTTATAATTCTTTTAATTTTCTCTTTTGACTAAAATTTAAATAATTGTATACTTTAAGTTTTTCTAAATAAATTATGTACTTGTATTCATTTTTATATGAAATGCAAACAAACTTGATTTTAGAATTCGAATGTTTCTTTTTATAAGAATTTTATCTGATGCTAAATTGGAAAAGCCAAATTGTGACCTGAAATAAAATTTGTGTTCATCATTTTAAACCTGAGTCAATGGCAGTAGCTCAAGGCGAATCCACCCCTAAGAAATTCATGGTTGGAAATTGCTATTTGTGATTCGGAGTTAAATTTGCTATGAAGCAAGGTGTCTTTATTATCGGTGGATACCCATAAAAACTAAATCAATTGAAATAAGGTATCAGAGAAAGAAGAGAGGAAAACATAAAGAAGGCCCACTCCTTTTCCGGACAACGTTCTAGTTCAAAATAACCATTTTCAGACGACAACGGGACAAAAAGTGGGTTCGGAATATTGAAACAGTTTCCTTTACAGGCTAGATCGAGCCTCTGAAAAAAAAACAACCTCGAGGGAAAGAATTTAAATAATATTTAATTTTTAAACTATACGTCCTAGAACCATCTGGTTTCCAGTATTTTTCTTGATGATTGATAAGAGCATTAAGTATTGAAAAATTAAATAGTAAAATATTGAAAAAACAACAGTGTCAACAAAAACGGTAATTTTTTCTACTTTTTAAAATTTTGAGTGAATTTTTCTAAAACTGTTGCAAACAGCTTTCTTAAGAAAGACGCTTAAGCGTCTTCCTCATATAAAAAAAATACAAGCATTTTACCTAAAGAAAAGTGGGTGTCGGGCAGGTTTTCTTAAAACCACAAACACTGAAAATTTCAGCTAAAATCGTATGAGCGGTTTCCAATATTAAAAAATCTGGCACATTTATAAGAACAGTCTCTACCAATTCTATCCAGATCATTTGAGTCGTCTCCGGGAAATAAAAAGATGAGCGTTATAGTGACCAGATTTTACCCAAACAAATGATAGCATAAGTCCAACTAAGGTTGATATAAACTGAGCCTTCATAAGTTTATGAGACTCATAACTCAAAAATCCTCCCTCATCAGTTTATGGAAAGGAAATCTAACGAGGAAGGGTTTAATGAGTTTCATAAAATTTTGAGCGCACGGTACTCATTGTTAAAGATTAAAAACAGATTTTGTATACTCGGGCGCTCCGGAAAAATGAAATGCTCCTTTCACAAGGCATTTCACTTCCTCTGCTCATGTTGCTTTTCGAATAGTTTTTAGAAATGGCCTGCTATCTCATAAGATGTGTCATAAAAATAGAGTTCATGACACTTGCAAACGTGTTGTGTATCCAAGCTGGAACTCAATTAAGAAGATAGTTAGATAGATAGAGAAATATGTGCTGTAACAGATCCCCATACAACGTTGATAGTAATTATCATCTTCAAGTCAACAAGCTAAACTATTTGAAGAATTTAAGTTAACTTCTAGTGTTTCAGTCGTGAGCTAATCCATTATCCTTATATAAATAAATAAATTACTTTGTTCTGTTTAAATTAAAACGTTGGAGCTTGAAACTAAAACAAGTTCATCAAACGCTTCAGTCTTGCGTGGTGAGTTGCTTTCGTAAAATATAATCCCGGTGATGTATGAACGTTGGTCGTTTGTTTACTATGAAACTCAACATGCACGAGCTTGTCATTTATTTTGTAAATTTTGGAATCAGTGAAAATCCAAATGGTTCTTCCGAGCACAATTACACCTTGAAATTAAATTCAATGATGCATCTGAATCGCTGGTGCATGGGCTCTATTATGTAAAACAAAAAAGATCAAACGATATCTGTTTGGCTAATTCTGTCTCTATCGTATTAGTGCAGAAAAATGGAGGCATCTATCGTCAAAATGATATCTTATTTATTTGTATTGTTAATAAGGAAGAACTATTTTAAATTAAATCTAGACCACAAATATTGTAAAAAAAAATGAAACAATTTCTTATCTTTTCCACCGCATTTATATTTTTTAGATGTACGATAATAGGTCAAGTGCTTCTCTATTTGTTGTTGGACTTCACGTGCCCTACGTACTGCAGAGTATAGACGCCAATTAAATGAATATAGCTTGGCTCATAATCATTGTCAGGGTTACTCAACATAATATATAAAATCTCGGTTATAAATTTTAAATATATAATTTTATTTTTATACTAAATGGTCACAAATTATAAAATAAAGTCGCATTACGTAATGCATATTATGTATTATTATAAAACTCAAAATATAGTACATGTAATTGTCAAAACATCCATCCGAAGTAGATTTTTGTTTTCCTATATATGAATTTAAGAATTTTAATTTAAAATAAAGAGATTACTTAACAAACAGAAGAAAAAATAATTGTGCTAAAATAGTCATAGTATTATAAAAAATGTACAAAATTAAATTTACTGATTTTAAACAAACACATATAGTTATTTATAGTGTAATCATAAAATGCATGTTTAAAAACAAATAAATTATTTTAAGACAATCTATGTCGTTTGCTAGGTGAAACTAAAATTGCTTGTCTCTCGACTTCAGAGAAATTTATGATTTTTTCTTCCGAACGGATATACTCATTGCCAATGTGTTCCAAATCTAAATCACCATCTAAAACTAGAACCTGCAATAATTATAGAAAATATTTGTTGTTAAAAATCATCGAAGGACAAAAAAATTCAATCTAGTTTGTTATTTACAGGAATCTTTGGTCCGACTCTTTCATTGATAAGCCAATTCTCATGGAGTTCATGTAATTCTTGAAGGTACTTTAGTGGAACACAACTCTCTTCGGAGCGTGCACGTTTTTTCATTCGTTCGTATACAATTTCAGGTGATGTTCGTAGGTAAACTGTAACAATGAATTATTAAAAGTGAGTTTTCATTTTCTAAGGCAGGAAGGAAGGAACTTACCAATGAGATCGGCTTGAATGTGTATGGTTTTTTCTATAAATTTATACCATTCATCAAGGATTTGATACATCCCGTCGTGAAGCGTGTTGTTAGCACGCAAATTCTCCACAAAACAGAATCTATACAAAAGATAATAAATTAGTCATATTTTATTCTTTAAGTTAATTGACTTTTAAAGGTGGCATTGCGATTACTCATTACTTCTGATCAATTTATTAAATATAAATTTTAATTACCTTGCACTGTAAAGGGAACGTTCCATTAGTTTGACTTTTTTGTCGGTTGTCAGTGTGTGACTTTGTAGCATTGTTAAGGTGACATAGCTTTGGAATGGCATTGCCCAACGGTGTGGTTCAGTGTACATAAGTTCCTAACCAACAATTAAGAACAAAATGAATGAATTTCATGGAATATTTAAGAAAAAGAAATCATTTTATAAAAAAAATGTTACTCACCAACAGGTTAACCCCATTACAGTTCCTCCATTTCTCAACTGGTTCGGTTAGGAGGCATATATCATTTTGGAACTTATTAAAATGATTTAGGAATGTTGTTTTTCCACTGCCGATGTTGCCTTCAATTAGGACTGTGAAAGGTTGGCTGCCAGCAGCATATTTATTTAAATTAACAACGCCCGACCTGGTAGCCATTTGTCGTCCTGGTTGAGATGATTTTTGATTTTTTTTTTGTTTTTATTAAATTCCAAATCAAAAAAGATCACTGATTTGTTTTGGAGCTTATACAATTAAACCTAAGACAGGGTCCTGATTTAATAGTAAAATAATACCGTCAAAAATGCATTTATTGAGAAAAAAGGTAACACAGAACAACCAAATGATGTCACGATTGAATAAAATAAAATGGACTATTCAGTATTCACTGTTGAGTGTTGGGTGAAAAAATTTCAGAATGTAGGTATTAACCTTTATGAGAGAAAATATATTTGTTGGCGGGAATAAAATTTAGAAAAAGCGCCAACATCATATTTTTTTAGTTTGTTTACCTACGGCTATGACAGTTTTCACATTGAATTACAGTACAGATACAGTTTTTAACGTAACGTTAATTTGAAGATCGTTTTTGTAAATAAACTTTCTCCAGCTGTTTGTGTGCAGTGTGTTGCATCATTATGCTTGAAACAGATTATTTAGCGCCAACAACAGACGCAACGCGAACGCAAGTATAAATGGTTTGGTAAAAAGCAGGTATTCACTTTACTGTATTCCATTGGCAAATAAATAGATTTATTATTGATTTAAAATAAAACTCGCAGTGGAATTCATTCGTAAAAACTATATTTAATCGTAAAAACTATATAATTACAATGCCCTTGTGTCAAATGAATTTTGTTAAAGATTTCTTTTCTTTTCCTAAGAAGAACTGTCATTCGAAAGACATTTCTGCAATATTCAAAGCAAGATGCGAACTTCTTTGTCACAATGAGGAAGTTCGCCTAAAATTAAATAAAAATAACAAAAGCTAACAGTCTTTCAACAATCTTGAGAAAATTCAATGGACTTTGTGGTTGTTTACATGTAAAATAAGAGGGAGAAAAGATAAAGACAAATTAACGAAAAGCCTTATAAGGTTTAAAAGAAAAATAGTAGAACGGATGGGTAAAGCGCGTGGTGGTGCTGAAAGTAGAACGGGAGTACGGTGGTGCTGAAAGTAGTACGAGAGTACGGAGGTGCTGAAAGTAGTACATTACTCTTATAGTATAACTTTCGACAGCACTGGTGAGAATAAGAAACTTGTGCCATAAAAAAGCGAAATTTTCTGGTTCTCAACGTTGCGGTAATTATTTTCGTTTAAAGCTTGGAGATTTTTGAATTTTTGAGAATCTTTTTAAATACATAATACGTCTTCAGATGCAATTGGATTTTAAACAAAAATAATTAATTTAAAACTTCATTGAGTGGGTTGAATTTAATATCTATGTACAATGTACATAATACCTACTCAAGGCTAGAGATGTTATGCATTAATTTTTTAAGAAATGGTAAGGGGAAGGGCATGTAGAAGTAGATTAGTGCAAGAAAAAGGTCTTAGGTAGTAGGGTAGGGGGTCTATTTAACCCTAGGTAAGTAAGTAACCTAAAACATAGATTGAAATATTTGCCCTTTTATGTTTGTGGTCCAACACTCTGTGAAAACCTAAGGCGCTTTTCGTAAAGTGGTGGAACTGAGAAATAAAATGTCAAAAACTTTCAACAATTTTTTTAACATAATAAATCCTTTATATAATTCTCTACAAAATCGGGTTTGATTCTACGATTACACGAAAATTAACCTATTATATCATTGTATTGAAAAAACACAAGGCTCTTCCAAACCGAAGCGAAACATTCGTTGAGAACACTAAACAACACGTTCTTATTGTTACTTTTTTTGATGAAAATGAAAAAATCTTTAAATCTTTTATTTATTATTAATTCATTGAATTTTAACTTGAGAAAAAATATTCACTAATTTTGTATTAAAAATTTTCGATGCGTTTCGGAATGTTGTTCCATCATTGAGCGAACTACTTTTCTTTCGTCACTAATTTTTGGGTTCACAGTGGGAGAACCTTATATCTTCTTATTACTTCTTAAATTGCTTTGTTAATGATATAAATTATAAAAATGAATTCCTAATTGGGGGAACCGGAGTGCACGACTGATGTCTTTGCATATGATAAAAATCGTGATCAAAATGCATCTTTTGCTTTTCTGCTAGTTTAGTTATTTGTAAGTAAAAACACTTCTTCAGCCATATATGGCTTTTGAAGTTTGAACACCACTCCCTCTGGAAAAGTAGGGTTTTGATCGCTTCGAGGATAAAATCCTTGATCGGATTATGATCAGTTTATGAAGATAAGCTGTAGAGAACCAAGTCTGATGATTTTCCACCTTCGAGATCGATAGTCTCGACTGCATAGAAAGCGACCATCCTTTTTTATTGGCCAAAAAGATAGGAAGAAGGAGGAAATAGAAATATGTCTGTACTTCGTTGATAATCATTAACTTGTGAAGTTTAGCAAACCCTGACACCAAAGTAAGCTTTTTAGAGTCAGACACTCAGACAACTCACTTCGATACCTTCTGTTAGACGAACTAACAATATAACCTTAACTAGAAAAGTACATATGTACATAAAAGGGGTTTCCAAATCTTCGTTTTGAAATTTACACAACTGACCATATATGAAAAAGTTAACAACTTTTAAAGAATTTTTTTTGAACAATTTTTTGTATAGTAAAGGGTAATAGTGAACAAATTGTCGGTATTTAGAAAACTATGAATGAATAATATAACTGCATCTTAATTTGCAAATCAATACATTCTACGGATGTATAGTCTTATTTTAAACTGCGCTTTGTGGGAGAAGTGTACTTGCATAGAATTTTGTGTTGCAAAAAATGTTCAACCCCCAGAACACAAAAAGTCTTCTATTTACTAATTATAATTTCTGATGGACAGAAAGTATGAAAACAATAAGGAAACATATATTAAAAATTGCACTTACCTATATTTCTTAATAACATTAGAATAATTGAATGACAAGAATTATTTAAACAGTTAATTTTATAAATACTTTTTATTGCAATTTCACCATATCTTTCTGGTTTTCAATTTTGTAATGTAAATAGTCCAATCAAAAAAGCAGAACATGGAAGATTGATTCACGGTGACGTTAATTTCACAGCCGGTTGTCACGTAACGTTAAGCTATGTGAAGTTAAATGGAACTAAAAATTATGCTCTAAACAGAATGCAAGTAACAGCAGCTTGAAGCGTCAGTTGCTAGTGTAGAATACAATTTTAGACCGAACCCATAATTTTGTTTCGCATGGTGTGTTGCTTGGTCTGCTATTACGACTTTTGAGACTTATTTCCAAAATTAATAGGGATATCATGCAATCGCAGAAACTAGTAAGCCGGCAAAATAGTGAAAAAAAAATTATTCTCCACGCCTTTTTTCGACACTGCCATTGTTTTATAAAAAAAACATGGAGTTTAAACTGATAATATTTTTTTTAAAGAACTCCATACTAGGCTTTAACTAACTTGAACCCTTTTTAGGTTGCAAGTGGTTAGTGCGTAGAGAAAAGTCACATCGTGTCTAAGCTTGGCAGTTTTTACTTATGTGTATTCGATTCAAAACTGAATAAAATGCAGCAGTTCTAAAAACAAGAGGTGAGTATTCACTATTTATAAATTGATTGGCTGATATAAATAGCGCAACTAACCAAAAGCTTCAGAGCTGGTTTGATTCGTGGATTTTCGATTTCTCTGAACTAAGCGATCTCAAATATAGTTGGAGTTTGAGCCTTTAAAAAATCACACCTATTGGCAAAACGTCTGCTTACGGGTCAGTTTATTTTTACTTCTCTATCGCACCCATTAGTTTCAGAAAAAAATCGTTTCTCCAAAGTTTCTCTGTAATAGCAGACAAGGCCAAAGAAATGCAAAATAGTCGTGACACCGAAAAACAATAACAACACGTTTCGCGTAAATTTCGCATTGGTTTGGTGTAGCCTTAATATCATAAAAATATGACTGTAAACAAATGACAAAAATCAAATACGTATTCAATTCAATTCTATCTATCACTTGCAAGAAAAAAAAATATAATGTTTCTGTAAAACATGAAAATTCGCAACGTACATAGTTCACAAAACCAAATACGTATAGTAAATTCTACCACAAGCAAGAAAAAAAAACTTTAAATGTATCTGTAAGACATGAAAATTTGCAACATAGCTCTCATAATATCTCAAATTTCACAAAATCAAATAAAATACACGAAATTATTTGAAAATTTAAAATAATGTAGCTATATCTATACTTCTACATATATGAAAAATGCAAAAAACCGTATAATAAATCCACAGCCCAATAAATTCTTTTCATTTTCCCCTTGTTGCCTTGACAACATCAACTGGCTCACCTATCTCTCTTACTCTCTCTATTTGTTGTCAGCAACTGTCAAAATGAAAATAATAAATCCTCTCACTTTGACTACCTATGTGCCTGGCTACACGGTGATTTTTCAATCGATTGAAAAATCACGTGCGGTGGCTAAACAGTGTTGTGCCCAATCACGTTCCTTTTTTCCATTTCGTAAATAAATGAAAAGTAATAAACATAAAAATCTTTTGAAAACATTAATCTACACCTTTGAAATTACAATGAATGACAAATTGACATTTTCATTGAGAAGAAGCCAGAAAAAAAAAAAATAAACAAACGTCAAAAAGAGGAACAATTTGTATTGCGCACTCGGAAAATTCAGTTCCCTTCGTGAGCATCTTCCCCCTTCACTCCTCATCCCTCTTGACTATAAACTGGCTGGTTAGGCGATTGAAAAATCACCGTGTAGCCAGGCACTATTCTATATTCTTGCTGCCTATCATCATTCCGAACTCTCCAATCCTATATTTCGCTACTTCCACGCCACCAAGTGAGGCGACCCCAATAGAAAAAATCGTGTTCCATAGTAGTACTATATAAATTTATATACAAGGAACAACGCTTGGCTATGTTTTAATATAGAAATCCTAGATGTCGCCCTATTTTCATTATTTTTTCCACCACACCAGAATACGCTTGTCAAAAAGTAACAACAAAAAAGAAAAAAAGGAATAACAAAAAAGCAGAAGAAAAAACAAGAAAATGCAAAAAAAAATTGATTATTGATTTTTATTGATTGTTTTGTGTTTGAGAGTAGAAGAAGAAGAACGAAATTTAATTTTGCCGCAGATTTTGTCTATAATTTTTGTTTAAGCTGCTTTAAGTTTGAGATAATTCATCATCTCTGCAACGAACAAGTACTTGGCATAAAACTTAATTCAATTTATTGTAATTCTTCTTTGTTGACGGGTTGCAAAACTACTACCAAGAAAAGGTAAGCGAAGCGAGAATTACATTACAATTTTTTTCCCTGGGCCCCAGTGAAAAATGTCTACACAAGAATCTGTGAAAATTTAATTTGCACTTTTCTTGCGTTGCGGTTTTATGGAGAATTTTATCCTGTTTTTTTTCCAGATGACCAATCTTCAGGAACAGCATGAGGTTGTTAAGAAGAGTCTAATTCAGTTTGTTAGTGGACATATCCCCGAAGCTGATTTTAGTGTTGTGGACGAAATTGTCCTTTCATACATAATATCGATCCTAGAGGAGGCATCGCAGGATCCCTGTTTCGATGTTGAAGGCTTCACCGAAATGATGAGTGCTTACTTTTCAGAGTTTTCACTCATAGATTCTGGGATTATCTGCAATTGGATATTTAAGCTGGAGAATGAACTCTCCGAAATGGAGAAGACCCGTGGCAGTGAGACCTCTGCCAATATCTCTCTTCAGTAAGAAAAAAAGTTACAAACAGTTCAAAAAAGTCTTTGAAAACTAAGTGTGTTCTTTCAGCTCTTTGAGTCTTTCTGATATTATCCCAGAATCAAAGCTTCGTGCTCGCCCATCATCGATTTCCGAGAAAGATGAGTGCTCTGGACTTGGTTCTGGAACTGGAAAACGAGCCCAACATCTTTCCGAGACTAGCGATTGCGGATCAACAGACAGCTCCGGTTGTGATTACTTTCTGGACGAATGTGAAGTTCTTCAAGAGATGTTTCCAGAGACGTCTTATGTTGAGGTAGGAAGAACAGAAGAACAAGATAAAAATCAATTTCTATCCACAACAAAGAAAATCTGTAACATTCATTTTTTTCCTTTAGGTTAAACATTGCATTGCTATTGCCAAGGGTGACATCGATAGTGCAACACAAATTCTATTGCATCGCCAAGAGACGGGACAGTCTTTGACAGATAAGTCCAATAATTTGCAAGGAAGGAAAAATAATGTTGTAAATGATACTGAATTGAAGAATCGTATCATTGCAAGGTAGGTTTATATAAAGAAAAAAAAAATTATACATAGGTACATACATGAAATTGAGTAGATGAAATTTTTGTTTGTCTCGTCTTTGGAAGACTAAACTAAAAGCAACAAAATATGAGCGATTGCGCGATGGTATGGCAGAGTTTTCTTTCTTTTTTTATTCAGTTGCTTTGTTGCAACTGATTTACAGGCAGATACCTATTAAAATGTATTCAGTTAGTTAGTGCAATAAAATGATATATGAAATTCAAATAGTTAAACTTATGCGTATACATATGTATATTGTATATCGTACATTGTGACTGCGAAAAGAGTAGAGTCAGAATTTAAAAAAGGAGTAACTAGCATATCTTATATTTTTTTAAATCTTATTTTGAATAAACCAAAGGAATGTGCATAGCTATTCTTAGTATAAAAGAAAAATACGAAGGATGTAATATTCAAAATCATGCACTTTTAGAAAATTTGATTTCTTTTTTTTTCGTATGACAGTATGTAATTTGTTCATATAAATTTATTGTATACTTTTTGGATTGTTTTTATTTGTTCATAATAACAATACTTATTTTACAAGTTTGTATAACTTGGAGTTAAGTTATGTTGAAATTCAATTTTTTGTTGTCCACTTGATTTATTAACTTTTTTTTTTAATGAATAAATAAATGAATATGCATTTTGTAATTAAGCTCAATCATTAATTTTATTTGAGAAAAGTTCATTTTTAAGTACACTTACTTAACACTTTTTTCATACTCTTTGTAAGCGGTTTTATTTATTTTTTTAAATAAAGAAAAGTTTTATCAAATTATGTTTTTAATAAATTTAAGTATTTAGCCATATAAACAAAGTTTAATTAGTGTTGTCCAAAAAATTCAAATTTCAAATTTAAGGCGATCGCAGCAATTTTGGATACATGTTTTGGCATTCCTTAGTGAAGAAAACTACAAACGAGTTTCTCGTGTATCAATTGGTTCAGAGTCAAATTTTCCTTACTATGGTTTAATTGCGAAAAAAAAATTTACCTATGTCGTGTTTCTCCTGTTTTGAGAAATTTTTTTTCTTTTTACCTTGTGACTAAAGGTACCATAAGACAATTTTTAGATCCTAAATCGAACTAGAGATATTAATCAGGAGGTTACAGTTAGAGATGATAGAAAACGCGACAAAAGTGGGTCCCACAATTGTCGGTCTTTTATCTGTTCTGTACCTTAAATGGCATAGAACAGGATTCTATGGTTTTCGATTTTGATTATAAATAATTTGACATATAGATCAAAATTATGAAAATGGTCCTATATTATGTAGTAGTAATAATATGCAATAATTCAGCAAAAAAATATTTTTTTTTGTTTTGAAAAAAAAAAAACAATTTTTTTTGAATAACCAATGTTTTCAAAATTTTGTTTTAAAGATTATTGATGTACTTTACATTAAAAAAGTTCATACTTTTTTTCTTACATTAAAAAAAAATAATCAAAAATTCGTATTTTTTTTTAAATACATCATGGCATTTTAAATAAGCTCGTGCCTTCCATTCATGCAGTTTTATTCAAAACATTTTACAAACTAATATGTATTTTTTGCTACAAATAATTGTACATATTAAAATCTCAAATACAGGAGATTACGCATTTTGTTTTTGTTTTAGACTTGAGGAACAATTAAATGAAAAATCTGGGCTCTGATACAGATTTGTGAATGAAAAAACATACAATCTCATTTTTATTAATCTTCTACAAAATCATTCATCTAAATATTTTTTTTCTTGTTCTATCAATAGGTATTCCTATGTTGACAAAAATGCTGCCACTCGTGAATACAAACCATTCGCACCAAAAACCGAACCAAAAAAACTCGTTCGCTATCGTGATAACAAAATCGTATCGCTCAAAGGAGAACGCTACACCGAAATCAAACGTGACGAAGATGCTGAATTGAAAAAACCCAAAAAGCAGATTAATCCGTAACTAAAGTTGATCAAGATCTACTTCAAATATTTCATCAAAAAGAACCTTCAAATATTAATATTACTAAAATTATTATCCCAAAATCTAATCATCATCAGCGGTAATTTATTCAATCTATCAATGTGCATAATAGTTGTAATAGTAGATATTTTAGTCATAAAAATAGTAGAAATAGCCCAAAAAACATCACCATTAACCACACCAATTTCAATACCAACACCAACACCAGCAACAGCTTTTCAAAATATTACTAATTTACTTCTGCTGTTGTTGCCATCATCTCTTCGGCAATTAAATTTTAAATTAAATTGTATCACAAGCCTCGAATATAATTTAGGTATACAATTATTATTATTGATATCATCATTGCATAAATTTGATAAATTATTTTTATTATTAGTTGGAAAATTCATTTATACAAGTTATTTACCAGCTCCATGTTTATGAAATAACAATACTAATAGTTTTTTTAATTTAATTTATTATTATATTTCAAATTTGTTTGTTTGCTAATTATGGCTGTGTTCATTTGGTGCAGCGCTAGCTCAGACGACTTATTTGCTGCTGCGTTTCCAAATGAACACACAATTTTTTACACACAGACATTACTTATATTTCAAATATATAATGTAATAGCTCAAATCCTATGGACTTTTTAAGAACAAAATTTGTATTTATTTTTTTTTATAAAAAAAAAAAAACAAAATAACTCAAAAAATACTTATTTATATACCAAGGCATTTCGCATTTACATACATGCGAGCGGAGTTCGCCTACCCACCAAGCCGCTGGTATCATGAAAACATAAGTTGGGTTTCTGGTTAAGTTTTTTTTTTAAATGCATAATTTTGCTAGGCGGAAATGTATCTATGTTTTAATATGGTAACCATAATCTTAATGAAATCTAATTACATAGTATAAAATATCTTTAACTTACAATTAGTTAGATCCAAAATTTTGCTTCACTCTTAATGTGAAATGTAACCATAGTTGAGGTATGTCTAGATAAACAATTCAAGTTTATGTCAAATCCGTTAATTTTTTGTTTTTGTTTTTAACTATCTCTGAAACCAAAGGAGCTCATTTTCTATATGAATATTTTTTGTTTTGTTTTACTGTGAGTCCATATTTGACGGTTAATTGATGGTAACAACAAAAAAACATTTAAATCAAAATACTTTTTTAAATTATTTTTAGAGGATTATTTAAGGACACTAAACAATACTCGACTTTATTTTTGTTGGGTAAAATTTAAATATTGAATTATTGTTAAAAACCCCCATTATTTAAGTTTAAATTAGTTAATTCAATTTGTATACACAAAATTTATAAGTTAAGTTCAAATATTTTATTTTATATTACATATAATTTTATTTTACTTTTTTTTTTACATTTTAATTTTTTAATCAAAATCGATTTGAAACCCCATGAAACATTTATTATATTTAAGAATCATATATTGTTTACTTTGTCGTGTCCCAGTATTAAGACAAGTTGTGCTTTTCTGTTTCTTTTTTTTTTATATAAATTCATTATGTTTATAATAAATATTTCGATAACAACATACAAAATTGATACAAAAAAAAAAAACAGCAACTACAACAACATATATACTTACCTATATAATACTTATAAACAAAATGTATTTTATTTTTGTGGCGATTTATTTATCTAAATATCTATTTCTGTCAATTTATTATTGATGGTTTATAATATTTACACTTGTATCTTACAATTTTTTTTAGTTGATATTTGTTTGTGATACTAGAATAAAATCTCAAATGAAATAATACACAATATGTAAACTACATTAATTACATAATACATATATATATTATATTGATGTGTTGTTTATTTCATAATATAATAGAACATCTATTAAATTATTTGGTGTTTTATTTCTTTCTGGAATATTGTCTATACTTTCAAATCACAGCGAAATCTTGTTGGATTTATTCTGCGGACTGCAAACACGTTATTTAAAGGAGTTTAACGTACATTTTAGGGCAATTGGTTATAAATTGTCTCTGTCTGAAATTTGAATGGCCCATCAAACATTGGTACAATTCAAGCGGCAAAAATCAAGATGGTAGACGAAATAATCGAAACATTTCTGTTTGAAGTGGATTAACTAAGTTGAAAAGGAATAAAAACAAGTTGTTGATGAATTTCGAAGCGAAATCAAACTCCCCTACTAAAAATTAAATTGGTCCATGAATAATTGAATAAATTATTCAAAATATGTCACATTTTCATGATTTAAATTATATTACAAAAAATTATATAAAGGACTAAACAATTTAATTTTAGAGCGATCAACTTGAATTTAAATTTTATCTGAAAACCAAAGTACTCGAACTTGCAATACCAGAATCTCTTTTCAGAATACAAAAATACAAATGAACAAGAAAAAATCATATAATTTATATAATTTATTTTCGGATAGCATATAAGGTTTAGAAATAAGTGTTGACAAATTCACGTAAATTAAAATGAAAGAAATCCGAAAATATGGCAAAAAAGTTTGAGTTAGAATGAAAATTCAACTTAGAGGGATTTGACTGTACGTACTCATTGTACATACATATGTATATAAATAAATTAACATATTTGTACTAAGTTTCAATTTTATCCATCAGTAATTTATTATGAATGTCATGTGAAACTTAAACTTTTATTAAAATATAACAGAAAAAGTACGTATACGCCATAGTGCACCAACAGTTGACATTAAAGCATAAAACAACACAATAAGGATGTAAATTAATTTTGTCAAAATCAAACTACTGTTCTTTACGGTCAAGCTTTTAAGGAATGCTGCTGTTTTCTAAATCCATATTTTCAATGTCAAGAAACCAAAATTATTTTTTTTTCAAGTGTCTTCCAAAAGGTCCAAGGACTTCTTACCAATTACAATGAATTCTATTTTTAAGGAGTTAAGAAATAGCCAACTATTCTTAGACTACATGAGTAACTTCTATATAATTGGACGGCATTCATATGTATGGATGAGGATGTAGTTATCTAATGATATCATTAACACAGTGAGAATAAAAGAGGCCAATGATTGATCCTTGTGGAACCATCATCCTATTAATCACAAGGTTAAATGTTTCATTGACTAATCAAACCGTTTGTATTCTTTGCTTTAGGTTAGATGAGCTTAGACTAACTGCTGAACTAGAAAAATTATAGAGGGTTAACAGTTTATTGCAAAGGTTGGTGTGGACACTTGGTTGCCAAAGTCAAAGTAAAGCAAAACTAAAAATATAATTTTTATCTTTATCAGTTATTATTTAATAAATTTCATTTTATTATAACCATATACTATTTAAGATGCTGCTAGCCGCTAGGCGCCAAGTATTTAAAATGCAAATAAACCAATTAAGATGATTCTCTCTTTCTTTAGAACAACCATATACACCAACAACTCAAATACTAACAAATTAAAAAAAAAATCTAATTGGACTTCTTAATTCAAATGGGATATAATTTTTGAAAGAAACAGTGGCAAGCAGTTGCATAGAATTTTTTTTTATATTATTTCACTCAAGAGAAAATTTTATACTTTGAGTTAAAAGTCCACAATTAAACACTCACCACAACAACAACAACACAACACCCAGAGCTGTAATTATTTGTACGAACCGAACAAATTGGATTGAGCTTGAGATTTGGGAACAGAGCCAACCGTCTGGCAGACGTCTACTAACATCGAACGGGTAAACGCGCAATAGAGTGTTTTCTCGTCTGAGTGCTGTGCATTGAACAGAAAAAAGAAATATTTATTGGATAATAATCAGTGTTTTTTTTTTGTATTGGACCTAGGTGAATTTAACAAAAAAAGGGATTTTTCTAAAAAAACGAAGGTAAGTTAAAAGAACTTTTAAATTTAATAAAAAAAAAGTTAAATAAAACAAGAACCTGCTTTGGCGACAGAAAACCCAGATGATCTGATAACTTTTTGCAGATATTTTTAGATATAAATTCAAGAAGTCTTATTTCTCTGTGCGACAAGAATAACAATTTGGTGTTTTTTTTTTTGTGTTGTGTTATGTTTGAATTGTGGGACAAAGGGTCAATGGTTGATTACTATGTTTAGTTGAAAACCATCCTAATGATCATGGAATAACTCCTCTTAACTATCCCTAGAAAATACGCACGTGATCTTTATAAGTTTTTCTTACTTGTGATCAGTCATGGGATCTCGCAAATAAATTACAAAAAAAAAACTACCTGTGAAAAGGTGTACCTACCTCTAGCGTATAAGTACGATCACCGATGGCGTTTTTTTGTTGTTGTATGAGAGTTAATGCAAGTGTATAAGTGTTCAGGGCAAACGAGTTAAAAAAAAGCAACAAAACTTTTTTTGTGCAACCAAAAACGAACAGGTATTTACACTTCGAACCAACTCAATTGTCAAGCCTTTTCCAGAACCAGAACCATACAAATTAAGTTAACTTAGTTGCCATATAAGTCCTCACTTACATATGTGTGTCTTATCATTTTGCTTTTCTTTTGTTTTGACATTTGAGGATTAATTATGATCAATTTATGCATCTTGTCATGTGCCTTCAGATAGGGAGTTGGCATGTTAGCAACGAAAAACTTCACAATAAATAAAAATGTCTATGGGTTGGGTACAAAACTGATGGCTTTAAAATTTTTTTTTTATTATATAAGAGTGTGTTGATGTTGAACAAATAAAAAATATGGTATCTAAATTACTATTTATTTTCTTTTTTTGTTCTGATCTTATATACAGTTATATATGTACATATGTAGGCACATAGATATGTGAATATCATCACATGGTATAATTATTATTACTCTGTGATGGCTCACGCTGATAAGTTTCTAATTTGAATGATGCGAAGAAGAATAGTGGGGTGGGGTTTTAAAACCCCTTTTTTCAGTTAGGTAGGTATAGGTATTTCCTTTTTTTTCTGTGAGAGAGCCAACAAAAAAAAGCAAATAAATATCAAATTGAAGAATTGTATGTAGGTAACCTACGTCAGCATTTAAAAATTTTTCATTGAAAGTTGGAAGACTATAAATTCTGTTAATACTATACCCTATTCAATCGAAGAACACATTTAATAAATTTTAATTGAAATTCTTGTCTACCAGGCATGTATATATATATATTTTTTTTGCCATGTGAACCTTGTTTTTCTTGTTTAAAATGTTTGAAGTTGGGAAAGAGACGAAAATATAAATGTTAATATTTGCGATGCCGCTTAAGTAAGGTCTCAGTTTTTAGCTGTAGAGATAGTTTTGTGAAAAAAAGAGCGAGGTTTGGAGAAGCTCGTTATTAGGTACATATAAGCAAAATGCACGAGTAGAGAAATATTTAATTTTTGGATAAAATTCTACAATGGTTTTTTGTCTTGATGAAAACAAAAAATTTGCTGTATATTTCGGTGTAAAATGTTGAATTAAAATTTACCGGTAGGTGAGCAGTACAGCTCGGAGTAAACATTTATTAATAATTTTTTAAAAGAACTATAATATTACAAAGTCTGAAAAATCGATAGACCTCCTGGTTTTGGATTCTTCTATGTCTGAGGCTATGTCGTTGCATTTGTTTATTTGTTTTATCTAAGGTAGTATTTTTGACATGATTTTATTTCTTCTTATTCGATCACGCTTTGTCATTCCTACTTACATGCGAAGAGACCGCTTGTTCCAAAATTACTTTACAACATTTCACTTGCGGCTTGAAACTGGCTATCAAAAATAATGGATGTGAGTTTAATTTGTACCAATGTAGGCAATAAGATGCTTCTGCCTAAACCATGACCATGATAGTCCTCATAGTCCTCGTTATATTTCCCAACATTTCCACGTCCAATAAACAAAAGATAATTTTTCGGGATGTTTAAGTAAAGGAGCTTGTGGAAGTCTATCCAAAAGGCATTTCAGCGCTACTTACATTGCCCACTTAAGAGACATCAAAGGGTCACTGTTCTCCTCTTGTATGCCTTGTCTAAAAAAACGTTTCCTGATTCGCCATTTTATTTCTTGGGCGTACAAAATGTCAATTCGCCTTATTTTTATCATCTCTTCCAGCTCAACACTTATACCGGTCATAGTTTGGATGCTGCAGCTCACCACTCTTTAGTTTCTCCCAATTTGCTGCATTACTTTGTTAGATCTCAAAATCCGTATAGCTATGACCTGATCATTTATGATCGGCCAGGATATCAGTATCATGCATAGAAGTGGAACTGTCGATTTCCCATTAGCTTGATAGTTTAAAATCTAGACTAAGCTTTCATTAGTAAAAATCATCAGTCTCTCAAAAAACATTAGCAGGTGTTATCTCCGATAATTCAATATTTCGAGTAGTTAGGTACTTTCAGTTTTAAAACAGATTTTCTAATAAAATCAATCAGATAATCGATGTTGTCAATTAAATTGAAAGTGATTTCATAGTCATATAATTGTAGATTGCCTGTTGATAATAAGTGAACTCAAGTGGTTTTTATTATGCTTACCTTTATTATAAGAACTTGAATTAACAGTCATTTCGACTGTGAAATTGAACTGATTAGTACTCATGTCGTTGGTTAATTAGATGTCTCTCAAATTGGAGTATCATATTAAAATTATAAGTAGGTAAGTAGGTATCTTTGTCTTCAGTGTTGCCGTGGTTTTTGTTAAATATTTATTTGAATATTAGTAAAAAGGGCTTATAAATTGTTCTTTTACAAGAATTCGGGCAAGAGTATGATAACCAATTTTCTCAAGAACTAGAAGACATAAAATCATCTAGTTTTTAGTTTTTGATCAGAAGCAAATAAGAGCAATGAATTCTACAAAAAAAACATTAGAAGATAATCTTAAGGTTTTGAAAAATTACACTTTAAACCTTTTTTTTCTTTCGGCTTGTGCCGTTTCCTATATTTTCTAATCCAGAAATAAAAACTTTTTCAAAAGGCGTAAGAAAAAATCATAAACATTCTGCATTAAGTTCAAATTTCCAGTGCTGTAAACTGAAAACATTCACAAAAGTATATTATGATTATTTTTAAATTATAACCAAAACTTTCCTTCTATGTTAATTCATTATGTAAAGTCAGAAATGCCCACGTGCTTCAAAAAATTAACTACAATTTTTCTCAAATATCCTATTTACGCGTAGCATTAAAAAAAAAATAATAATTGAACATCTCCGAAACTTTTTGTTTTATTTTTTTTTTATTTTTAAATCTGCAATTTCTAAACATTTGTACACCTATCTATTTACAAATTCAGGTATTTCTATCTCAGCCTCAATTTGCAATGGCACATTAAAAATAAAATGATGCCTCCATTACAGTATGGTTTATTTGTTCAAAAATCTAAACAATCATAAATTGTATCGAAATAGATTATTTTTTTTTAATTGACTCCAAAGAAAAATAATGAAGCTCAACCATACATATTGTGGTATGTACTATGTACATTAAACACCACAAGTAAATGGAATGTTTATATATTTTTTAAGCAAAACCTTGTAAAAAAAAACATTTACTCAGTTCAGTTCTTTTTAAATTAACTGTTTTGCCGAATAAATAAATGCAACATTTTATTAATTCTAAGAATTGATATTAAATGAAAAAAAAAATAAACCAAATTAGATATGCATAAAACGTATATATAAGACTAAAAAAATATAAGATTTTTCATTGCAAAATAATTCAAGCGATTTGATTAATTTATGAAAATATCAAAATAAAAAAATGTAAGCTCATTAATATTTTTTTATAAACAGTGCGGTTCCTGTGGTTAGATTCCAATAGTTTATTTTAATAGACTATCAGCCAATATAATATGTAAGAGAGGAAAAATATTTTTTTTTTAATTTCTGTTGTTTTTTAGTTTTTAAATTAACAAACAAAAACAAAAACTTCAATGAACTAAGAAATGTCTCTAAGTTCTAAAATATTGGGTTTATTTATTCAAGATATTATTAATAGTATGGGATTTAGAACTTTAATTCTATTAAATATATTTTGCAAATTTTAAAATTCTAACTGATACTTTTATGTACAACCGCACTGTGGTCGTAATTAAAATGAAGATACAAATCTTTATCCGGTTTCCGTTGGATTTTATCGCAAAATATTAAAAACAATAAATATATTGTTTGGTTATGCGAAACTTGTTTATCTGAATTTTGAATACTCATACAAGTTGGAGACCACAGTTCTAAGTTCATTGGAAATTAAATTGAAAATCTGTATGTACGTACATATGAACATTAGACTGTTTCAAAATAATAATTTGGTTTTTGATTTATTTAATTTAAATAAAAAAATAATTTATTTTCGGTTTATTTAACTTACGAGTATTCTGTGGGAAAATATTAACTTCGAATGTGGCTATTAAACAAGGTCTACAATTAAAGCCGAAAATTTGCCTGAACAGAAGTTTTGTTGTTCGCTTTCCTCTCTAAACTTTTTTATAAAACATTTAACAAAAACATGGATTCGACCCCACTGTGAGGCTTAAGAAATTGACAGATGTTTGCCTTTCTACATACGGTACATAAGGGTATTTTCTCCTTCCTCAAGATGTTTCGAAGACATCTATTTAAGAACTTTTGCAGCAGCTTTATTGTGATTGCGGATGTAAATTTCCAGCACACCCGAACGCATACTTTGCTTCCAAAACCTCGTTTTTAAGATCAGGAGGCGAACCTGAATAAATACCGCATAAAATATTTTGTCCATAAAAAAATGCGATTTGATTTCCTAATTACACTCCCTACTGGAGTTTTCGATGACGAAAATAAAATTTATAATATTCTTCAAATAGCTACTTGCTTGATGTGCGATAAGACGCACACAAAAGAGTTTGAAAATGGTTTTATGACTTTTTATGTATTTGCATTGCATAACGTATACGAATGTTACTGTAAATTCCCAAAATGTTCAATTTCTAGAACTTGCCAATTAGCTTTAAAATTTCGCAACAACATTGGAAATGTTTTTTTTTTATTTAACCCCTCTAGTGAGTTCCAATCATGTATTTCAATTTCCTTTTCGGAAAATTCACAGCGGAGTTCGTTGGCTATCACTCTTCGTGGATTCCAAACTTTGACCAAAGGTGGAGTTTTCAGCAGATTTACCTGCAAATTATAGAAATTCAACAGTTCTAGAGTTTCCAGTAGATAACAGATATAAATTAGTTAATGGGTGGTTCAAGTTCATAAAATTTTCATTAAAATTCACCAATAAAAAACAAATGAATTTAATTGTTTTTATAACTTTTGCTCTAAAGGGAAAGTATTGGTTTCGTTAAACGGCTATTCAGCTGTAATGCCTAAAGTTTGATTTTATTTTAGGACCAGAATTTTGAAAACGTGAAAACCTAAATATTTTATTTTTACTATTTTTAATTAAATAAAATACAAAAGCTATGAAGTTTACCAAGGTTTTTTAGATTGACTTTTAAGAACAGCTTCCATTATTTTTCGATATGTTCGAGCAATGTTTATTATTCAAAGCCAAGCCAAAAATGCAACCTTTTGTTTTGTCAACTTTTTTTTGCGTCTCCTGTACCTACTGAACACCTGAATAGAAAAAGGTGCAAAATTAAAATCTTCTTAAAATTGAATTTATTAGAAAAGACAAACAATTGCTTCCTTCTAAATTTTCTAGTATTAAAATTACTCGTAAGGAATATTATGTTGGGTATTAAAATTTTGTGATATCAACGAAGACAAATCCAAATTTGTAAAATTTTATTTTGGTTTATTGTTGCTGGCTAATTTCATTTGAATATGGGAATGTTGTATCTTTTATTTTTTTTCTTTGTTTATTTAATGTTCAAGCAATTTTTTTTTTATTATTTCATTTGGTTTTTTTTTTTTTTACTTTACAGGGCAATCATAAGTCTTCATCATGGGGGACATGTTCCGCAGCGAAGAGATGGCTCTGTGCCAAATGTTTATACAGCCAGAGGCGGCCTACACGTCTGTGTCGGAATTGGGAGAAACTGGATGCGTTCAATTTCGTGATGTGAGTTTATTTATATTTGATTTGAGAAATTATTATTGATGGAAATAATGTTACATTGCTATTGAATTATAATTTCTTATGGCTGATCATAGAGGAATTAAATTTACTATTTGTGCTTGATCTATGTATATATTATGCTTTATAGTTATTTTTACTTTTGATTGTGGATTTATGAATGGAATTTGTTTGTTCTTTTGTTTAAGTTTAAGAGGCACGCTCATTTTAATAAAAATAAGAAAAGAAATTTAGATTGTCAAGTTCAAGTGCTTGAAAATGAATTTATATTTATTTAATATTTTTGTTTTGTTTGATTTATGATGGACCTAATTTAAGAGACTATCATGTTTAAAAAAAAAAAGAAATATGTTTTATTTTAACGCATGAAACGTTTGGTTTTTGGTATAGTTTATTTATAAACCTTCGTCGCTATCGTCGTCGCTCGTTTGCAGTGTGTATTGGCTAGTGGCATAATATTTTTGTTTTATTTTTATAGTTATTAGAACATGATAATAAAAAAATTAGGTGGGCTTTAATTATGTCTAGCTAGAAGTGTGAACGGTCGCACTGCAAATTACACACATAGAATATCTAGCAAACATTTTAAATTTAAAAAATAAATAATTTGAATATTTGTGCATTTTGAATGCGTCGTTGTCTTATCGTAACCTCATTAATATGATGACGAGAAATTCTTGCTTGATGCAATGAAGGACATTGATTGCGTAGAATTAATCCTTGGCAATTAATAATTACGTACCTTAAAATACGTATGTACATATTAAGGTAAAATTTAAAGATGTTCAGAATTGTTAATGTTAAAATATAATTACGTGCTGCTTTTACGGATACAATTAGTGATGGAACATTATTCATGGTACGACATATTTTATTTGTATTTGCTCTGTTTCTAGAAAAAAAAATATTACTACCTATCAACAGAAGCCACATTTTAAATTTGAAGAAGCATGATGACTATATACATATTATGTATTTTCAAAATGTTTGATATTTAAATTAAATTTTTTTTTTTGGAAAAAGAAAGGGCCTTACTGATAGACTTCTAGCACTGTACACTTATAGTTGGTATAATTGGTTGACCTGAAAAAGACGTGAGGCGGTTTATTAAACTTGGCAAAAATGTTAAGGGAAAATTTTTTTAAAATTTGTTTTAGGTTTCTCTGTATTATGTGCGAAATCATCTCATAACCTCAAAAAGTAGTGAATACCAAAATGTTTAAAAAATATTTTTGAAATTTAATAGATTGAAATTCAAATATAACGGTAATTCCCATTCAAATTTTAAACAATCTCCTTCAATAATCTGAAAAATCACAAAAATTGATATACATACAATACATACATTATGTAGATGCTACCAGCAACAATTGAATGAATATTTCAGCCAGCGTAACTAGTTGGTAATTGGTTGTCGTCAACCGAAGTGTTTTCTTAAATTAAAGAATGAGATAAATGAACTTCTAAGCAGGTGATTTACTTTTCTAATTGTCCGAATCAAGATTTAAACTAATAAAGAAAAAATATACAATAAAATAAAATATTATTATCAAGAAATATATTACACATATATCATTTTTTAGAGGAAGTCAAATGTCCACCCTAAAAGAAAAGTTTGTGGAAGCGGGCAAAGATTTGGATTGGAAAGAAAGGTTTGGGAGATTAACCTCTCCTCAGACTTTGTCTAATTTACTGTCAGCCACTAGCCCTTTATATCTGCTTGTCATAGATTTAACCCGATCCACCTGGTGCCTTTGATATTGGCATGCTCTTGTTATTATTGTTTGATCTTCCCTCTCGGCAGTTGCAGTCGCGTGCATCACCATTGTCAAGGTGATGGTGGTCGTCCCGGGTAGTAGAACCCAAGGATTTGCAAGGCGTGCACGCTTTTTGAAAGCAGATTGACATTCCAAATAAGTAATAACAGACATTAATGTTTAAGGCCAGCTTCGGACCAGTGAGTTACATAGTTGTAACATATGGAAAAGTTCTAGGTTCTCACTAACGTTTATCTAGCTTGCTTTTAAGAGAATAGATAAAATAAACTGCATTTTGATTGCTTGAAGTACTTTACTAATCATATTTTTTTCTAACTCTAATTAACAGCTAAACAATGGCGTCAATGCATTCCAACGTAAATTCGTCACCGAAGTTCGACGTTGTGATGAGCTCGAGAGAAAAATACGCTACATCGAGACAGAAATAAAAAAAGATGGCATCGTTCTGCCTGATATCATCGACGATATCCCAAGGGCACCCAATCCAAGGGAAATCATTGATTTGGAAGCCCATCTCGAGAAGACCGAAAATGAAATTCTTGAGCTAGCACAAAACGAGGTCAATTTGAAGTCAAACTATTTGGAACTTACCGAATTGCGTCAAGTATTGGAGAATACTCAAGGATTTTTCTCCGACCAAGAAGTTCTTAACTTGGACTCTATGCGCACCAATTTACCAACCGATGAACACACTGTCAACCAGAACCGTGGTCGTTTGGGATTCGTTGCTGGTGTGATCAATCGTGAAAGAGTTTTCGGTTTTGAACGCATGTTGTGGCGTATTTCACGCGGTAATGTGTTTCTTAAACGTTCCGATTTGGATGAACCTTTGAAAGATCCAGCAACAGGTCATCCAATTTATAAGACCGTTTTTGTGGCATTCTTTCAAGGTGAACAACTGAAAAACCGCATCAAGAAAGTATGCACTGGATTTCATGCATCGATGTATCCTTGTCCCAGTTCACACGCAGAACGTGAAGATATGGTAAAGGGAGTTCGCACTCGGTTGGAAGACTTGAAGCTGGTTTTAAGTCAGACCGAGGATCATCGCAGCAGGGTATTGGCTACTGTTTCGAAGAATTTGCCAACATGGAGCATTATGGTGAAGAAAATGAAAGCAATCTATCATACATTGAACTTGTTCAACATGGATGTCACAAAGAAATGTCTGATCGGAGAGTGCTGGGTGCCAACTCAGGACCTGCCAATTGTCCAGAAGGCCTTGTCTGATGGCTCGGCAGCAGTTGGAAGTACTATTCCATCATTTTTGAATGTTATCGATACCAATGAGGCCCCACCGACCTACAATCGTACCAATAAATTCACTCGGGGTTTCCAAAATCTCATTGATGCTTATGGTGTTGCTACTTACCGCGAAGCCAATCCGGCTTTGTACACCATCATCACTTTCCCATTCCTGTTTGCTGTGATGTTCGGTGATTTGGGTCATGGTTTTATATTGCTTTTGTTCGGTGCATGGATGTGCATCTGGGAGAGGAAATTGTCAAGGGTTCGTGCTGGAGAGATTTGGACAATCTTCTTTGGTGGTCGCTATATCATTTTACTTATGGGAATATTTTCGATGTACACAGGTTTCATGTACAATGATGTCTTCTCCAAATCGTTCAATCTATTCGGATCAACTTGGAGAATTAACTATAATACCTCGACAGTCTTATCGAACCCGGATCTCCAGCTTAATCCTACAACAGATGTTGAGGGGGTGTATCCCATTGGGCTGGATCCTATTTGGCAATTGGCCGAGAACAAAATTATCTTCTTGAATACCTACAAGATGAAAC
Organism: Syrphus vitripennis; assembly: GCA_958431115.1. NCBI lineage: Eukaryota > Metazoa > Arthropoda > Insecta > Diptera > Syrphidae > Syrphus > Syrphus vitripennis. Next base: position 43,266,167 of record OY288108.1, read on the forward strand.
TCTCAATCATATTTGGTGTGATTCACATGTTCTTTGGTGTCTGCATGAGTGTTGTTAACTTCAATCATTTCCAAAAGCGAGTCAGCATCTTCTTAGAGTTCTTGCCACAAGTTCTATTCTTGGTTCTTTTGTTTGGTTATATGGTCTTCATGATGTTCTTCAAGTGGGTGAAGTATTCAGCCAAGTCTGATATTTTTGCTGATACACCTGGATGTGCTCCATCTGTGCTCATTATGTTCATCAACATGATGCTCTTTAAATCTTCGGAACCCTTGGAACACTGTGACGAATATATGTTTGAGTCGCAGCATAAAATGCAACTTATTTTCATAAGCATTGGCTTGGTGTGCATTCCATGGATGTTGTTGGGAAAACCCATTTACGTCAAAATGACCCGTAAAAATCAAGGACATGTAAAGATTAATGGTGATGTCAACCAAGGTATGGAATTAACTCCCGAAACCGATAGCCCCCTTCCAATGGGATCAGATGGACACGAAGGACATAATGAAGAAGAAGAACCGATGAGCGAGATCTTCATTCACCAAGCCATTCACACAATTGAATATGTTCTCAGTACTATTTCGCATACGGCTTCGTATTTACGTCTTTGGGCTTTGTCGCTTGCTCATGCTCGTAAGTAGTTTTGTTAGATTCGGAACAGTTTTCTGTAGAAATTATAACTTTTTTGTGTTTTTTTCAAATTTTTCAGAACTTTCCGAGGTACTCTGGAGTATGGTGCTATCTTTGGGCATGCAAAGTACTTCATATACTGGAAGTATTATGCTTTACTTTATTTTTGGGGCATGGACACTGTTTACTCTTGCAATTTTGGTCATGATGGAAGGTCTATCAGCTTTCTTGCACACACTTCGTTTGCATTGGTAAGATTTTTTTTTTTAACATTCTTCATGAATCCATTTTATTTATTTTTTTTATTCATTAATAGGGTCGAATTCATGAGCAAGTTCTACTCTGGTCTTGGTTATGCCTTCCAGCCATTCAGTTTTAAATTGATTCTCGAAGCTGAAGAAGAAGAATAATAAACACAAATCAGTATTTTAATCCAACGAATATTTTTTTTTTGTTCTTATCTAGCTACATATATATTTTTGTTCTGTTAATCGTTTGTTTGCTTTTCCATATGAAAGTGAATTTGTTTTGTTTGTTTCTTTTACAAATTTAACTTTAACTTGAAATTGTTTAAATGTTTTTTTTTGTTTCCTTTAAATATTCAGTTTTATTACCAATAAATAAATAAATAAAAAATGCGCATTATATTTGATAGTATTTTTCTTATTAAATAAAAAAAAAAAAAAACATTTACAATAATCGTGATGAATAGCATTCATTTTTGAAAAAAAAATATTGCATCAGTTTATTGATGCAGAAAGAGAGAGATTGTGGAAAAGGTAGAAAAAATTTTTACTAAACAATGCAGTGTTATTGAAATCATTTAGTTTTTTTTGCGTCGTAGACCAAAGTCTTGTCAAAATCCTTTTGGTCTGTTATCGTGAAAGTTAAAATCAAAAACTTGAAGTAGGTTATGGTTCACCTTGTCTTTCAACATGTATATAAGGTGTTTTTTTATTGGAATTTATCATCACATTAGTCAGTTACGAAAAAAAGGCTAACATCTAAAAAATTGATACAAGTTAAATTTCTCGCCCAAGGTTTTGCGATAGCTGACAACGAAAAAACTCACGATCTTGGAAGCCATTTCACGGCTCCAAAACGTGAAACTATGCGGTTACCAAATGTTTCCTTCTCGAGCTGTGTGACATATTGCGTCGTCTTGTTGAAACCACGTGTCTTGTATATCATGGTAGTTTAATTGAGATAAAGTCAATAATAATGGCTGTAACAACAATGGTTTTACAGATGTACGGAACAATGATTCCACCAGCCCATAAACCACAGCAAACAGTCAGTTGTTCTGGATGTAACGATGTCTCAACATACATACACTTCAGGCACAGTACACAAAAAGAAGGTAATATCATTAGAGTTTTCATTTTTGTTCTCTACTGCGCATCTGGCAAAATCGTAGCCTCATTGTCATTTGTTGTTGTGCCATACTTGTTGTTGTTGGATATTGTTGTTTACAATATCACCTATTCGGCCATATTGGAATTTTGTTGTTGTGTTTATGTGTTAATACTCTGTCATATCACCATGCCGGCCATCTTTATTACCCTTTTGACAGGTCTCGTTTCTGAAAACCTACGCAATATAATACCTTCTATATGTGTACTGTGCACTTGAGGAATATCTTCACTCAAAATACGACAGTTTTGTTTATGGACGCAGCCATTCAACCAAAAGTGAGCTTCATCGCTCAACAAAATTCTCTTATGAAAATCGGGATCGTGACAAATTTGCACAATTTAAAAACATTGTTCTATTCATGTTGAAATGCCAAACCAAGCTAAACTCAAATCACTTAACAACTGCTAAAATTCCTGCCAATTGAAAAAAAAAAATTTAATTTAAATTTCTGTACCTCTAAAAAAACACCTTTTATAAATTATATAATTATACTACTAAAATAAATCAGCCAATTAGCACTATTTAATTAGACTTGTCGAATTATTGATTAAAAATATCTTTTATTAAAAAAAAATCTACTGTGAACTGTGAAGATTAAATTCCTAAACATTAGAATTGGAACTTTTGCCTATGACCTGGAATTGCATTTATAAAACAGTTCAAAAATCAATTTAATTAAAAAAACGATATTTCTTAAAGCTAAAAATATTTTTTTTTAATTTCTTTTTAAATAAAGTTGTTTAATAATAGTTTTTGAAATTTTTTAATGAAAACTACATTATACAAAAACAAAGTAAAGGAATAATTATATATCGTTGGATTATATTTAAAGCACACTACTTATTATTTATATGTGCTAAAATTGATAAATAATCTAGAGCTCCTAAAAAACTACTAGCATATCAAGGTTGGTTTTTGAATACTCCGGCGTTGAGCGTGTCGATTTTCTGGTATCTTTGTTGTAGGGTTAGAGTATTATTTCTCTCATCAGCTTATGCTCTGCTTGACAATAAGTTCAACTATAAAATAAATGAGGTTTAAACGACTGTTGAAAAATTGGCTCTAAATAAAAAAAAAAAGAAAATATATAAATTCAATATGACTTAAGCTCCTATCACATGATTTGTGTAACATAAAGATTTGTTCATATATTATGAATCGGACGAGAAAACCATACGTTTAACATTGTCATAAAATATGACTGCAAAATGCTCAATTCTTACGACAGACAAAATATCATTGTTTTTGACAATTTCAAAAATAAAAAACAAAATATTCGCCGTTAGATCCAAAAATGTTCATCGCTTAAATCTATTGTTAATATTCTTTTACGTGCATATATGTATGTCTTCTTAAACTTAGCGCTTTGATTTCGTAATATTTAAAAAAAAAAACCGTAAAAGTTTTGCACCATCTTTGGTAGAACGATGTCACTTATACCTTTTAGTGACATCGCTCTAGTGCCATTTATACCATATATTTATATTTTATACCTAACTAAACCTACATACTTTCCAATATCAAACAAAATATGATAATTCCAATAGAAAATTATTTTGTAAACGACAGAAATGAAAATTTTGCTATTGTGGTGGTGAAGTTTGATAAAATTTTACTGTGAGTTTATTTACTGTTTAATCTCACTCAAACCTAAAAAAAAACTCAAATCAATGTTTATAATACAGATCCAAAAAGTAAAAAAAAACAGCAAAAACATAAACAGTGACGTGCAAAGTCTTTTTTTCTTTGTGGTAATTGCAAAAATTTATAACAGCAATTACGATAAGACCCATAAGGCTTTTCAAACTAAACCCAAAACGCGATTTCGGCAAAAAACTTTTTTTTGTTTGTAGACTAATAAATATTTGCATGAAAATTGTTATACAGCGTGATTTGCATAAGGTGTCACAAAAGGCTAGGGCGTAAAGGTTAGACTTAGACAAGAAAAAACACTAGTAAAAAAATAATAGTAAATAAACTTTTGGCTTTTCAAAATGCTATAGCATGACGCTGTAAGAGTTACAGTTATTTTTTAATATTTTTTTTTCTGTTTTAAGGGATTTTTTTTTGAAAATTGCCTCTCCCAACCTACACGCTATAGCCTTCTGTGACACTTTATGCAAATCACCCTGAATATTAAAAAAATACATAAAAATCAGTTTTTATAAATTTTAAGGAAAACAAAACAGCATGTTTTCAATTTTACTTGAAAGCATCCAATCAGTTTCTTTTTTTTGAGATTTCATTGGCGCTGAACTAATCTTGATATGTTTTGTTTTGTGAATTTCAAGCACTTTTCGAATGGTAAAGTTGCGTTTTACGAAAACTTGCATCTACAAAAAATGTACGGTAAACCTTATATTTTGGAAAAAGATGTTGCCCAAAACGCGATATTATCGAGAAAGCTATGTTTTGGGTTTGGAGTAACGTATTTAAGAGAAATGTCAAATTGATGATGATAATATATAGTACATTTTTATTTCCCTGAATGCTTTCACCTAATTTCCTAGATAATTTTCGTGCAAATTTTGTGGAAATTATCTCATTTGGAAATGCGAATTTAAATGGGAAATGAGATGATTTGGGATTTAATTTGGAATTAATAAACGATATTAACTCATTTTGCCTTATAAAATTGGGTTATAAGTTTATCTCTTTTTTTCAACAAGTTTTCAAGGTTTTATTTAAAAATTATGTATTCCGAAATTCTGTAAAAATTGTTTTGATAATGAAAAACAGAATACACTATTTTCATTTTCCAAAGAATTTTTTTTTATCATTTTTACAGTTTTTGAAATGCAGAATTTTGGAATATTTTCAGAATTTTGAAAAATTGAATTTTGTTTTCTTCAAAATTTTAGAATACAGATTTTCAAAATTTACTGGATTTTTGAGACTGAATTTTGGATTTACAAAATTTTTAAATGCAGAATTTTAGAATACAGAATTTTGTATTCCAACGGCAAAAGCCTTTTTTCCGACGATTTTATGAACTTTAGTTATCAAGTTTAATTAAATTCGGGTTAGAATGGAGGCCCATTTTTTTCTTCCAAATCATTTCGAAATATTTTTTTTTTTAATCATGAAAAAATCCCAACTAAAAACATACTTACACACTGCACTGTATAAAGTATTAAGGAAGCATGACTTCTTATCAAAAATTCTTAGCTATAGATAAGAAGTTAAATACAATGCTGCTAATATCATTAGATAAATTGAGTCTCCATATATTTTATATTAATTCAAAAATAAAAAAAATATTCGCTCCAATAGTACATACTTTGTCGATGAAAAGAACGGGAACCGGGAGTTCCCGATTTTTTTTTTGTTTGTAACCTTAAAAACCACAATTGTGCGAGTTCATAAATGAGTATCTACGAGCTGGAATGGATGATAAATGCATTTTATTTTATAAAAAAAAATCCCCTTGAGCATTCAATTGACTTGAGTTGAATTTGTAAGACCTTTTTTTATTTATTTCCTCGGTCTCAATACATTAATGAACTTATTCTTTATTCATAACATTTTCAACTTTTCAGAAGCAAGTTCATATTTTGGATATTTAATAATTTAATAAGTTGTTGTGTTTATATCGTTGGTGAGCATTGTGAATTTAACTTTACCTTTGTTTTGTTAAAGCTATACAAAAATAAAAAATAAAAAAGAGTGAGGTTTTAGTGAATTAAGAAATCAATATTTATCAGTGTAGTTCACAGTTTTTTTAAAATAATATCTTACTTTTTTTAAATAGTTTCTAACATGTGAAATGTTTCATTTTAGGCATTTTGCTCAACAGTTTACAGTCACTAATTCATTTAGAATATTGCAGAATGCAAGTGATAAATTTAAACACCCATTTTTACAAGATAAGTGCTTCTTGATAGATTTGGTTAATTGACAGCGTTTTTTGAAATGTGAAACTGAATAATTATGAAATGTTCATACATCAGAAAAAGCCAAGAAGGTGTTAAAACAGTCTTCTTTGAATTAGTGTTTACCTACGAAAATATTAATAAAACACTAGCGCTCTCTAGGTATCAAGTATTGAACAAGAACTTTATTGTCTTTTTGCAGGTGGGTGGTTTTATTTTTTCTTTGTCCACAAACCGAAGTGCAGTTTTTTAAGATAATCTTATTTGTTAGAACTAAAACATCAATATTTTGGGTAACTATAATAGTTCATTAAATGCAATGTCTGATTTTGTGAACTTGTCAGGCTTTTGGAAATGCAAAGAAAAGAAAAATTGTGGTTTTAATCATCAAGAAAATGTTTATTGTTTTAGTCATACTTTTTTTATTATTTTGAAACTATCAGTTATTTAAGTAAAAGAAAATGATTCAATAATGATTGTTGATAAGAATTTTTCTTTATAGTATTACTCGTATACATCATGTTGAAGCTTTATTGTTTTTGATATGAATAATTTTAAAATCTTCTAAATGGAATGCAAGTTGGTCATGAGTTGTAGGAATGAGTTTTATCTTATTTTTGTGGAAACTCGGAACTGTAGGATTTATACAGAGTGGGGTGTAAAAAAAAGCTAGGTCGTTTAGGTTGGACTGAGACATACAAAAATCGCTTGGGAGGGGGGGGGGGGGTTCTGTTTCTCTCCGTTTAGACAGGAGGTAAATATGTTTTAAAAAAGTCCATGTCAACATACTATAGGTTTTCAAAAGCCAGACATATATTTTTTTAAATTAAAGTTGACTGAGTGAATAATTTTAGAAAACTGATTTTTTGTTCAAATTGATTCTTTTTCTCAACAGTTTATTGCCAAAAATTATAATCTATAGGTAGGTTTAAATCGATTTCAACCAATTGGAAGTTAATATCTCAAAAACTGTTGGCTAAACTTGATCTAAAAGGCAAATTAAATAGAATACACGACTGGATCGCACCAACTTGCTCCTATTTTAAAGTACTTAATAAAATATAAAAACAAAAATATTTTTAATGGTAGGCCGTACTAATACACAAAAAATTATTTCTTATTCTTGAAGATAGTATAAAAAAACCAGCGAAATTTCAAATAATGTAATGGGTCATTTTTGAAATATCTAATTTTCAAAAAAATTATTTTTCAATTTTTCATTTAAAATTTCGTTAGTTTTTTGAAAAATAAAATATTTTGTGCTATATTCTTTGTTTCAAAATAAAAATTTTCCTCAAAAATACTTTTTAATCTATGTTCAATTAAATCCATTTGCAACCATCTCAATGATTCAAAAGTCAAAATTAGCTACATATACTGCCTAAAAACATTGCAGAAGCTGCCATTGAAACCTAGTAAAAGGGAGAAACATATTTTTTCACAAAACAACATGTTCAAGATTTATTTTCAACGAAATTGGAAACACCTTCTACAATCTTTTTATCAATTGATGTTTTTTTTATAATTTTAGGAAAGTGTTAAGTTTTAATCATGGGAAGTATGTTCCGCAGCGAAGAAATGGCTTTATGTCAAATCTTCATTCAATCGGAAGTTGCGTACGCTACTGTATCCGAACTTGGAGAAGCTGGATGTGTTCAATTTCGTGATGTAAGTTTAAAATATTATAAAAAAATAATAATAAAACATATACTTTCTTTTTTTCATACAACTACATAAGTTAAACAATGGGGTTAGCATATTTGAAAGAAAACTCGTCTCGGAAGTGCGTCGGTGTGAAGAAATGGAAAGAAAAATACGCTTCATTGAATCTGTTATCAAAGAAAGTGACTTTAAAATTCCATCAAATCCCTCCGAAATTCCAAGAGCACCTGAAGTTAAGGAAATTTGCAATTTAGAAGCTATTTTATCTAGATCAGAATCCGAACTACTCGAATTAACGGCAAATAACACAAAATTAAAAATTGCTTTCAAAGAACTTATCCAAAAACGTCGAGTCTTAGAAATTGTTGAAAACTTCTTGAGCGAACAGGAAGTAGCTAGTTTGAATTCAATTCGTTTATCCCAAGTTGCTCCTTCTGAACAAAGTGTTTCACGTTTGAATTTCATAGCTGGTGTTATTGACCCGCAGTGCCAGTACAGTTTTGAACGAATGCTTTGGCGTATAGCAAGTGGAAATGCTTATGTAAAGTCTGATTTACAATTTTATTTGCGTGATTCAAAAACTGGAGTTAAAACACTAAAGAATGTATTTGTAATTTTTGTCCAAGGTGAACAACTGAGAAATCGTGTGATGAAAGTTTGCAATGGTTTTCATGCTAAAATCTACGAATGTCCAAAAACATTTTCAAGTAGATCAGAAATGTTAAATCAGTTGAATGAAAAATTAAGAGATCTCACGACAATAATAAACGAAACTGAAGACCAGTTATCGCGGGTTATCAAGCGAGTTGTTGGAAACATTTTGAATTGGAAAATCGCAGTTATGAAAAGTAAGGCAATCTTTCATACTCTCAACAAGTTCAACATAAACATAGCCAGAAATTGTTTGGTGGGAGAATGCTGGTTGCCACTCAATGACATTCCAATAGTTCAAAAGGCACTCAGTGATGGACGAGCAGATGACAGTGTTGTTGCATCGTGTTTAAATATCATCGAAACAAATGAATTTCCACCAACTTATAATCGCACGAATAAGTTAACTCAGGGCTTTCAGAATCTTATTGATGCCTATGGTGTTGGTTCTTATCGGGAAGCAAATCCAGCCTTATATTCGATCATAACTTTTCCATTTCTGTTTGCCGTGATGTTCGGGGATTTGGGTCATGGTTTGATTTTGTTCTTGTTCGGTGCTTGGATGTGCCTGTGGGAACGGTCTTTGATGAAAAAACGTGCTGGAGAGATTTGGAACATCTTTTTTGGAGGTCGATACATTATTTTGCTGATGGGGATATTCTCAATGTACACTGGATTTGTTTACAACGACGTCTTCTCTAAATCACTCAATATCTTCCATTCCACATGGATTGTCAATTTGAACTCTTCAGAAGCCTTCTCGCACAAAAAAATCCAGCTTGATCCAAAAGACGCTAGCTCTGGAGTCTATCCAATTGGCATGGATCCCATCTGGCAGTTGGCAGAGAACAAGATTATCTTTCTCAATACCTATAAGATGAAGCTTTCAATAATTTTTGGTGTTCTTCATATGTTTTTCGGTGTTTGCATGAGTGTTGTGAATTTTAATTATTTTAAAAAACGTGTCAGTATATTTTTGGAATTCCTACCACAAATCTTATTCTTGAGCCTTTTGTTTGGATACATGGTATTTATGATGTTCTTCAAATGGATAAAGTATTCGGCGAAAAGTGAAATTCAAGCTAATACTCCAGGTTGTGCGCCTTCGGTGCTTATAATGTTTATCAATATGATGCTTTTCAAATCAACTGAACCCCTAAAAGGATGCAATGAATTTATGTTTGGTGCCCAGAAATTAATTCAAACTGTTTTTATATTAATTGGTCTAGTGTGCATTCCGTGGATGTTATTGGGAAAGCCATTATACGTTAAGTTTACACGAAAGCATGTCAACAATACTAATATGGTGGTAAGGCAATCAGTCGATGAAGTTGATGTTCTGATGGAAGATGCTTCTTCAGATGATCGAATTATAGACATGCCCGACGACAATGATGAGAGTTTATTAGTTCAAAATACTTCATCTGAACATTTAGCTGTTGACGATGATGAAGATGAGGAGCCTTTGAGTGAGGTTTTTATTCATCAAGCAATCCATACTATTGAGTACGTTTTGAGTACAATTTCTCATACTGCATCGTATTTAAGGTTATGGGCGTTGTCCCTAGCTCATGCTCGTAAGTAATAAATTTAAAATGAAATCTTGTGATGTAAAAACTTCTTTTGAAATATTTCTTAGTTATCCAATCCAACTTTTAAAACTTAATTTTTTAAATATAACTTTCTTTTGAAAGATGTATTTCTAGATTGAATTGCTCGGTCCAATTTTCTTGGACATGGTATTTCAGAAAATAATTTTTTTTTTTTACAATTTTTCAAGTTTTTTGAAAGAAATTTTTTTTTTTTAATTTAAGTTCAAGTATTTGTGTTTGTTTGAACTTATGACATTTATTTCTTGTATCATTTCAGAATTATCTGAGGTTCTTTGGAGCATGGTTTTATCTTTGGCCTTAAAAAGCAATTCGAATATAAGTTTTATAATGATTTATATAATATTTGGAGTATGGGCGTTGTTCACTCTTGCTATTTTGGTAATGATGGAAGGATTATCTGCATTTTTGCATACATTGCGTTTGCATTGGTAAATTTGAACATGAAATTTATTTATGGACGAAAGCTAATTTTCATTTGTAATTCTTTAAATATAGGGTTGAATTTATGAGTAAATTCTATTCGGGACTTGGCTTTGCATTCGAACCGTTCAGTTTTCGGAATATGCTGAAGGAGGAGGACTAAAAGACAAATATGAATCTTAAAAAAATTACTCAGGAATAGTAATAAATAACATTATTTTTTTATTTATGCTCATGTTAATCAAAATATTAAATTTTTAGAAATTAAACAGTATTATATTATTCCATGTTCTGTTAAATTATTAATTTAATGTAAGTATGGAAGCCTTATTTTTGCTTAGTTAACTTTATTTCTGAAAGATTTACATAAACAAACTTGTAAAATTCATAATTGGAAGTTTGAAGTTATCGTACAGTCGGGACTCTAGAAGCAAACATTTGAAACGTGCGTCGCGTTGTAAGGAACAAAATCAAAAATAAAAATGAAAAGGACCTCGAGCCCACTTCTAGCAATTTTGAAGCATGTACTTGTCTAACCACGGCTCTTGTTTCGAAGTTTTTAGAAATCTGTTTTTTTTTGTAAATATGGTTTTGTAAAAGTTTTGAAAAGGTAAAAAATGATTTTTTCATCATTTTATTATTATTTTATTATTAAAATAAGAGAAATTTAAAATTTAATAATAAAGAGAAATAAAGTCTAATATTAAATTTGAATTAAAAAAAATTTTTTTTTGAAAAATAATAAAATAATAAAAGGTTGGACAGTTTTCTTAATATTGCAATTAAAAGTGAAGTTCATATTATCGTCATAATCTTATGATATGAATTATTTATTAATGAAGTTCGAATGACCATTATTTTGAGAAATTTTGGAACATATTGTTCCTTCTAGGTTGATTCTAAATACTAAAATGGACCACTGAATAGATAAAAATCTTCATCATATAAATTAATGTGTGATGTTAGTCTCCGGTGGAGTGATCAAGTTGAGGCCGATGCACGTAGTAGAAACATGGTATTCAAAACTGGACGCAGCAAGCTAGAGATCAAGTAAGCTGGCTAAAGTTATTGTTTGAGGCCTAAGGGCACAATGCGCTGTAGCGCCAACCAAAGTAAGTAAGTTAGTGCCAAATTTTATTGTGGCTCTGGTTAATAAACACAAAACACTAATACATGTAGATATGTGAAATTTTTGGGAAAATCTAAAAACGCAATTATTGGCGTCTCCCACTTTACCACTATAATGCATAGTATAGGCATAGTAAAACCATAACATAAAATATTTTTTTTTTATTTTTAATATTCCCAGGTAATTAAATGACGAACAGGACTGAGCTTCTTTTCGATATAGCATGAGACGTTTCAAAAAGCTTGATCAAAAATCAAGTTGTTTGAGGTCATAGCTTTTAAATAATTCATTTTAGGAGTCAAAACATTGAAAACAAAAAATATGTTTTTTTAAATATTTTATTTGAATGTCCAGAAAATTTTTGTTTTTTTGACTGGAAACTTTCCAAAGAAGTAGTAACATATAAATTGGAATAGTTTTTGACTTAATCTTGTTCCAAAAATGTCATCATTTTATTTCATTAATGTAAAGGGAATCAAAACACAAAAAAAATGTTACAAATAATGTAAACGCAACTAACAAACTTGCTCATGAAAGCACGAACAAATGAATAACGAAAATTCTAAACGAATTGTCAATTAAATCGTCAAAATTATTTTGAGTTTTTAAACGTTTTTATAAGAATGTTAACGGAAAAACTCGACTAGTAACAGTAATACATTATAAAATGTGTTGCTTTTACAGCAAACGAAAAGCACACTGTGTTCTTTTCATAACTTTGTCAAAAAATTATCCATCCTGCAATAGTTGGAAGCTAATTAAAACTAATGGCAGAGAAACGATCTTTCGTCGTTTTTATTTTCTTGTTGTTAAAAGATTTATGAATAACAAGAGAAGAGAATAAAAACAAAAGCAACAGCAAAAACAAAAAGAAGACCGAAAAGAAAACATGAGTGTAATATAGCTATGTACATATAATTTGAAAAACAATGATTTTGAATAAGCATCAGTTGAAACACTAAAACTACTTATAGTTAGGATTTTCATTGTTCAAATAACCATACAGAATTCAACACAACAAAAAAAAAAACAAATTCCTGAATAATATGTTGCTCATAAAAATTTCACCCCACCCTGAGAGAAATTCCGGATGGATTGGTGTCTAGGTGGAAGCAAAATCAGCCATAATAATTTCAATATTATTTATTACCCGAGAAATAAATCGTTTACGCTACCTAGGTGAAGACAAAATTTTAATTGTATTTTGTTTTTATTTTAAAGCTTTTTATTTTGTGCAAAATCCGTGGACAGACAGACAGATTGTGTGGACAAATATTTTTTGTTCTATTTTTTATTAGATATACTCAAAAAAATTTACCAGACGGTTTTTTGTTTTACGGAAATAGATATAAAAATATAAAAAGAATAATTATCTTTGGATAAACATTTGGGGTATAGAAAAATATGCGTGAAGATTTAGTGATGTTTGAAAGTCAAAACCGTCAAGTTCGTTCTTCTAATAATTCAGTGAAAAATAAAAAAAAAATAACAAAAACAGACGATTCGAAATATTTAAGTGAAGTGGAATTTTAAATTTAAGCAAATTTATAATGTTCTTCTATAATTTTAGTAGTTTAATAATTAAATAATTGAAGATTCGAAAATAATTTCGTAATATTAACTTAGTATTGTTGTGATTTTAAACTAAGGAATATTAAAGGTAAGTTTTATTTTAAAAGCTAGTGCCGTGAAATAAAATCCAATCCAATTAAGTCCAAAATCAAATTAAAACCTTTTTGAACAGTTTTTTTTTCTTGAATTTCTCGTTAATGTTTTCAAAGATTTCAATTTCAATTTTTAGATAGAACTTTCTGTGAAAAACAATACAAATAAATAAAACTAAAGTTAATTTTTGTCAAGATGGATAAAGGGTTGTCCATTTTTTTAAATAACGAAATAACGTGTTTTAAATGTTTTTTGCTTAATTTATGTCATTTTCTTACCAAATTCTTCTCAAACAATATTAAAGCTAGTTTATGTATGAAATTGGTATACAATCTTTATTATTGAATAAGTTTTTGAAACAAACAATTTTAAAAATTTCTTAGATAGACACAGTTATGCCAAGATCCAAAATAAGTGTTTCGATTTAAGGCAATTATGATTTAATTTTACTCCAAATGCAACAATTTTTGACAATATTCGCTGAAGTTAATTAAGTTTTTCTGAGCATTGTTTTGAAAATTTTTTCAATTTTCAAAAAATTCTTAAAAAGTTTTATTTATGGAGATACCTATTTCTGTTGCTCAAGTACTTTTTAAAAAAAAAAAGAATTAATATGCAATTATAAATTATTGTAAAAAAATAATGAGCCTTAATTTTGTACTCTGGAGAAAGTGTAATTTCTTTGTTTAACTATCATTGTATGAAATTAAGGCTGGTCCAAAGAGAGTCTCGGTCTTGTCTTGGTTTCGTGTCGATAAACGAGTGAGTCTCTTTTCATTGAAAATCGATTTAGCTAGCAAATGAGTGAATGAATTTCTGTTTTTTTTTAACTTTTCGTAGCTTTCATTTGTATTCTCTGTCTCACGTCTTACCCACTTAACTAAATACATACATACATATGTAAATCTCGATATTGATTTTGTTTTATTGATTATGGGGCCAAAAATACAGATAATAATTGAAGAAGAAAAATTAGATTCTCACTTGTTGTACAAAACGTACTTTAGCTTTTAACAAATAGCAACTATCGAAAAAAAGTTATTTAATATTATTTTCAGAAAATTTAATTAACTACAAGTTAAATCTATAACTATTTCTTCTAAGGTTGAAAATACACTAGTGACGTGGGAAGACTTAAATACTGCATTTCAAAATTCTGGATGGATCACAAAATTTGTGTGAACATTACAGTGTTTATTATTATTATTCTGCTTTTTGATTATTCTGTATTAAAATATTTGGTCATTCCAGAATACTGCATTTCAATATTCTGTAAATCTAAAATTGTGCATTTCAAAATGCTTTAAATTCAATATTTCGTATTTCGGCCTGATAAATTTGTCTGGGTTGCACCAATGCTTTTCACTGTACTGAATTCACGTCAAAGTGAGATAAGTCAAACTTTTACTAAGAAGCCCTTCCACACTGTCCTACTGAGTATTAAAACAGTGTAAAAAAAACTATAAGAAAATAATACATGTCTCAATACCTAGTGCGATGGTGTATTTTCCTTAAAACTAGATTTTAAAGTTTATCTGGAGGAAAACATTCAATCAAGTGAAGTGCATTTTTGGGCAAAAAAAGTTTAAAATAAAGTTTAATAAATTTTTAAAAAATTTGAGATAATTGACTAAATGTTTTGGAATTCGTGCTCTTATAATCAAATTAAATTAAAAACTGAAAATTGGGCGATTTTATGTCTTCTAGTTTTTGATAAAATTGAAAATTACCAAAAACTACTATTTTAATTTGTTTACTTGAGTATTTACGTAGTCTCATTTTACAAATTACCATTTCCATGGGTTCCTCTAATTATTGATTTTAATGTCAAACAAATGTTCAATTTTTATTATGTAATTGGTTTTTGCTAATTGTTCAACTTTAATAGTGCAAAATAGTCATTCACAGTAGCCGTATCTACTTGGATTTGATTTTATTTGTTTGAGCAAAAAAAATGTCAAAAATGTCAGTTTGACAAACCAAAACTTCAATTTCTTTCCCCTTAACAAATATAAATACATACTTCCGTACGAAACTCTTTTGATTCTTCAATCTCTTGGCAAATTGAACACTTTCGCCAAATACTATTTTAAAGTCGTATTTTACCTGTACTACAATGCTATTTCTAAAATATCTTGTAGGCACCGCTCTACTACTAAACAAGCATTACCACTAAAATTTTATGGAAATACTCTTCTAATTTGAATTAAAATTTAAATATTATATTTTTTTTTACAAACTCAATAATGATCCAAACTTCAAAACGCTTCTGTAACCAAACTGATTACCTAAAATATGTAAAATTTACTTTATTAACATTCAACCAGCTCAACAGGTTGAAATAAAATAAAATAGTTCTCCTCAATTCAGTCATCGTTGGTTCGTTTGGAAAACATGTTGTAAATTCGAATTGTGGCTTGCGTGGCGGTTAAAATTATAGAGAAGGTATAATTCTCTTTCATTTGTGCATTTTATTATTCTGTAATAAATTAATATTACTTAAAAATTATATACATAAATATATTTCTGTATTTTTGTTGGAAAAAAAAAAATCAAAAATTTGTGTTACGAAAGTTTGTCTCATTACACAGTGTTAATATTTCAGTTGAAAGTAAGTTTTTAATTGAATTAAATAATAGGCATTCTTGTTTACAAAATATCAAATAACATCAAATACCTGCATATCTAGTCTATGTTAAATTATAGTTGAACGATCTCAGTGTATTTGATTTGTTTATGAATACAATTACTGGTGAATGAAATAATAATTAATTAAAATGCATGATTTATTCATGATTTCTTATTGAAAGAATAATAACATAAATTTTAAATCAATAGTTTTGGTCACAAAGTTGTTTAATGATATTTAAATAAAAAAAATCAAACATAGGACAGACGAACTGAATATTTTTGTGTTGTGGTTAAAGATTGGCCGAACGTATTTTTTAAGTTTAACTCGATAACTATTTGGCTGAAATGCAAATAACTTGGCAAGTGTACTATAACTTAAGTGCCAAAATTTACCAACGGATTTTGGTTTGCCAGAGTTAAAAACAAACATTTTTTTCTATGGGATCTCCTTCGTTTAGGTGGGAGTGGGTTTTTAACGAAAAAAAAAATACTTAAAATGGAAAAAAAATTTAAGAAAATAATGGTTGGGTATAGTTTTTTTTTTGAAAGTTAACATTCTGTTCTATTACCTTGTTTTAAAGTTAAGTGAAATCACTGTTATTTTTTGAAAAATTTAGTTCCTAACCCAAAATTTGTAAAAAAAAAATACAGTTTAAAGTGTAATTTTCAAAACTTTTAGATGATTACATTTTTTTTTGAATTTGTTGTTCTTTATTTTTTTAAAAAATTACAAAAACTAATATTTTAATTTACAAATTTTATTTTTAAGTGCCTATGTATGTGGTCTTATTTTGATAGTACTAGTTTAATATTTATTTTTGTTAAATTGCAGGCAATAGAAAAAATGCTTGTTTTTGACTCTTCTACTAAGCTCCGTTATTGAATCTTGACGCATAACTTATCAGACACTCCCCAAAAACTTAATACCTTTGTATATCATCTGTCTAAAGAAGCTATCTGCCTATATGGTGTTACCCAATTTCAGAAACTTTGTCCAATACTTTACAATGAAATAAACAGAATAGACCTAAGGTCCACAACGGGTTCATATAGTAAAGCTATTGCTGTCATACAAAATACCTGTTTAATAAAATTTATTTATGTTCTGTTATGTAGGTGCATTTTTTTGTAAACTGCTTTAATGATTTATGAATTTTTCATTTTATGGCTCTAGGTACAGGGTCATTCATTTCGTGGTTTCAAGTTGGTAACGCTGGCAGTTGACATCTGTCAAACTTAGGAGTCATCTGAAGTGTCATAATATTAGTTGAATGTTTGCTTTGTTTGCTTAACAATCGAACAACGCGTTAAAATTATTAAAACTTAGTACCTATTCAAACAAGCCACTTTTTATGCACTACGCGATGATTAAGGTCGTCATAATGGACCGACTACGCAAGTAGTCGGTGAAATTGTGAAAAAATTTGAAGAGAACGGAAGCGTCACTAATTTTGTGAGACCTGTGCAACATAGTACTGCACGCTCTGTCAAAATATTGATGCGTCAAGTACAAGTGTTGCTGATGATCAAAATTTATCAATTTCCCGATAATAACTGATTATTTTTGGCCGGTCATTGAAGATCATGATTTGAACGATATGTGGTTCCAATAAGACATGGCAACAAGGCACAAAACAAACCAATAATGGTTTTATTGCGACTTTACTTTTTGGTAAAGTCGATTGACCACCAAGATCATGTAATTTTTGACGCCCTTAGATTTAGTACAATCCAGTCATGCATTTTTGAAAGTTTGAATCTGATACAATTTTGACATTTTTTAACAATATTTAGGCCAGTCAAAAAATGTGAATGAATGATAAATATTAGTTTTACAAATTTTATTAATTTTTCTGGTTGCTTTAACTATATTATAACTATGATAATAATTTATAGTTCAAAAACAGCAGTCTAAATTACTATTATTCCAAACAGTGGAACTAAACTTATGAACTCTATTGGTTTTCAATTGTCAAAGAGTAAAACAAAAATTGTTTTGGTTTTCATCAAGCATTTATATGAGAAATAATTTGGTCCCCAAAGTCCAACAAAGATATAAGTGAGAGGGCGATATGCAGCGTCATACGTTGGGATTGAAACTTCAGCTTTGAAATTTTTATTAATTTCATTATAAGTTAAAAAAAAATAAAAATCATGGTACACTGTGGCGTATACCCAATTTTTTTTTAAATTTTATTGTTGAAGCGGTATAGGTAGGTGAGGGGGTATAGGTATATAGACACACTACTATCTGGATTCAAGTCAATACTTGGTTCAACTTATGAAAATTTTCTTCACAATATATGTATGTATATAATGTCATTTCCCAGCATTGGATTTTGTTGAGTTTAGGATATATGTTTATGGTGCTGAACTTTACAAACAATTTGTCCATTTGCACAGGGGAAAAAAACTAAACGGCAATCGCTTTGTCTCGGCTGGATATTTTTTAGATTTTTGTATTCTGTCCAAAAAAGTTATAATCCAAAGATTCAAAAAAACCAAAAAAGGACAAAAAAATACTGCCGCAAAATTTGTCGACAAATAAATATAGAAAATTTATTGACCTTGAGCTCAGAAGTGGGGATAAAATGTTTATTCTTCTTCATGCGCATTCACAACCTAGCCAATGGCTCACTGAGTCGAATTGCATCGTGTGATTTGACTTACATTTACACCATGAGGCATGAGGTCGCCAAATGAGCCCCCAAATCCTATTTATTGTATAATTCATCCCGTTGAGCCATTTTTAATTTTCAAAAAGTCAGAAATCCAAGAATCAAATCGACTCTGAGCCAATTGGATTGGTTGTGTATGGCCAGCTTTAAATGATGCTGCATTCATCAGTTTAACATACAATTGCCTCGAAGACAAAAATTTCTGCGATTCTACCTTTCATCCACCCAATTAAAATACTTTATGGAATTAAATTTATTGAAATGCTGATTGAATTAATCAATACTATACAATTGAATTTCAGCAACTTAGTCTATCAAATATCTTCAAACATTATCATTAAAATTGATATGAAGGACTTTATACGTTTATTTCAAAAAAAAAAAAAATGAAACGGAAAAGTGCGTTTGACCTTGTTTGTAATTTATATACATTACGAGTAAGTATCTGTACTTTATAAAAATAGACGACACATCAACGTGCATCTCATAAATTCCACTTAAAGAATAAAATTTAAACGTACCTACAACCTACGTAATCTATTTATCAAATCATGCGTGTATGATTGCGGTCCATGTTTATAAAAGCAAATAGTATCGTGTTCTAGTATGTCAGACGTTGAGTAGTATAAGCCAGCTAATAAAACATTCCAGCAAAATTAAGAAATATGACTCAAATAGGTTTTGTTGTTTTTTTTTTTGTGTGTTTTTTAATTCAAATGTATACATACATACCTACATAAGTCTATAATGATTTCTATAAAAATGCTTATCAGTCGGAAAAAATTTACAAGTATGTGTTAAAGTACTTTGTGGATTTTTGTATATAGCACATTTCCCAAAGGAACGCGATACGGGGGTGTCTTTATCAATTTTTTAAATTGTGTGTTTAAGGCGCTGAGAAGTTATCAAACCAACGACATGCGCTGCCACGGGTGCTTCCTGGTTAGATTTGCAGTTGCATAATTTATGTTTTCTTATTAAATCAAGAGCGTTTCTAGTTGTTAGTTGAAAGTTTTCTTTTTTTTTATTATTTTGCGGTTATGAATGTACATTGTGTTCATTTTAAAATAAGTATTCGAAATATTTCTATATACTTATTAAAATGCAATCTAAGTTCAGGCATACGAAAATTTATTTTTACATTGTCAGAGTCTCGGCTGGTAATTGAAAGATTCTAGGTTCAATGCTCAGAAAATAAAATTCAAAAAGAAGTTTATAACGATACTTTAAGAAAAAATGCAACGTAATAATGGTACCAAAAAAAATTTAATTAAACTGAAGTGATTCATATTTAATTGCACAGTGAAACATTATTGCAACTTAATTTTAGAAACTTCTATATGGTTTTTAAATAAAATATAAAATATATACATATATATAATTGTAAAACACTTTGTAATAATGTAAATTCATTTCGAATTAAAAATTTTCGTCGATTGGCATTAAATGGTTTCTAAAAATATTTGAATTAAATTTTCAACTATCAATTATAATCCAAAAAAATATATTTTTCTTTAAAAATTCAATATCTTGAAAGAGGATAAATATTGTTTTGTAAATTATCTTTTTTAAAAGTAGGTTTCTGTAAATTATATGTCGAAAATATTTAGAGGTGATTTTGTTCGATGATTTAGCTGACTTTCTAAAAAATGTCACATTTCAGTGTTGAAATTAATATCGAAGTTATTTTGTCATGAAAAACATTTTCATAAAATGGCTATTTGTATTTTTTAAGAAATAATAATTAAATATGTATGTTTTTTTTCGCTAAAAATTTGTCCTCGCGGCATTTTTAAATGTCAATTTAAAAATCTGAAAAATACTGGTAATGTTTTAAGTCTGTCTGTTTTTTTTTTTAAAACCTTTACTAAAAAATATTTTTCTAAGAACTGTTATTAACGGTACCTGCATTAGCTCCAATTTTATCATAAACGCTTTGACTAAATGGGACCAAAATTTGTATGAAAGAGGTCTTATATATTCTTAATAACTTTGCATACCTATCAAAATTTTATAAAAATTTTTTTTTTAATAAAATTACGAATTAAATTCTAAATATTAGTGTACCTAGCAATTTATTTAAAAAAAAAACTTTTGGCATCTTTAGTTTAGAGCTTAAACTTATTTTAACAATTCAAATAAAGAATTTTATGTTTTTTCAGGTTTTTTAAAACATTTTTTAGTTGATTTTGGGATTTAGCAATTTAGACAATGAATTTCATGCTTTTTTCATTGTTTATACATTTTTTTAGACAGTTAAATTTTTCTTAGCAGCAAGTACTTGTGATCCAAAAGTGCATTTTACAGTGCTAATTATAATGTTTATCTTACCAATTTTATTTATTTATTGTATTTCCACACTAAATTTATATGGCTAACAATGTTGTTAATGAAATCCAAGCAAATATAGGTTCCTGCTTTTATAAAAATAATTTATATTTTCATTTGCTTTAAACATCATTTTCCCAAAATGAGCTACACTGCCCCCTAGTGTGCGTGGGTTGAATAAGAATTAACTAAACAAAAATTTATTCTTTAATTGCTTAAACAATTCTAAAAGAACTCTATAAGTTTATGAAAAAAAAAATATATTCAATAATCCAAACAGTGTTTGTCTTAGACGTTATTATTTTTATTATAATTTCTTTATATGAAATTTCAAAAATCGTTAATTATAAAAGGTGATTTGCAATATGGGTGACAAAATAGCAAAGACAGAGACAGATCGAAACTTTCTTCTTTTCCCTCGTTTATGTGGGAGGGACAATTAGTATGCTTATTTGAAAATTTTATTATTGAATATTTTCTTAGTTTTTGAAATCATCATCTGCCTCAAAAAATTTGATCAAAAATAAATTCTATGAAAGACAATTAAGAAAAACCAATTTTAGTTTTCTTTTCACAGTTGTTCTAAATTAAAAAAAAATAAAGTTTTTCTTCCTACATTTTTGAATTTATGTTGATGTATCAAAAGCGCCTCAATTGCGCTTCTCCATCATCCCAGCCACCCCTGTTTCCCGGCAAAGTAAATTATCAGTTTCCATAGTCGTGTGGGCTTATCATTAAACCTAGCACAATGAATAAAGATAGAAAGAGACAGAAATAGAATTTTAGGAAGATGCTATATTATAGTTAGCTGTTGTTATAATACTAGTTCAAGCAATTTTCAATCCCATGGAAAGAGTTATCACCATGATACCAGTTGGCAGCTCTGCCTGAATACTTAGGACGTGGTTTTATATTTTTGTTGGCTTAGTTTTGTTTTAGAGAGAGAGTCAATGAATCTATAAGTACCTAGTGGCCTTTGTTTATTTTTTTTTTAATTCACTCAGTGCATTTTTAATAAACATACATTGGTTATTTTGGTGTGTTCTGAAGTTGTTGGAAAAATATAACGCTTTAAGTTTAAATTCAAGGGTTGGTAATTTAATTAAATAATTATTTTTTATCGTGTAGAAAGAGAGTGTTTAATGTTTTGCTTGTTCTAATTTTTGTTTGTTTAATTTTTTCGATGTGGTTTTTTTTTGTTTACTTATTTTCAAAAAAACCAAAAAAATAACAAGGCGAATACTGATAACAATTGAATCCGTCTCAAATCAAGTTTTTTATACCTACATAAATGTGCGGAAAGTGAACAATTTAAAATTAGAAACAAATATTAAAAACGAAAATATAAATTTGTTTGAATTTGAGTGAACAAAAACAATCAACTAAAAAAAAGTATGTATTAAAGACATTGCGGATGTACATACTTCGATTACTTGTTATAAAAACATCCAAAAAGTTCAATCATATGTAAAAACTTAAGAAAATTGAATTGTTAATTTGAATAAAAGTGCAAGATTAATCGATTTGATTCTTATGATAAGCAAATAAATTGATATAAAGTGTTTTTCTCTGTTAATGAATTATACCAAATTTAATTAAATGATGATTGATTTTTTATTATCTAACATTTTCTAATGTTCTGTGTTGAACACAAGAATTCTTAATTTGAAGTAAGTTTATTAAACAAAAAAAAGCAATTCCTAGTGACGGTGAAAAGATAAAGTCATTTTAGCACACTTAGCTTATCAGGTCACAAAATAACCTTGTCGCCGACTAAATTTAAAACACAAAAAAATTGAAAAATTCTTCTAAATTTTTTTTCATTCATAGAAAAATATTAAAGGAAAGACTAATCATTCAGTTAACTTGCTCGCATGTTTATAGTGGATGTAAGATTGTATGCGAATTAGTTTCAAGTGACTTTGTCAACCATGCTCTATTCATAACAGAAATATAAAACGATATAAGAATGTTTGGTCCATCAATTGCTTTCTCAAACCTATTCTTTATTTAGATATACATATGTATGTATGTATGTTTGTTCATTTAAAAGTTTTCACGATTAATTGACAAAAATAAAATAGGAAGTCCTAAGAATTTCTGTAAAACGGTTGTCAAATTTTAAATTGAACGCCAACTTTTTTTATTTTTGACGCTATCAGTAGGTAACTACTTCAAGCTTTGGCTTTAGCGTTATTCAGTTACTTTAGTAACTTCACCTATAAACATACATAATTACAATCATTTTATTGCAATCGCAATATTTGGAAAATAGCTCAATGATTTTGTTTCGAAATATTGTTTTTTTTTTATTTGTATTTTACTACATAAAAAAGCTTTCTTATTTATATAAATATAAATAGTTAAAAAAAAGCAATACAACGATTTTAACGAAAAAAAAATAGCCAACCAGTAGTAAAATTTTGGTCTTAATAATAAATTCAATTCTTTAATATTTTTTCCTATTTTCATTCCCAAAAGTACTAACAACCTGAAATTTTCTATTTTTGTTAAGTAGAATATGATTTGGTATAATTTTAAAGGTGTGCAAACTTCTACGAGCTTTTTTATATACATACATACATAAACATTGAAGTTAGTTTTGATATTTTCTTGTATATTTAAAAGTATAAGACTTAATGCTGTCAGGTGTCCATCTTTTGCTTTTGCCTTTTAACGAAAGTCATATGATTAAAAAGCAAATTAAGAAAACTTTTTTTTAATATTTATTTAATTATCAAAACATCAACTTTTAAAAGATAAAAATCAAAAATTGTAAAAATTTATTTTCTTTAAGGAACTAAATGAATCAAATTTCCCTATTTGCATTATAAATTTGAATTTTCAAAAAAGATCTCTTAAAATATAAAAGTGCAAAAAAGTTGACAAAAAATATATATATACTAAATTATATATACAGAGTATAGTTTTGAACATTGGCCAACTTTTATATAAGAATCAAAAATTTAAAACAAAAATTAAAAAATTTACCGCATATTTTTTTTTTAACCAAAAACAGGTCTATTAGATAATTCAATTAACTCTCATTTTTTACGGGACTGGCCCCGGTGCAGTAGTGCTTGATTGCTACGTTTGATGTGTGGGTTCGATCCCCAGTCCAGGCAGCAATTTATTCAATATTCCTTCGACTGAACGCCACTCCAGGGATTTAATGAAATAATTAAAAACAAAAAAAAAATCTATCCTATTCTTCTATTCCTTCTAACATTGCCTAATTTGTAAGACCCTAGGTCTTAACGGCATATATATTTGTATGTATGTTTTTTTTATGTTTAAAAGTCTTTTAAATAACTCAAATAAAGTGGAACAAACGTCATGTTAAGACTTAAAACCCGGGGAGAGTATGATAACCGGGGCGCCGAGAAATAATAACGGATTTTTGTAGAACACGGCAATACAAGCATTTTTTACTATGGGAGGGGGGGTCTATCTCCTCCCGTTTAGGCTGTAGGGGCAATTTAAAATATATGTACGTTAAATGGAAAACAAATAATTAAAAAATAACGGTAATACTTACAACTAAGTTTTATACGTTATTTTAAAGCCAACATTCTATTCTATTAGCCAGTTTTTAAATCAAGTCAAAACTATGCATAGTTTTTAAAAAAATTTGTTTTAAACTCAAAATTTGGGCAACAAAAAGTTACAAATAAGGTTTAAAGTGTAATTTTTCAAAACTTTAACATTACCTACTGTTATTTTTTTTTAGAATTCATTGCTTTAATTTAATTTTGATCAAAATCTGAAAACTAGATCATTTTATGTCTTCTAGTTCTTGAGAAAATTGAAAATTACCAAAAAAAATATTTTAATTATATTATTTTTTCCTTGCTTGAGTATTTACGTAGTCTTATTTTGATAGTAATAATCGAATATGGATTAAGATATACCCAGGATAAATTAATTTTTCTTAAATCCAGTTTATTTAAATGCAAAAGAAACTTTGCATGCACCTCACCTAGCACCCACCCCATGTTGCACGCACCCCAAATCCTATAGTGAGGCCAAGCAGGGGGGGTGCACCACCCATACACACCTCGGTGTGTCATACACCCAACCTCGCACCTACCCCAAATCCTACAGTGGGCCCAAGCAGGGGGGTTGCAGGGGGGCAGCATGCCCCCCCATACACACCCCACTGTTGCATACATATAAACTCGCACACACCCCACTGTTGCATATACCCAAACTCGCACCTACCATTATTACTATCATAATAAGACCACTCAAGCAAAAAAAAAACATAAATAAATTAATAGTACTTGTGGTTATTTTCAATTTTCTCAAAAACCAAAAGTCATAAAATCATCTAGTTTTCAGTTTTTGATTGAAAATTAATAAGAGCAACAAATTATTTAAAAAAAAATTATTTATAAACTTATGGTTTTGAAATATTGAAATTTAAAATTTTTTTTAACTTTTTTTACTCAAATTTTGAGTTTAAAATAAAAATTTTTCAAAAACTATGCTTAGTTTTGGCTTGATTTAAAAACTGGCTAATAGAATAGAATGTTGGCTTTAAAATAACGTATAATACTTAATTTTAAGTATTACCGTTATTTTTTAATTAATTTTTTTCCATTTAACGTACATATTTTTTAAATTGCCCCTACCGCCTAAACGGGGGGAGATAGACCCCCCCCTCCCATAGTAAAAAATGCTTGTATTGCCGTGTTCTACAAAAATCCGTTATCATTTCTCGGCGCCCCGGTTATCATACTCTTGCCTAAAACCCTGTTACTTTTTTGAAGGCTTAATGATATTACACATTAGTCTATTAAAATTTTTCTTCAGTTGTATTCCAGACGTCCTCAAATAAATATTATGTTGCGTTTTCACAACGCTAACTGAATGGGTTGAAGAAAAACGCTTTCATTTTTTTTTTAGAAAAAATTTTAATTAGTTAATAGATATAGTTTTTATTGTAATCACTCCTACTCATTGTCAATGTCACTTCCAATAGTCACAGTTGAAGCTTGAAGATTGATGTATTATCAATATTTTAATTCCGCTGGCGCTAGATTTCTCAAAATATAGATGATCATAAGAATTATAATTAATATAACAATTTAGTTTTTTTTTTCATAAACCAACAAAAAACTATATAACCATGAGGAAATATAAGACAGTATAGATTTGTACGTGGTGCATTTGACTAATTTTCCTATGAATATGAAATCTATACCCTTCGTATAATTACGTGATTCGAATCAAATTTTAAAATTACTAAAATAATTGAAATGTGTTGTGGCTTAGTAGAATAATTAGTAAACCTCAGAAGTGGTTATATATATACATATATGTCTCGGTCATTATTTAAATATTTGTTTCCTTTTTTTCTATTGAATTTGTATGTTCAAATATCTTCTGTGTTTATTTTCTATAAATTAAATAATAATGAATAACAAATCATTATCCAAACACCAAAGAGCACATCATATTATTTTTTGAAGAACACCTTAAAAAGTTTTGTTGTTACTTTAAATGAATACAAATTTTTATTTCTTGTTTTTATTAATGAATAAAGAATTTTTTTTTTAAATTTAATTTTGAAAATTCGTCAGGTTGTTGTTTATGGAAATGTCAATGTTTGGTATATAGTAGCAATTACGTTGCTTCTTCAAACTGCTTATTAGTAAAATTTTTATTGAATTAATAAAAGCTATTTCGTAGTTCTTCTTTATTAAACAGAAATATGAATACATAGTTATTTTTTTAATGCAGCAATTTTTACAAAATATTCTTTTTTGTTTTTTTTTTTGGATTTAATATGCTTGGGGATATTGCGTAGAGTCAATTACTTCTTAAATATTTTAAGCTTGATGTATCTAAAAAGTATACTGTTTGTTGATTTATTACCAATGCTGTTAAAAGGGTTACGGTACGGCTATAGTCGAAGAGCTTTTAAAAATAAATAAATAACATTTTTAACATCCTTTGAATTGCTTTGAAGTCTTGCGTGCAGTTTATTTTAATAGCAGTCAACAAACTTGAAATTGTAGTTACACGTTAAAATTCGTCAATTAACCACTACACGCAATATTGTGTGTTTACTCGTATATAACTGTATAGTGACATTATTAAAATAAGGTGCTTAGAGAGAGAGAGAGAGAGACAAAGAACGAGAACGAGAAAGAGAAATAAAGATGTCTTAAAAAAACAATGAGGGAAAACAAAATTAAATTCTATATAAATAAAAATACAAAAAAAGCCATTAAATCATGAATTAAACAACATTGATCAACTACGTCAATTTAAAGGCTTAAATTCCTAGTTTTTAAACCGAAACAAGGTAGTATACTCAATTAGGGAACTCTAATTATATATTTTAATTTATTTTTTATCGATTAAGATATTTTTTTATTAAAATACCTTGTAATTAAGTTAA
Organism: Syrphus vitripennis; assembly: GCA_958431115.1. Taxonomy (NCBI): domain Eukaryota; kingdom Metazoa; phylum Arthropoda; class Insecta; order Diptera; family Syrphidae; genus Syrphus; species Syrphus vitripennis. Next base: position 43,293,274 of record OY288108.1, read on the forward strand.
TTTCTAACATTTCGTTTTTTTTTTTATAAAAAAAATAGCGTTTTTAACGTGAATAATTACTTCTGTTTAGAATATACATATTACCTTATATTGTTCGCAAAATAAGTCGAATCAATAAAAATTGTAACTCCGAAATTTATTACTTTTTTCCGAATGTTTTAGAATTTTTTTTTATGATGAACAAAATAATTTTTGGAAGATTTAATAAAATTTGTAGTAAATTGTGAGGTTGAAGATTTGCTTAGGTCAATATCATTTTCTTTTATTTCATTAAAAAATTGAATTGAATATTTTTTGAAAAGCCCTTGCTTCTTTGTTACCTATGCTTTAAATTATTATTTTAAAATTTAATATTTCGAAAACAGCTAAGTCGATTTTTTAATATTTAGTATCTAACAGTTCAAGGATTTCGAAAAGATATCGTAACTGTAGGAACATAATTTTTAACCACATTTAATAATTCGTGTGTGTAGCATTAATACAAGAATAATATTTTGTTTTTGTTCGTCAACAAGTAGGTACTAATTTTGACTTTCAATGCTTCTAATAAATTAAGTTCATGCACTGACGTTAAAAACAGAATTTTCCTAATCAGTAGGTATAGATACCTATGTGTTTAGTGGTTCAAAAAAAACTCTTAAAAGGACCGTTGCAAACGTTTTTAATTTTTTTTTTTAAATACTAGTCTTATTAAAAAGTCGCTTAATGTGTGAATATTTCTAGTACATATTAATATATCATGTCTAAAGCATTGGATTTCCTCAAATTGTTGTCTTAATCAACTATAATAATCAATCAATATACATGAAAGCCAGATAAGATATCTTAACTGAAATATATATATGATTGAATTAATGAAGTTAAATAAAGATTATCGCAATCCATTTTTCACTCAACAGTAAAAATCCATTAAAGCCAGTTTAGTTATATATAGTTTTTAACTAAGAACGGTTGGTAATTTCGTGTCAATATACCTACTTATCTAAAAAAAAAAACATTTTTTAAGGGATAACCTATAAAATATATTTTGTCTTCCTTCCGTTTATTAGTTTATCAAAAATGCCTTAAATAACAGCACTTTAATATTCTTGGTTTTTTTTTTTTTCTTCCAGGATAATTAAAAATATAAGTCCTCATAATGGGGGACATGTTTCGAAGTGAGACTATGGTCTTGTGCCAAATGTTCATACAACCAGAAGCAGCTTACACATCGGTTTCGGAATTGGGAGAAGCAGGGTGTGTCCAATTTCGTGATGTAAGTTAATTAAAAAAAGTTTGTTTTCAAATTGTGCTCGAATTAAAGTAGGTACATTAATTGACCTATATCTTTATTTCATTTTTACTGAACATATAAATAAATACCAATGCAAAAACAAATTTTAAACATTACAAACATAAATTTCTTCTATTGAATATGTGCTAAGTGTTAGATATGATATCAGGGTGTAAATTTAATCTTTATATTGGTTTCAGTGAAATTCTTAAAATAGATTAATTTCATTTCAAAAATAATTGTCTTATTTAAATAATAGAAAAATGGTTTCTCTATTTAAAAAAAAATTTCATGCCGCTAAGCACAAAAATGGCGGAACCGGTTTTTTGAAGTTTTTAAAAATTGAAAACCTTTCGAGTTGCAGTTTTTAATTAACTTTTTACTTGCTCTAAAGAGCAAATTTTCGGTTTCGCTTGAGGCCGTACGCAGAAATTGCATCAAGGGAGCAGAGTGTATTGGCAAACAGAAAGGAGTATACACAAAAATGTATCGGGTTTGAACCAAATTTCCATCACGAGCAAGACCTATGCGTTCGATAGTCCGCTAAAAATGGAGTAATTTTTACTATATCTAAGAAAAAATTGAGCTCAAATTAAAAGCCAAATAAAAAAAAATAAATGTAGTGCATTTTTGTACACGTGAGTTCATTTTCAGTACTATTGTTTGTTGTATTTGGTACTATAGAAAAAATTACTCCGTATTTAGTGGAGTTTATAACTACACAGGTTCATTCGTAGTGGACAAATATAACTCCCACTGTACAATTTTGAACCTCCCCAAATCTTATGGAGAAATAAAATGAACGACTAGATCACACGAACTTGATCCTATGTAAAATTAAATATGCAATCCGAAAAAAAAATTTTTTTTTGCATTAGTGGTCAGTGTGACCATACCCTCAGAGATACAATGGTTAAATTCGTAGCGTTTTAAGTTTAAAGAATTCCTAGATACCACATAAACATAAACACACTTGAACGAATTTTTTTCGTTCTAAAATGTTTAATTGATAGCATAAAATGTAGTTTTGAGAAATCAGTAATCAGTAAAAAAAAAATTAAGTACTGTCGCATTATATTGTTTACTTATTTATTTATTTTATACAAGACTTACTTTTTTATTCTTTACAGCTAAACGATGGTGTAAATTTATTTCAACGTAAATTCGTCACAGAAGTTCGACGCTGTGACGAATGGGAACGAAAAATTCGCTACATTGAAACCGAACTAAAAAAAGATGGCATCAAACTGCCCGACATCATCGATGACATACCACGTGCACCAAATCCCAGAGATTTAATCCTTCTGGAGGCACATTTGGAAAAGACCGAAAATGAAATACTCGAATTAGCCCAAAACGAAGTCAACCTCAAGTCAAACTTTTTAGAACTCACAGAATTGCTTCAGGTTTTAGAAAACACAGAAACATTTTTCTCACATCATGAAATGCTAAATCTTGATTCGAGTCAAACGAATATACCTCCAACTGAGTATCTAGTGCCCCAGAGTCGAGGACGATTGGCATTTGTTGCCGGAGTGATAAATCGCGAAAGAGTATTCTCATTCGAGAGAATGCTTTGGCGCATATCACGCGGAAATGTGTTTCTTAAGCGATCCGATTTGGATCATCCTTTCAAAGATCCAACAACTGGTTATCCAATTTATAAAACTGTGTTCGTAGCATTCTTCCAAGGAGAAGAGCTAAAGAATCGAATAAAGAAGGTTTGCATGGGCTTTCACGCTGCCATGTATCCATGTCCAAGCTCGCGCCAGGAGCGCGATGAAATGATCAAAGGTGTGCGAACACGATTGGAAGATTTGAAAATGGTATTGAGTCAAACCGAAGATCATCGCAACCGAGTGTTGGCAACTGTGTCAAGAAATCTACCCACTTGGAGTATTATGGTTAAAAAAATGAAAGCTATTTACTATACTCTCAATTTGTTCAATGTTGATGTCACCAAGAAATGTCTGATCGGTGAGTGCTGGGTCTCGACAAAGGACTTGAACGTCGTACAGAGGGCTCTTTCTGATGGATCAGCACAGGTTGGAAGTTCGATACCATCGTTTTTGAATGTCATCAACACAAATGAACCACGACCAACTTTCAATAGGACCAATAAATTCACTCAGGGCTTCCAAAACCTCATCGATGCTTATGGTATAGCCTCGTACCGTGAAGCTAATCCGGCGCTGTACACAATAATTACGTTTCCATTTTTGTTCGCCGTGATGTTTGGTGACATTGGACATGGATTGATAATGTTAACGTTTGGAGCTTGGATGTGCATTTGGGAGAAGCAATTATCACGGAAGCGTGGAGGAAGTGAAATTTGGACGATATTCTTCGGTGGGCGATACATCATTCTTCTCATGGGCATGTTCTCCCTGTACACAGGGTTCATCTATAATGATGTGTTCTCAAAATCAATGAATGTATTTGGTTCAACATGGCGGGTTAACTACAATTTTACAACTGTATACGAAAATCCATCGCTACAGTTGGATCCGAAAACTCTCTCAGATGGGGTTTATATGATGGGCATGGATCCCGTTTGGCAATTGGCTGAGAACAAAATTATCTTTCAGAATTCGTACAAAATGAAGCTGTCCATTATTTTCGGAGTCACTCACATGTTGTTTGGTGTGGTTATGAGCTTGGTCAATCAAATTCACCTCCGGAAATGGGGAGCTATCTTTATGGAATTCGTGCCACAAGTGCTCTTCTTATTGCTCCTCTTCGGATACATGGCATTCATGATGTTCTTTAAGTGGGTCAGGTACACAGCCAAGACTGAAGTTCTTGGTGATTCACCAGGTTGTGCTCCATCGGTATTGATCATGTTCATCAATATGATGCTATTTAAGTCAACTCCTCCATTGGAAGGTTGCAGTGAATTTATGTTCGAAGGACAATATACGTTACAAATGACGTTTGTTGCTATTGGAATGATGTGCATTCCATGGATGTTGCTGGCGAAACCTTTGTCAATTCAATTTTCGAGGAAAAAACATGGCAATCGTGTGGTGAGTTTTGCTTAAGAGCTTCCAATACCTACCTGGGGAAATTTCATAATTCTTACTTTTTTTTCAGTTTGATCAAAATGGCGCTGATGTCCCAAGTTTGGGTGGCGCTGGACATGCTCATGGCCATGGTCATGGACATGGCCATGAAGATGAACCCCTGAGTGAAATTTACATTCAACAAGCTATCCACACAATTGAGTACGTTTTAAGTACAATATCGCATACTGCCTCCTATTTGCGTCTTTGGGCTTTATCACTGGCTCATGCTCGTAAGTTTTATCCATCAGAAAGTAATAGCATTCTCTTAATAATTTTTTCCATTTTTAGAACTCTCTGAAGTACTTTGGGGTCAACTTTTAAAAATGGGATTTTCGGTACCATCGTACTTTATTGGTCCAATTATGTTGTACCTTATATTTGCCATATGGGGCTTCTTCACACTAGCTATTTTAGTCATGATGGAAGGATTATCTGCTTTCTTACATACTTTACGTTTACATTGGTATGTATACTTAGTAAAATTAATTTTTGATCTTATTGTTATAATAAATATTTTATATTTTTTGCAGGGTTGAATTTATGAGTAAATTTTACGAAGGCTTGGGTTATGCTTTTACACCGTTTAGTTTTAAAATTATTCTAAACGAGCAGGAAGAAGAATTGTAAAAGATGATGGAGAAAAGAAAAACATGTCAATGATGCTGTATTATGAATTATTATAAAAAAAAAGGAAAATTAGAATTTGTATATTTTATTATAAAACAATAAATATTAACAATACTCGTCTCTTAGCTATTTAAAGAATGTTGTAAGGCTATACGAATCAAATATTACATCAAACTTTTTTTTTACGTTGTTCTGAGGTTTAAACATAATAACGGATTGGTGGTTACACTTACTTTAAAAAAAAAAATACCTATAGTAAATTGAATTGAGATTGAAGAATTGGCAATACTGTCAGATGCAGAGGATTTGAATTTCATATGTTACCGTAAATTTTCGAAATATTTAGATGCTAAAATTTATCGGTAAGACCTAAAATGTTTCAACTGTTAAATTAATTTGTGATCGATTCCTGTGACATTTAAAAGCCAAAAAAAACGTGATATCACTCTCCAAAAAAAAGAGACCTATTTGGCAGTCAATTCCTAAATTGGCTGTCTAATTGATGAATAAAAATTTGAAACTTCAACTGCCGTTCCAGCCGTGCCGTGCAGTGCCAAATAAAAATTTTAAAAAATAGTGGAATTTAAAAAAAATTATTTTACAATATTATTTTCTGCTATGAGCTTAATCCAAAAATAACGAACGGTCTAATACACTATGGATCGAGCGCAGTAGCAATGCGACCAGTTGCCAACGCGACGCTACATACGGCAGAAGGTATAGTTAGATTAAGTATACATTATTATAAGTTAAGTATACATATTAAGTATATATTAAGAAAACATACTAGGGATTTACTGTATCTTCATGGCCCCTCTAAAGGCGTTTCTGTATGCGCACAAATTTGTGTACATTTCTACGTAAGTTCTAAATTGACTCTTACATAAAAGCTTAAGATTTTCTTTTCGCTGTATTGATGTCTGGGTATTTAAGAATCGCTACCCCCAATGAAGTAAATTTCAACTCAGAAGGCAATTTTGTATTCTTCGTTTGGAATGTATTCAAATTTGAATTTGAATACAAAAAAAAATTGAAATACAATTTTTCTCTGGGTTTTAGTAAATAATTGAAATTATTTTAAAATTATTATTTCAATAGACCGGTAGATATTAAAGGTCATAAAACCGGATTATTAATATTCGATTTGCTCACAAACGTTTTGGCCTCATATAATATTATTAATATTAACCATCAAAATTTTGAAAAAAATTTTTTGATTTAAAAAAAAAATCAAAATATCTTCTTCGAAAAAAATTTTTTTCAATTTTAACTTCCCATAGGGAGTTATTGTAATCGGTCCGATTTGTCAAATTGAAATTTTTGACATTTCTCGACGTTTCAAGGTCCCTAGAGCCTATATCAATCATTTTTAGAGAGATGTCTGTGTGTGCGTGTGTACGTACGTTCGTACGTTCGTACGTCCGTACGTTCTGGTACCATTTTTCGTCGTCGATATCTCAAGAACGAGTAGAGATATCGACTTGAAATAAATTTTGTTTTACAGATAATAACTTCGAAAGAAGCTGAAAGGGCGTTTATTAATATTCAATCAGTTGTTTTTTTAATATAGCAGTTTAAAAAAGAAGTGAAAATTTTGGTTGGGCTCAAATATCTCAGGAACAAATAATGCTATTGACTTGAAATAAATTTTATTCGACACATTATGACGTCATACAAATTTGATATGAATTTGGAAAAAAATCAATATATCATTATTTTTAAAAATCAAAAAAACTAAAAAAAAAATTTTTATAGCTCGAATATCCTTAGATGGAAAAACGATATTAATTTTAAAATAATTTTATTTTACGAAAAATGTTGTTTTTGACTACTGGTGAAAATTTCAAAAAAATTCAATGGACAGTTTTTTTACAAAAAATTAAAAACTACAAAAAATTCTACCAAAAATTGGTATAAATTGTCTATCGACTCAAATTTCTCAAAAACGGGTAACGATATTGACTTCTTGTTTATTTTATTTTCTACATAACATAATTGTTAGCAACTGATTAAATTTTGACAAATATTGAATGGGCAGTTTTTTAACAAAAAAACAAAAATTGTTAAAAATTCTAAAGAAAAGTAGTTACAATTGTATTTCAGCTCGAATATCCTGAGAACGAACAACGATAAATCTCTTTGTTTGAATTTAACAGCTAAAGTTTGTTTCCCAGAAAATTTGGTTATTTGAAAAAAACTAAATATAAAGTTTTCAAGATCACAAATGGGAAGTTATCAGTGTGGGTCGCACCCAGCCTCTTTTTTTTTGATTTCAAAAAAAATTGGTAATGGATAAGTCTGTGAATGGTGTCAAACTTAAAAAAAGGTATATCCTAAGAATTTTCTGCAGCTGAAATTTTCATCTAAATTTCGACAAAAAATGGGAATTTGTTATTAATATACAAAATGTCAAAATTTAATAGAAAATTGTTTTTGGGTTTAACTTTTTTCCATTAAATTTTTGATTTGATTGTGTAATACTCGTACATATCTTATAACCTGCTATAAGAACTTTTAAATATTTTCTTTAATTAGATACTCCTGAAAATTCCATTAAAAAATCGACTCTAATAGCCAATATCCAATAAAAGTTCAAAGTTTTGACGTAGCAATTTATTTTGCCCTTTAATAAATGTTTTTCATTGTCTAACTCTCACACCTAAAAAAATGAAAAAAACAGAAACAAGATTAAAATCGTACCTAAATATAGCTAGACAAAAAAAAAATCGAAGTAAAAGAACATTAATAAGATGTTATTGTTATAGCATTCGACCAAATTTAAAATCAATTCCGCGTGACTCTGTTGCAAAGTTAAATGGCCCAATCGATAAAAAAAAAAAAAAAAAAAAACAGATAAGATAACTTCCAAACCAGGTAAAAAAAACATACCTCAGATACATAAAAAATCATAGTAGATAAAGATTAATAAAATCCATAGAAAGAAAATCACCTAAAGGTATTTACAACTAGACGGCTCTGAACTTAAAAAGTTATATCGAAAAGTCCATGTCAGACAGTTACCCGAAGAATTCCATTAAGAACGGCTGTTCATTTGAAAAGAAAGAAATTCGGTTAGATTTAAAAAAAAAAAAAAAATAACCTTCAAGAGGAACTGGATATACCTCCGCGAGTTAAAAATAATTTTACAAAACCCAACTGAAGTGTAATTAAATTGTTTTATTGATTTAATAATAAAGTGGACTTTTAATTAATAGAAAAAAGTGTGATTTCATTTGCAGGATAATCAAATAAATCCTCACTATGGGGGATATGTTTCGGAGTGAGACAATGGTTCTATGCCAAATGTTCATACAACCAGAGGCGGCATATACGTCAGTTTCAGAATTGGGAGAAGCTGGGTGTGTCCAATTTCGTGATGTAAGTTTATTAAATTAACAGTACATGTACCTATATACAGTTTTGCTGTTTGGAAAAAAGGTTTTGAATAATAAGGAAATCCATAAAAATAAGGCCCGGTGAACGCGGTGACCTTCAACGAATTTGATTGATTCATTTTTTTTTTCGTCTGTGGAAAAATAAGGGTATGATTCAGCAAATATTTTTTTTGTTGTTTATTTAAATATTACCAGGAATAATTTGGTTTGCGATGTCGTCAAACAAGAACATTTGGTTATTTCTAAAAGTATAAGTAAGTTATTGCCCACAAATAAAAAAGGGTGTTTTGTTTCTTAAGGCGCATGCAACTTTGAAATGGAATACCTACCACAAATAAAGATATTTGTTAATGGCTATAGTCTGTGGCTGATCCCAAGGGTGGTCGGTGTGGTGGGTGGAGTTCAACAAGAACAGGTGAGACTTTTGTAAGTCTCGTCTTCGTCAAAATCGAAAAAATTTCATCCTGATCTCGGTATCGGTTTCGAAAAACTAAATCTACCACTACACGTGACTATCTTTGATAGATGACGAAATATGTAACCCATCAGTCTATATGTAGGATAACGAGAGGAAAATTAGCATCTTTATGGTTTCGTCTTTTTTTGGAGGAAATATGAGGAACAACGATTTGAATTTATATGTTGCCTTATCAATAGTCTGCAGTCTGCGTGCAGTACATTACTAATCACCAACATGATTTGTAATTCCACTGACAATGTTCCTTTATACAGAAAGTTATATTTTAATCCATCATTCTAAGTAATAGCGTTCAATTTATTTGGAATGCCCCTCCCTTGGCAACTGCATGTAAATAATTCTCTGTATCCGAAGCTCTCTCAATGAGTAGGTGCAGAAACCGCTCGATGTTGTTGGCGGGCGCTGCGGGAGCTATTTTTTAGTTTATTGATTGCGGTAAATATTTCTTCTGTGCTGAGGGGTACAGTGCGTATTTGGGAATTTTTTTTTGGAATCTCCGAAATGCAACTGCATCTCTTTTGTTTCCCACGTCCTGAAGATTGCTTTTAAATCGCCGAGTAATCGAGTAATTTAGTGGGACAGACACGCAACTCTGTTAGGCTTTTCGCCCAGGGACCACAACGGGGAAGTAAAACAAGCAATACATCGTGAGTGATTGTTGCGTTACTGGCCCAGGTCAAGTTCTGGGCTGTAAGCAGTTTCTCTAACTGGCACAATGCAGTATAAATATAACTTGACAGTTACAATTTAAAGCGCTCTAAAATTTATTGCTGCAATTCAATAAGAATTATTAGAATTTTTCAAATACAATAAATATGTATGTTTATCTAACTAGCAATAGCTATAAGTATTTTTTTTTTAAATGAGTGATTGGTTAAATATATAATTGACATGAATAAGAATATATCGATTTGTATTGATTAATTAAATGGGCATGTGATTTATAGTCAAATCTATTAAATATATTTATCTACAAATGTATGTAGGTATTTATACACTTTCGATTTTACTTGATCGAAATTGATCACAAACAATAAAAAATATTATACCATGGTATGCATTGATAACTTTTCTGTTTGTGGGCTTTTTTTTATACATAAATACCCTAACCATAGTAAATATATAATTATATATACTTCAGGAGATGTTTTGTTTTTTTACAATCTTATCTTGGATTGATCGAAGTGCCAATCAATAATGTTAACTTGAAAAGTTACCTACTTTACTTATAGTTTTATAAGAATTTTAATCTTGTATTATTTGATAATAAGAAGATAACATTTCAATTAAAAAAAAAGAAACTTTTTTGACGTAATAACTTTGAAGATAGGTAAACAAATTAGCCTGCAAGAACATACAATTTACAAGGCTGAATTTGCATTCATTCCACCTGTTTTTCGAAAGGAATCAGCTTGAATAATTTTTTTTATAAATTTTAGACGCTTTTTTATAAAATTATAATCCGATTTGATTTTTTGTGAAGGGAGCCAATATTTATTTAAATTTATTTAAAAAAAATTGTCAAAGCCGTTCTGATTTTCCATCATGCATAAATAAATTACATTAATTAATCTTTATGTTTTTCTTTTTTAATAATTACAGTTAAATGACGGCGTCAGTTTATTTCAAAGAAAATTTGTCACCGAAGTTCGTCGTTGTGATGAATGGGAAAGAAAAATTCGCTACATCGAAACCGAATTAAAAAGAGATGGAATCATATTGGCCGATATTATCGATGACATTCCCAGAGCACCAAATCCTAGAGAAATAATCGATTTAGAAGCTCATTTGGAAAAGGCAGAAAATGAAATTCTGGAAATGGCCCAAAACGAAGTTAATTTAAAATCGAACTTCTTGGAACTCACTGAATTGCGTCAAGTTTTGGAAAATACCGAAGATTTCTTCGATGATCAAGAAGTGCTAAATCTGGACGCAAGTCGAAAAAGTATTACCGCTGAAGATTTCATTGCTAATAGTCAGAATCGTGGGCGATTGGCTTTTGTTGCTGGAGTTATCAAACGTGAACGTATTTATTCGTTTGAGCGAATGCTATGGCGTATTTCTCGTGGAAACGTGTTTCTGAAACGAGCTGATTTGGATAAGCCTGTTAAAGACCTCAAAACAGGACATATGATACAGAAAACAGTTTTCGTTGCATTCTTTCAGGGTGAAGAACTTAAAAACCGCATCAAGAAAGTATGCAATGGATTCCATGCATCTATGTATCCCTGTCCAAGTTCGCATACCGAACGTATGGAAATGATCAAGGGTGTTCGAACACGATTGGAAGATTTAAAAATGGTGCTTAGTCAAACGGATGATCATCGAGCAAGGGTATTAGCTACTGTTTCGAAGAACCTACCGACATGGAGTATCATGGTGAAAAAAATGAAAGCCATTTACTACACTCTTAACCTCTTCAACGTCGATGTAACCCAAAAATGTCTTATCGGGGAATGCTGGGTGCCAACCAATGACTTGGCTATTGTTCAAAAAGCACTTTCTGATGGCTCAGCACAAGTCGGAAGCTCAATTCCATCATTTTTGAACGTCATCAAAACAAATGAACCACCTCCAACATACAATCGTACCAACGTGTTCACCCAGGGCTTCCAAAACCTCATCGACGCTTATGGCATAGCTTCTTACCGTGAAGCTAATCCAGCTCTTTACACAATCATCACTTTTCCATTCTTGTTTGCCGTGATGTTCGGCGACATAGGACATGGTTTGATTATGCTCCTTTTTGGTGCTTGGATGTGCATTTGGGAAAAGAGACTATTGAGAATAAGACATGCTGGTGAAGTTTGGAACATCTTCTTTGGTGGACGCTACATTATTTTGCTGATGGGCATGTTCTCACTCTATACGGGATTCATCTATAACGATGTGTTTTCAAAGTCCATGAATATATTTGGTTCATCGTGGAAAGTTAACTTCGAGTTTTCAGAGATATATAAAAATCCATCGATACAGCTGGTACCAGAAAATTCTTCAGAAGGTGTCTATCCTGCTGGTATGGATCCTATCTGGCAATTGGCTGAGAATAAGATCATCTTCCAGAATTCCTACAAAATGAAGCTGTCTATCATTTTCGGAGTAACTCACATGCTTTTTGGTATTTTCATGAGCATGGTCAATCAAATTCATTTCCGCAAATGGTCAAACATCTTCTTTGAGTTCGTGCCCCAGGTTTTGTTCTTGTTGCTTTTGTTCGGCTACATGGCATTCATGATGTTCTTCAAGTGGGTCAAGTACACTGCGAAAACCGATATTCAAGCTAATACACCTGGATGTGCTCCTTCAGTGCTGATTATGTTCATCAACATGATGCTTCTAGGCTCGACTGCACCATTGCCTGGTTGCAAGGAGCACATGTTTGAAGGGCAGTCTATGTTGCAGAAGATATTTTTAGTAGTAGGAATATTATGTATTCCTTGGATGTTGCTGGCTAAGCCAATCTACATCAAGCTTACTAGAGGAAAAAAAGTGGTAAGCTCAAAATCTGCTTCAAACAACAAAAGTTGATCAATGGCATTTATAGGTTAGTCAAACTTCCATGCATGGAGATGAGCATGAAGATGAACCAATGAGTGAGATTTTTATTCATCAAGCTATCCACACAATTGAGTACATTCTAAGTACAATTTCACATACGGCTTCCTACTTGCGTCTTTGGGCCTTATCTCTGGCCCATGCCCGTAAGTTTACATCTTTTTACTAAATTTACTTCTAGATACTACATGAATGTTTATTTTTTTTACTAGAACTATCTGAAGTACTTTGGGGTCAACTTTTGCATATTGGATTTGGAGTGCCATCTTACTATGTTGGTCCTGTATTACTTTTTGCAATTTTCGGCATTTGGAGCTTCTTTACATTAGCGATTCTAGTCATGATGGAAGGACTTTCAGCTTTCTTGCATACTCTGCGATTGCATTGGTAAATATATCAAGAATATTTTTTGTTTTATGTTTTAAAATTAACAACATTTTATTTTTTGTTTTTTTTTTTAAGGGTCGAGTTTATGAGCAAATTTTATGAAGGTCTGGGTTATATCTTCACACCTTTCAGTTTCGAAAAAATTCTCAATGAGGAAGAAGAAGATTGATTAAATGGCATAATTTTCCTTGAAAAATGTCTCGATATTATTAAATTCAATACAAATTGTTATTTTAAAAAAGTAAATCTTCAAATAAATTCACATGTTATTATTCAAATGCTATTAAACATATTTTTTATTTTGTTTAGCAATTTTAATATGATATTTACTGTCTAATAATTATTTGTCATTTTTAAAGTAATCGAACTCTAGAGTAGGGCCAACAACATCGAGTGAAAAAATTGCATCCTCACAATGAGAGAGCTTGGGAAACAAAGAGCTTTCTTGATGAGTGAGAAGGGAATGATTGTAAAGCTGTATTGGCAAGTTGAAGCATTTTGAACATTGGGTTTAAGCGGTCATAGTTGGTGCGGCGAATAGGGGGGCGAAATAAAGGGACAGATTTCTTTCTAAGCGGATAAGTAATTCTCTTAACGCCGAAAAGTTAGTGGCTCCTGTGATAAACTGGATGGATGAAGATTATGTTAGCTATACTTTACTTAGTTACTTTGTGAGAGGGTGTCTTTGTCAATTAGTTGTTTGCGATCTTCATAGGGGGGTTTAATAGAGGGATCAAACCAAGATAAACTACGTAAAGCGAATCTTAGGACACTTAGCACAGTTTCAAATCTAAGAGATTGAGTGATTTGAATGGGAGACTAAACCTGACTAGAATATTCAAGGATAGGTCCAGCATAAGTGTTGTATAAAGATTTGTGTGACATAGAGGTTGGAAAATTCTTTACACCACTTTTTTATAAACCTGAGGGCAGAATTTGCTTTCGCAGTGATATGATCAATGTGAGAGCGGAAGTTTGGCTCTCTATCGTTTTTATGATAGAGGAAACAATACGGGCGGGTAAGTTACAAAAGGGAAAGGGAAAAAGTCATAGGTTGACATTTATTAATATTGAGATCCTGTCAAAGATGAGAAAAGTCTTGAGAAAATTAATTTTTTGTTATCTGCATAAAAGGAGAGGTGTGAGAAAGAACTGATTTTCTACCCACATCATAAATTGCAAGCACAAATAAGAGTGGACCCAGATGGCTGCCCTGGGTTATACCAGAAGATTTAACCCATTGAATGAAAACTGATAATAATTTGGAATTTGATGTAGATAATTTGGTGACAGATCTTGTTGAATGCTTTACTGAAATCAGTTTACTGAAATAGTCGTACTTGATGTACTTGATCTTCGGTATCGGCTTCTAGAAACATTAGTAAAAGCCTACAAATTGGTAGATTCAGAGAAGAAGGATTACTTTAATTTCTAGGCAAGAGAGACGAGACCAAGACGAAAACGTTTTTCTTGAACCAATAGTTATTCGATGGTATTTTCAGTAAAGAAAATCTTAAATCTTTAAATTAAATACTAGGTAGCTACTTGATTAAAATTTTCCTACACAAAAAAAAAAAAAACAGATGAGATCGTAAAAAGTTGCATCGGGCCGAGACGAGACTGAAATTTTTCAATTTTGACGAAACCGAGACTGACTTCTAAGGTTTCGTCTAGATCCGTCATATTTCTAAATATACTCTCTTACTTTCTTTTCTGAGGAAAGCTTTCATATTAAAAAAAAAAAGCTTTTACAGTTTATAATCAATCTGAATAAATAAGGCATGTAGGTGCGACCTCGACGTGTGCTTTAACTTTCTTATCTATACGAGTGAATGAACAACACAAACGTTAGAAGGGTAACCCCAAAATTTAACTCTGTGTTATTTTCTGAATGAGAATGGTCGTTATCAATTAAATATCAATTCCATGTAGATATCGCGGAAAAGTCACAAGCTAGCACATTATTGGTGTAGGCAAAAAATGTGATTCGATTACACTCGTGATGTACTGCACTTATAACCCGAACAGAACAACAGTCAAAACAATTTGATAAGATTTTTTTTAATTATTATTATCGGGAGGTACGTTATGGTGTGTACGTATACGTAGGTACTAAAGATACCATGGAGGCATCAGCCCTCGACAAGAGATTAGCATAACATTTTGAGAGGAATCCATTTTCACTTATAAGGTCGAAAATTTGTTAAATTTTCGAACATTTAGTATATATTTACTTCGAGGCATTACACACGGTACGATCTTGGGATGTTTAAATAAAAATTCTTGTGGGATTTGGATTTTAAAGCCCGTTATAGTTAAGCTATTGATCCGTTTTAAAACTTTCTATTTTTTTTTTAAGTGTAGATTTATTAGAGAATTTAATAATGAAATTCGCGATTTCGTTTTTAAAGACCGTAAACCTATTGATCCGAGTTTCGAAAATTTGATATCATTTATAAGTTATTTAAGAAATAATTTAATTTTTTTTTTAAATGTAGCTTCATTATTAATAATTAATGTAATTATTAATGTAATTAATAATTACATTCGGCCTTTAACTTTGAAAAAGAATGCATCGTTTTCGTTTCGTCGTTTCTCTGTGTTACGAACTGATTGTGCATTTAACATTTTACATTATTTTCACTCAAAAACAAATAAAAATTTTGAACAAATTTTGCACCCGCAAAAAATTTTAGTGTGTTGGATTTTTGGCATGCAAATAATTATGTGACAGTATTGCTTTTGTTGAAAGGCTGAGCGAACAACAGGACAATTTTTTACTAATCTACTAGTTTTTGCACGCAAAACAACTATCGGCCAAATTTTTGTCAGGACAAGAATTAGAAATCGATTTGTGTCTGTGATATTAAAATTGAATAATTTAGTATAGAAAGACTTTACCCGGCGCGGAGCAAAAACAAGTTTTTATTTTGTACCAGTGCATATTTTTGTAGGCAAAATTATTGTCTGCAATATTTTGTACGTGCAAATAAATTAAACTAAGCTAATAATAATCTTTCTAAAATTAATTTTCTTGATATTTTTTTGTTTCCCAATCAAACTTTACTTCGCAGAGTGAACCAATGGTTCTTTACCAAATTCAACTCAAATTTTTGTATGAAAATAATTTTATGAAAGTTGATATTTTATTAGTTAATAAGTAATTTTTTACTCAAAGCTTAACTAAAGCAAAATAGGCACCATGATCTGAATCATATGAATAGTGTAGAATTTTTTTTTTAAATTAATTTTGTATGTCACTACATTATTTGCCGGTTAAATTTAGTAGAACTTGAAATTTAAATCATTTTTTTTCGCATGCAAATAATTTTTTGTACTACTTCAATTTTGTATGTAGAGTGCAATAAAGTCGACCGCACGAAAAAAATTGCCTATATTCTCATGCAAAATATTTGCCGGTCAATGTTTTGCATGCAATTTTCTTGGAGAAAAGTAAATTTTGACATCAATAAAAGATATTGGGCAAGGGACCTCCAAACTAAGCCTTAACTGACTGTCTAGTTCTTGTCCATGCAAATTTTAACTGATAAACAAATTAAATAATATTAAAGATTTCCAGATAAGAACTAAATTTTTAAAAAATTTACATCATGGGAAGCATGTTCCGCAGTGAACCAATGGTTCTTTGCCAAATTTTCATTCAACCCGAAGCTGCTTACTCAACTGTTTCGGAAATGGGTGAAGTTGGATGTGTTCAATTTCGCGATGTAAGTTAAATAAATTTTTTTGACATAAAATCCAAAACTTAATGAATTACTATTTTTATTGTATTTTTTGTAAAAATCAAAGTTAAACGATGGCGTAAGTTTATTCCAAAGAAAATTTGTTAGCGAAATTCATCGTTGTGATGAATTGGAAAGAAAAATTCACTATTTAACAAATGAACTTAAAAAAGAAGAAATGCTATTGCCTGAAATTAGCAATGACAATGACATGCCCGGAGCACTGAACCCCAAGGAAATGATTGATCTAGAAGCTCATTTAGAAATGACCGAAACCGAGATGCTTGAACTTACTGAAAATGAAGATAAGCTTAAATCGAATTTCAATGAATTAAATGAATTACGTCAATTGTTGGAAAATACAGAAGATTTTTTTTCCGATGAAGAAGTTCTAAATTTAGACTCGAATCGTATGGGCTCGAAAGATAAGCTGGTCAATAAAGGAGAACGTGGTGAATTGGCTTTTGTTGCGGGAATAATTAAACGTAAAAGAGTTTTTGTATTCGAACAAATGCTCTGGCGTATATCGCATGGTAACGTTTTCTTGAGACAAGCGGAACTCAAAGAACGGTCGTTGTCGATCAATGAATGTCAAAAGATAGTTTTCGTAGCTTTCTTTCAGGGAGAAGAGCTTAAGTGTAGGATCAAAAAAGTATGCACAGGATTCCGTGCAACCATGTATCCATGTCCGAGTTCTCACATCGAACGCGATGAGATGATTGCAGATGTTCGAAGTCGTTTGGCGGATTTGAAAATGATTTTGAATCAAACCAATGACCACAGACGCAGGGTATTAGCAAATGTTTCAAGGAACTTACCCACATGGAGTATCATGGTTAAGAAAATGAAAGCCATATACTATACCCTGAATCTTTTCAACATAGACGTGTCTCAGAAATGTATGATAGGGGAATGCTGGGTCCCAACAACAGACTTAGGAATCGTCCAAGGAACTTTATCACGTGGATCCTCAGCAGTTGGGAATTCAATTACATCGTTCTTAAACGTTATCAACACCAAGGAACCAGCACCGACGTTTAATCGGACAAATAAGTTTACCCAGGGCTTCCAGAATCTCATCGATGCCTACGGGATAGCTTCTTACCGTGAAATCAATCCGGCATTGTATGCAATCATAACTTTTCCCTTCTTGTTCGCTGTGATGTTCGGTGATGTAGGACATGGATTGATTATGTTAATGTTTGGCGCCTGGATGTGTCTTTGGGAAAAGAATTTGTCGACCATTCGAGGTGGTGGAGAAATTTGGTCAATTTTCTTCAGTGGACGATACATAATTCTGCTAATGGGTATGTTTTCACTATACACCGGGACAATCTACAACGACATGTTTTCGAAGTCGATGAATCTGTTTGGTTCGACATGGAGAATTTCTTATGACAATTCAACAGTTATGAACAATGTTTTTCTACAATTGGATCCAAAAACTTCCTCTATAGGTACTTATCCCATGGGTATAGATCCTGTATGGCAATTGGCTGGAAATAAGATCATATTCCAGAATTCTCACAAAATGAAACTTTCGATTATCTTTGGAGTCACCCATATGCTGTTTGGTTTGTTTTTGAGTGTTGTGAATCACGTTCATTTTCGTCGATGGGAAGCCATTTTGATGGAATTCATTCCTCAAATGCTGTTTCTTCTGCTTCTATTTGGTTACATGGTGTTCATGATGTTCTTTAAATGGGTTAAGTATAATGCTCGAACTGAAATTCTCGCCGATACACCTGGATGTGCTCCATCTGTTCTTATCATGTTCATTGATATGATGCTTTTCAAGACAACTCCAGCATTGGAAGGTTGTAAAGAACACATGTTCGATGGACAGGAATTAATTCAGATGATCTTTGTTGGAATTGGTTTTATGTGTATTCCATGGATGTTATTTTCGAAGCCATTGTTCATCTATATCCGCAGGAAGAATCGAAGTCATTCTGTGAGTATAGCTTTATGTTTTCTCTTGAATATTAAATTTACATTAGAATTTTTTTAAGGTGGAATATAATACAAATGGTAATTCAGATGAACCAATAAGTGAGATTTTTATTCAGCAAGCTATTCATACAATTGAATATATTCTTAGTACAATTTCTCACACTGCATCGTATTTGCGACTTTGGGCTTTGTCGTTGGCTCATTCCCGTATGTTTTTCTTTTCTTTTGTTTTTTGCAAAGAAGGAATGAATTATTTTTGTATTGTTTCAGAACTATCTGAAGTACTTTGGGATAGAGTAATTTTAAAAGGATTAACAATACCTTCTATTTACATTGCACCAATTGTATTGAGCTTAAACTTTGTATCTTGGGTCTTCTTTACTGTTTCTATTTTGGTTTTAATGGAAGGTTTGTCAGCATTTCTGCACACTTTGCGTTTACATTGGTAATTATCATAAAACTGCATATAAAATTTATCTGTGGTGTTAGGCAGAAGCATTATAACACTGAAAAAAAATTCAGAAAAGTGTATTAATGGTGTAGTTAAGCTTTCAGAAAAAAAACTGAAGCAAATCGGTCTATCGGCTTTGGCTCTTGCTCAATGTAAAGTAGTCATGAAGGGCCATTTTTGTTATTATTTCAATAAAATTAGTCAAATTTTTAGTTAAAATTGTTTCTTGTTTTCTTCAAAATTTTACGTTATTTAGTATTAAATTTTACAGTCCAGCACTGAAAACCAAATGTCCAATACCTTACAACTGGAGTGTATGATGTAATGGAATTTTTCAATGGACATTCTATTTATATTAGTTTTCACTCAAGTTGTTTGAACAAAATTTAAATTTTTTTTACCTTTTTAACGTAAAAATTCTTCGATTGGAACCTCTCAATGTTTATTAAAAGGGGTAAATGTAAATGAGATATGTCCTATACCAAAACTCAGCATGGTTCTTTATAAGATTTTTTTTAAAAGTGAATGTCTAATTTTACTGAAAATATAATATGGAGTAATAATAACTTTGCCAAACATCACAGATATTTTTTCTTACAATCGATTTTTATTGTATAAAGCAAATTTCAATTTTTTTTTTTTCAGGGTCGAGTTTATGAGTAAATATTACGAAGGTGAAGGATATGCTTTTACTCCGTTTAGCTTCAAAATGATTTTTAAGAATAAAGAGTATTAACAAAAGGTACCTACCTAACCTTATTAATAAAATTGGTTATAAATTTATAAAAAAAATAATGAAGAATTTAGTCGTTTTAAATAAATTTTTCATTAATTTGAATGCAAGTGCACTTAAAAACTTTTCTTATTATTCACAGTGAGGTTATTGCTCTAATTATTTAATTTATTTTTAAACCATCCGACAGATGTTTTTTTTTTTACTGAAATGGCGGATGGCGCGGCGTTTGATAAAAGTGCAAGCGGACAATATTTTATTATTCTATGTCATTTTTTCAAACTACAGCTACGCTATTTTCTAATATGCAATAAGTTCCAATCAATAGCAGTATAATTCTTAACTCGTGAGTGTACTTAAAAGTGAAGTACCAACGCCAGGTAATAATACAACCTTTGATAAGATAGTTATAAAAAAAAAATGTTAGAGTACTTTGTGGTTGAAGATTAAGTAAGGTTTTGAAACAAACCATGGCCACTTAGGTAATTTAGCATTTAAAAGCAAAAAAGTTGACAAATTGAAGGCAGTTGGTCGGTTGGAATAGAACGGTTTAGAGTTCGTTAGCAAATTGAAAACCTTCCCAGAGGAACTGGATATACCTCAAGGTTTCGCGTTTAATCGAAGTAAATTTCCCAAAATATTTTTTTAATAGTTTACCTAGTGAGAGAACGCATTGAAGAACCCTCATCATGGGGGACATGTTTCGAAGTGAACAAATGGCACTTTGCCAGCTATTTATTCAGCCAGAAGCTGCTTACGCATCAGTTTCTGAATTGGGAGAAGTTGGGTGTGTTCAATTTCGTGATGTAAGTGAAGACGAAGAGTAATTAAGTGCACGACTGATGGATTTTTCATAACGTCCTTAAACATTTACAGTGATTCGGTGTTACATTTTCTATAATTAAGATTGTTAAATATGATATTTTTAAGGGAATAAAATGTTTAAGCAGTTCTCAAGGAAAATAAAAAATGTGTATTTAAATTAGAGCTGTCCGCGTTGTAGAGCAAGTAAAAAGTTTAATACAACTAAAATTAAAATCGTCATAACCAAAAAATCAAAAAAAAAATATGATATAATATTTCTTGTCTGATGGTCTGTTTAACAAATATTTTCATACTAAAAGTCCTCAAAAACATTTTTTTGAGAATTTTTTTCAATAAGTTATGAAAAAAAAAAATTAAAAAAATGTCAAATCTTATTACAAGTTGGAATGGAAAATTTTTGGTTAGATAACAATTTCGACGGACTTCAAATCTGGAAGAAATTTTTTCACTATTACAGTCTTCCCAAAGTGGGATACGCGTACCCTTGAGGGTAACCGAAGAGTTTCTAGAGGTAGCATACACCCAGCTTTGGACACGTGTAGAAAGCAACTTACATTTTTTTTGATAAGAACAGAAGAAGGCAATACTTTATATTTTACATGGTAAAATATGCGAATAATGTATTGTAAGAGTTTATATCCAGTCTTATCAGAGAAAGTTATGAAATATATCTTGCCTCTTCGTTCAGAAATATTTTGGTGTGTTCTCAGAAAAATTGTGGCATATAGATAAAAAAAGGCATTCTGAAGATTCATGAACGTTTGTAAAAAAAAAGAATACAAATTAAAAATACGCGGAGAATAAAATTTTAATTTTATCCACAATTTGTGTTTTAAATATGCATAAGTATTTTGGAAAATAAAATAAAAATAGGTACCTACTTAAATGGAGCATTTATTTGGTGATAGCTGATCTATTACTTAATCAAGAAGATTTGAGTCGAAAAGTCTTGTAATTTTTGAGAATCGAATTTAATTAAGTAAAAATTCTATTCATTTTTTTTTTTGAGTTCATACATATGTAATCGTCAGATAACAGCTTTAGTTTGACTGTTTTTTTGTTATCTTACAAATGAAAAAACACTGTTTGGCCTTAGATCACCAATATCTCAGCCAATATTGGTGGCACAATAAATTTAAGGGTAGTTTAGAAAATTTGAGCAAAGCGAAATTCCTAAAAGAAATTATTGAATAATCACCAACATTACAAAATGTTCATTATGGGCTCCAATTACCTTTAAAAAGGATAAATAATGGTCAGGTAATCGATGAAGGATTTTAGTCATTTTTTTTTTCTAATTTGAAAATATTGATCAAAATCTTTTTCAAATCAAATTTCTTGAAATTTTTAAATCAATTCAAATTTCAAAGAGTAAATTTTCAAATTGTGAATTCTCAAATCAAACAATTTTTAAAAGTTCGATAAATTTCTTTTAAAAATTAAGCTGAATGAAATTTTAATTTTATTTATAAGAATCAAATCAATGAAATGTTTCTTTAATTTTTAAGACTTTGATCAATCGGTACGTGAAAACGGTTGCTGAAATCAATTCGAAAACAGGAAAGGATTTTTTTAGCTTTAACTTCTTCAAACAAGGGATTTACATTTTGATCGATATTTGCAGAACATAAAAATATTAATAAAGACCCGGTTTTGGCCCTTTGAATTGACTTAGATAAGAGTATTTAAAATACCAAAACAGTAGAAGAATGACATATTTGTTTTTATCAAAGCAATTCACTTGAACAACTCGATTTGAAAAGAATATTTTAAAATAGATTTCAAGTTTTACTAAAGTGGTATAACATGATATGCATAATTTTTGCTGACAAATTAAACATGTATTATTTAAAAATATTATTTCAAAGCTAACGAATAAAGGAACAAACAGTTGTAAATGAAACTTTGTCAATACCAAGTATACTCGTAGATAGAGAAATATTGATAACTCACATAGATTTTTAAAAATGTTCAATTTACTTCTTAAATTGCTTACAATACCAGGGATAAGGCTCCGGTATCTTAGCACCGCGGCTTCGGGATTATTAGTTCAAAGAAGGTCAGCTCGTTTAAGAAAAATCATAGATTTTATATTGATTTTTAAATTTTTTTTGCGAATATCCCATAATTTCAAAAAAAAAATTGACGTAAAGTTCGGGCTAGTCAGTCGTGCATTTTATTTTATTTTGTCGCTACATTTATCGTAATCTCAAATTTATCTTTCCTCTTCAGCTAAACGATGGACTTAATTTATTTCAACGAAAATTCGTTGGCGAAGTACGACGATGCGAGGAATTGGAACGAAAAATTCGCTACATCGAAAAAGAACTTACGAAAGAAGGCATCACACTCCCCGAAATCAACGACTACGTTGCCATCCCCAATGCACCAAATCCCAGAGAAATCATCAATTTAGAAGCTCATTTGGAAAAGACCGAAAACGAGATGTTAGAGCTTAATCAAAACGAAGTCAATTTAAAATCGAATTTTATGGAACTCACCGAGTTGCGTCAAGTTTTGGAAAACACCGAAGGTTTCTTTTCCGATCAGGAAAATCTTAATCTTGATTCAAATCGCAGATATTCGATTAGTGCAGTTCTAAATCAAAGTGGACGAGGAGAATTGGCTTTTGTGGCTGGAATTTTGAAACGTGAACGAGTTTTTGCATTCGAACGAATGCTTTGGCGAATATCACGTGGTAATGTGTTTTTAAGACGTGTGGATTTAGAGGAACCATTTAAGGATCCGGCTACAGGACATTATATCCACAAGACGGTTTTTGTAGCATTCTTTCAGGGTGAGGAGCTTAAGACTCGGATTAAGAAAGTTTGCACTGGATTTCATGCTGCAATGTATCCATGCCCCAGTTCACACACTGAACGCCACGAAATGATTAAAGGGGTTCGAACACGTTTGGAGGACTTGAAAATGGTAATAAATCAAACCGATGATCATCGATCTAGGGTTCTGGCAACCGTTTCAAAGAATTTAACAACTTGGAGTATTATGGTGAAAAAAATGAAGGCGATCTACTTCACGCTTAATCTATTCAATATCGACGTTACCCAAAAATGCATGATTGCTGAGTGCTGGGTTCCCACCAGGGACCTTATGACCGTTCAGGCAGCACTAGCTCGTGGATCGAATGAAGTTGGAAATTCAATTCCATCGTTTTTGAATGTCATCAACACAAATGAACCACCACCGACTTACACTCGTTTAAATAAATTCACTCAGGGTTTCCAGAACCTCATCGATGCGTATGCGATTGCATCTTATCAAGAAGTCAATCCAGGATTGTATACAATTATAACGTTCCCATTTTTATTTGCGGTTATGTTCGGTGATGTTGGTCATGGCTTCATTATGTTACTTTTCGGTTCTTGGATGGTTATATGGGAGAAGGGTTTGTCAAAAATGCGAGGTGGCGGGGAAATTTGGTCGATCTTCTTCGGTGGACGTTACATCATTTTTCTGATGGGGATGTTTTCCATCTATACCGGTTTCATCTACAACGATATATTTTCCAAATCTATGAATATTTTCGGTTCTGGTTGGCGCAATCGCTACGATTTTTCTACCATCTATGACAACCCAACACTGCAGCTGAATCCGAAGAACTTCACAGTCGGTGTCTACCCAATGGGTATGGATCCAATTTGGCAATTGGCAGAGAATAAGATTGTTTTCCAAAATTCCTACAAAATGAAGCTGTCCATCATTTTTGGGGTCACTCACATGTTTTTTGGTGTAACAATGAGCGTTGTAAACCACATCCATTTTGGTAGATGGGGAAGGATCTTCATGGAGTTTTTGCCACAAGTTTTATTTTTACTATTGCTTTTTGGTTATATGTCATTCATGATGTTCTTCAAATGGGTAAAATACAGTGCTGAATCTGAGATTTTAGCTGACACGCCGGGATGTGCACCTTCGGTACTGATTATGTTCATTAATATGGTGCTGTTTAAGTCGGCACCTCCGTTGGAAGGTTGCAAGGAGCACATGTTCGAGGCGCAGTATTATATGCAAATTGGTTTTATTGGACTGGCTTTATTGTGCTTTCCATGGATGTTATTTTCGAAACCTCTGTACATTCATTACAAAAGAAAGAATAAGATTCAAATGGTGAGTTGGATGCATATTTTGAAGGTTATTTTTCGTCACCATTGCCCAAATCTTTTTAGGTGAACCAGAATGGTGGTGCTCCAGAAATCTCTTCAGGAGGTGGAGGTGGTGGACATGGTCATGATGATGATGAGCCCATGAGTGAGATTCTAATTCAGCAAGCCATTCACACCATAGAGTACATTCTTAGCACGATTTCTCACACAGCATCATATTTACGTTTGTGGGCTTTATCGCTGGCTCATGCTCGTAAGTTGACAAATCTTATAATGCCAAAAAAGGCAGTGTTGCAAATTGTAAAAGCTAACAAATGTCAATTCTTTATTGATGCAACACTACTTTTTGGACTTTACTGTTCATTCTTAACTAAGTAATTATTATTCCCTTTTTATTCTTTTACAGAGCTATCCGAAGTACTTTGGGGCCAATTACTCTCTTTGAGTTTTTTGGTACCAATAATCTATATTGGTCCCATTTTGATATTTTTGTTTTTTATACCATGGAGTTTTTTTACGATTGCCATTTTGGTTATGATGGAAGGTCTGTCTGCATTCTTGCACACTTTGCGGCTTCATTGGTATGTTCAACGGAGTTTGACTTTTTTTTATGTTTATAACACTCATTTCTTTTTTCTTTCTTTAATAGGGTTGAATTTATGAGTAAAATATACGAAGGTGCTGGATATGCTTTTGTACCTTTCAGTTTCAAACTTATTCTTAAAGCAGACGAAGAAGAAGATTGAACATTGATACAAAATTACTTCAATATTTTATAATATTCATTATCAGAATGATGATTCAAATAAATAAAATGTTTACAAAAAATGCACTAGGCAAATAGTTTTAATTTGTTTCAAAACTATACAAATTTTAAATTCAGGTTGTCGGCCTTGGCCGAAAAGTAACCTTGGTTTTCACAATTATCTAAACGGGATGAATATAAAATTTAGTTTTAGATGTATAGAACTTTAAGTTGGAAACACCTTTTTTAACATACTGCCATTTTGACAGCTGTTAAATGATTTGTGTTTAGTTTGCTTTGAAATTTCATTATGAATAGACTGACGCCTGAACAACGCTTCTAAATTGTGCAAATTTATTCTGATTCCGATTTTCATTAGAAAGTTTTGTTTAGCAATAAAGCTCATTCTTGGTTGAATGGCTACCTCAATAAACAAAACTGCTGTATTTGGAGTGAAGATGATCCTCAAGTGAATGTTGAGACACCGACCGTTTCATCCAGAAAAACAGACTGTTTGGTTGTCTTTATAGGCTGGTGTAATTATTGGTCCGTATACCGTTTTTCAATTGAGTAACCATGATGTGAAGGAGCTGTGGTTTCAACAAGAGCTTGTGCGTTTGGGAAACACTTGGTAACCGCATAGTTTCACGTTTCGGACCCGTAAATTAGCTTCCAAGATCGTGCGATTTAACGCCGCCAAACTATTTTCTCTGGAGATATTTGAAGTCGCTGGTCTACGCTGATAAGCACCACTTGTAGGAAAACATTGGTAGCGTTATTGCCGATACACGATCAAAGAATGCTGGGATGTTCAAAGTACCATACCCCTAAAAAACACACTTTATTAACCTCAAATTATTGAATATTATTAAAAACACAATTTCCAATGATATTCCTTAACTCACAGAGACTTTCGATAAAAATCGGTCTAAAAAATGCGTTCACGTCTCGGTCTCACTTTCTTTGAGAGTGAGGTGAGGTGAGGCCGAGACTGGTATTGGTCTCGTGCCCATTCCCAAAATATATTAGTGTAATTATTTTAAATATGATCAGTCATAACAAAAACGCGATTTTTCTAATACTTCTCTTCCTTATTATGCTTGCTTTCAATTTTTTTTGATATCAATCTTCTCTATACACGCACTTGGTATAAAAGTATACCGTTTTCTTAGTACATTTTCAATCGTTTCCATTACGCGACCCAATCATGCATTTTGGTTCTATGAAATTATTTTCTGAGGGGCTTTCCAATTTGCATTATTTCATCAAGAATTATTAGATTCAGTCTATGCATAGACTTAATGAATCTTACGATAAGTTTCCAAAGTGAAACCAAAAAATAAACCTTCCCAACTCCTACGGGGATTAAATATTGCGTTCTTCACTATTATTATTATTTACTTGTTTAACTAATCAAAACAAGACCACAAAATTATGGTTTGACCTTTGTTTTGGTTGACCGCAAACAAAAAGCATGACGAAAGCATAGCTTTTTTTTAAGGTCACTAAAAGTAAATTTAAATTTACAACTGATAAAAAATATTGATAGCACATGACTTATAGTTGTAAAAGAGGTATCAACACTTGTATATGACTATTTACTTACATTGATTATTGTTTGCCGTGTCTCCTAGGTCTAACTTTAAAAAAAAGCGTCCCTTGCTCAATAATATGAGTTCTACAACGCTATACTTCCTTAAAAAAGGAAGTGATGGTTCCTATACAAATTTTGACTCCGTTGATCCAGCTGTAAATAAAATTTACGAAGAATTTTTTGAGGCAATCTCAAGAAAAGATTTGATTCAAGTATGTATTTCCATTGTTACTTGATATCAGTACATTTTAAAATATTCTATATTATTTTAACAAAAAGTGCCTACGGCTGCTTACAATACTTGATGACTCTCACATGTTTTTAAATCAATTAATTTTCATCTGTGACTCAAATTGCTGTAATGCCAATTGCATAGCTTTAAATCTACTTCATTTTGCGGTTTTAAATGATTGTGAGGAGATAACTGTGGAACTACTGCATCATGGAGGAGATTTAAGTAGAAAAACTGTTGGTAAGTTACCTTCAGAGTTTGAGGAAATGTAAAATACAACTTTTGTGATATCCAAACCTAGTGTGACTAATTCTAATGAGCGCCATATATTTTCAGAAGTAGCAATTTCAGAAAATCATAAACATTTTTCTGAAAAGGATTCTGTGATTGATCTTATCATTCGGCGTTTCAATGAACCTGTTAAATACTTCAAAGATTTACTTGATGGATACATTGAAAATTCAGATGTGGGAAGTTCGTATGAATACAAATTTGGTATAAATTAAATTAGAAACAAGTTTTCATAAGAATACCTAATTTTGAATTTTGTTTAAAGATTTTTCAATTTTGTTTCCATCCGCATACACAAAAAGTGATTATCCAGAAAAATCTGATCATCAAATGCGTGTTTTAAATGAGATTGCAAATTCATTTAACGATATTTACAGCCCTGAGAGTAATTTTCTACAACATCCTCTAATTGGTGAGAATACAAAAAAAAACATAAATAATTTATTTTTAAAAATTTATTTGATAAACCGTTTTTTTTTAGAAATGTACTTGACATGCAAATGGCGGCATTATCGAAGGTTCTTCTACATTCTTGTAGCAATGCACGTTTTATTTGTTGCATTGCTTTCTTCTACAGCTGTGTTAATTGTTAAAAACTACAAAGGTTCCTTAGGCACACAGGATAATGTTGAAAAATTAAAATTTTTAGAGACAAGAGAGAATGATGTTATGCAGATACTAAGAGCACTTAACATACTTCTGCTTCTTGTTGGCTTTCAGCTTTTCTGCCATGCTATCATACAGGTATGATTTAAAGGCCCTACGAACTAACTTCCAAATGATTTAACTCTGAATGAACTAACTCTCACCAAAATTAGGTTGGACTTAGTTCATTGGGAGTACGCTCATTTGGGAGGGCCATTTTTTTTTATATGGTGCATTGGGAATAACTAAATCCGAGGGCGGGTTTGACTTCTGTATTCAATAACGTATGGGTCCATAAGTCTAAAACCACATTTCGAACACTTGGCCTTGATTTTGTATTTGTCAAGTTGATTTTTTCTTACAGTGACCCATTTTTGATCATAGAAAAAAAATATGACAAAATCTTAGAGGACTTGATTTGCTAAAACATACATATTAATTTTCTTTTTTTCAAATAGTTATTGTTTAAAAGTTAGAGTAATAGTCGTTAAATTTGTTTGTATTTCACGGGAAACGGTCGGAAAGGGTATATCAGCCCTATTCTGCTATCCACGTGAATCGTAGATTCGATTCACTTGTTCGATCCCCATCCGATTCCCTTTCACACTGCATTTCCATTCTGCTATCCATCGGGTGAACTAAATTATCCAAACCAATTTGACATTTCAAGTAAACAGCTGTTCATGTGAAATTCATTAAAATTTGTTTTTTACAAATTGAAATTAATATAACAAAGGAGAATTGGCAAAAATATATGGGACTTGGTCTACCTGGCGTCCAGAAACGAGACCTATGAAAATGATTGGATACTATGGAGTGTACCAACGTACGAGTATTTTTTTGGTCCTAAACAATGGGAGATGATTTAAATAAGCGACCAAAAAATAAGAAAAACACTTTGCAAATTCGAATAAACAAAGATACTTTATAAGATTATATTAATGTTTCATCAAGAATTACATTGTTAATGTTGTCAGCTGGGGGTATAAAAATGTTTTGATGTCGGGCCCAACATAAACACCACAAAGTAGAATAATTGTATACTGTTAAAAGGAAAAAGTAAGATTTTTCTTTTTTATATACTGCGTGAACCCCATGGTTTACAGATTTGTGTCCAAGTTCAAAAATGAAGCTCTTGAACTAAGCTTTCAAACGTACTATGTATATGGCGTTTGTGGACTCTTGACGCACAACTACTTCCATTCATTTAATTCGTTAAATTAAATTAAAAAAAGTAGAATTTTCGTATTGTTAAGCGCATTATTCGCCAACCATGACAATATTCGTTATTATTGGCCATTGGTATAAAAGTTCATGTATTTTGGGATCAACACTGTCATTTCAATGGAACACTATTGCAATTACTTTTTGCCCTAATTTCAATCTTTGTTGCAATATTCTGGGTAAACGCCATGGTTTACAGCTTTGTGCCCATACAAAAAAATGATGTACTCGGGCTAAGCTTTCCAACGATATATATCTCATTCGTGGACGCTAGGTAGACCAAAATGCCCATTCTTCTTTGATCTCTTTTTATTAAAATCTTTGGTAAGTTGGATAAATTAAAAATCTCGAGGTCCTCGGGTTGTCTTTTGGGATTATTTTTTACAATGTCCAGTTTTAATTTTACTGCGGAAATTATTTTGGTAAATTGGTCTCTATTTTTTGTTCTGCTCCTAGAAATGTTGGAAAAATTTATACATACAAATAATCAAGCAATAAATTAGTTTTTACTTAGATTTTATTGACCACTAACGGGACAGAAGATCCTTTAAATGAAAAACTCGCAACCTTTAATATGCGGATTTGAATTGTATAGATTGAATGCGTTCACGTGGATAACAGAATACCGCGCAGTATTACCGACGTTACCGACATTAACGAGGTGAATCCAGACTCAATTAGAATGAATAGTAGAATAGTGTTCAGTGAAAATTAAAGAAAAATCCTCCCCAATGAATAGCAGAATAGGGCTGTATATGAACTTAATTCTATTTTTTTTTCTATTCTATCATCCTGCTTTTCCTTTATTCTGCATTCCAAAATTCTGTTAATACAGAATTCTGCAGTTGGAAAATTAAGTAAATACGAAAATCTTTATTCCAAAATGATGCAAATAAAAATTTTATATTCATTAAAACAAAATTTTGGTTTCCGTTAAACAGCAAAGTATTTATTATAGAAAGTATTATAAAAAGTGTTTTAAAGAAATAAAAATAAAACAACCTTCGGAATGTGTACCCTGTTTTACACTTTAGCACTTGTGCTTCTGAGTTCTTCGAAAGTTGTCCGTATTATTTGATAGACTATCATAAGCCATTTGATTTAAATACCTTTTCTATAACCAGGTTTTTCAAAGTCAGGATTTTTATAGTCAGTTTTTCAAAAGTGCGCGCTTTAAAGGATTTTTGAAAACAGAATTTAGGCACATACAGAGTTATGATCCCAACCCAAATTTGTCACTTAGAGAACTTCTAGGAATCCATATATTTGTCTTGAAAGCCTCCTAATTCAAAAACTCACCACCTTGCTTATAATATTATAAATCCTTTTTCTAATGTTTGACTAATTTCTTTAAATGATCATTTGAACTTTACGTTTAACCTAGTTTTAATTTAAATTTAAAAATTTTATTTTTGAAATTTCAGGCTTGTTTTATACCACTTCGAAAACTCATTTACGAATTCGAAATAGTTTCAAATCTCTTAACATCCGCTTTTGGATTACTCAACTGTGTCCATGGACTAATTCAACCAATGAGCATTTTAAAAAATGACAATTTTCAGTTGAACAGTTTGATAATCTTACCAGCATGGTTGAATTTGATGTTGATAATAGGACAAATTCCAAGTCTTGGATGTTACAGTCTGATGTTCACAACTGTGATGAAGAACTTTTTGAAGGTAATTAAATAATGTACTTTGATTTGTTTTTATATGTAATTAATCACCCTTTTGGTCTCACGTGCTTTGCCTTGTCAATATTCTTTCAACTATATTTTCTTAGTTGTGTCTTCCAAGACGTGACTAACTACTAGAGATCCGAGACTTTAATTTTTGAAAAGAGAATTACCGAAGGTTTCGTTGTTGTCTCCAGTGGCGAAAATCTTTCGAATTTGTGTTTTAAAACATAAAAAACGTTATCTGCGGAATAAAACGGTTGTTAATCATTTTTCTGTCAAAAAAGATCAAACAGAGAAAATCTAAGTTGGTTCCAAGACAAGACCATGTTATACGATACCGAGACGAGAATAAAATTTTTCAATTTTGCCGAGACATTTCATTTAAAGAATTTTTTTTTTTTTTTACAGAATTAAGAACTCAACCTGTTAATAATAATTTTGTATTCATTTTTTAGGTTACCGCCTCTTTTATTTTTCTGATATTTGGATTTGCAATTACTTTTTCATTAATATTTCCTTTGTCGGAGTATTTCAACAGCCCCTTGAGTGCAATATTGAGGACAATAGTAATGATGATGGGCGAATTCGAATATTCAGAAATATTTTCGGAAAATACAGTAAGCCTATACAAATTAATGACGATTATTGATAATTCATCAGCCACTTATTTTTAATCTTTTCAGACTGGAATATCGAAATTCATATTTATTTTGTTTGTTGTTTCTTGTAGTATAATTTTGATGAATTTAACCCAAGGTATGCATTTAAAAAAAAAATCTATGGTACAGAATAATTCAATATTAAAAAAAAATTATTTTCGCAAAAGGTATTGCTGTCAATGACGTTAAAATTCTCCATGAAATAAGTAAAACCATACGCTTAGAGAAGGAGATTAGATTTCTGTATGAATTCGAATGTATTTTCACTCAAAGAATTATGTCCTCGAACCGAGTTTTCAAAAAGGTATTGATAATTTTTAATATTACGTTTGACATATACTGATTTTAACTTTATAAAATTTTAGATCAAAAACCGTTTATATGACAATGGTGCTATTGATAGAATTTTAATCATTTCAAAGAAGAACCGAAAAATTATTTCCAGCGAACTATTATGTAATATTAGACGTGTTTGGCAACGTGGAATTTTCAGTAAAATTTTACAAAAGTCAAAGTTTAGAAACTTTTTGAAAATTTGATGTTACCAAACACCAATATTAAGTTTCTTATTTACAATTCAATCTGTTTAAATTATATTATTTTGTATTCTATCGTCCACAGCCAAGTTGATTCGATGCTACAAGCCAACCAAGTCTGTCTGGAGTCGAAAAATTCCGTTTGCTAAATTTTATTTTAAATGCTTGCCAAACCGTTTTAATGTTTAAATTATTTTTGCATATATGTAAATGTCTTAGATATAAAATATTTAATTAACACGAATTGTTGAAGTTTTTCTTTAACTAAACATTTAAAAAAATTTCATAAAAGTTTTTTTTTTTTTTACTTAATTCTTATAAATTTTGACAGGTGGAGAAGATATGTATGCTTAAGATGCGACAAATGTAAGCAAAAAAAAAAATAAAAGTTTTCAGTAAATCTTACCTTGAGAGCAGAAAAAAGTGGTTTTAACGAAGAAATTAACATTAAACAATAAAATTAAATTTACACTAAGATGAGGGGCTTGTTTTTTTTTGTTGAACATTTTTATGAATACATTTATTTGTGTACTCTGTAATTTCTGTATAAATCCAGGGGGAGTGTGGAACCGGGACCGGAACCGAGAGAAAAAAATGGGTATTAAAAATTAAACCCTGAAAACTGGATTGTCAAAAAAAATGATTTATTTTTAAATATTGAGTTTCAAAATTAATTTTTATAAAACTATGCAGCGAAACAATTAGATTTGAAAAATGGAAAAAACTTTGGCTTTAAATTTAAGCTTTTATTTTGCATACCATACCAAACTATTCTAAAAAAAAATTCATGTAAATTCTTTTTGTCTTTGAATATACGACCCAACAATTTCTTATTTGGTTATCATTTATTAAAAGTTATCAAAGAATTCTGAAATCCAGACAGCTCGTGATCAAAATATGCATCAGTTTTTTTTTGTCATTTTGGCAAAATGTTTAGGAACCTGAACATTTCTTTTGAAATCAAATTTATTGTTCTTATTTTCAGATTTGAAAACCAACATAGATATAAGTAGAAAATAGATGAGACCCAGACGAGCATTTTATTTTTTCTATGTGAGATCTTCGAGGCATGGCAACACTGGTTGTAAGTTTATAGTTACCCATAAACCCAAAAAATAGCCTCTTATCTTTGATAAAATATGAATAAATCACATGGAAACGAGAACAAAATGAATGCCATACTTACATTCTAAAATAACAAACATTCGTAGACACAATTAGGTTGCTACACTACATACTATTTAAATAGAAACAAACATTATTAATCATTAAATTTTTTTTAATAAGCAATTTAAGGGATCTAGCTAAAAGTAGTTTTTAAAGACCACTCTATGATTTCAATAACGTAAAAAATTGAACTGGAATTATGTGGAAATCATTCCAAAAAACCGCTGAATTCTTTTTTATTTTACCTCAAATGAAAGTAGTTTTATTTAAAAGACGCACAGTGTATTTTTTTTATTTTGGCAACGCATTCCATAATAAATATTGATGTTTAAAACATGTTGATAAACCTGTTAGAATATAGATTAAAGAAATTGTTAATAGTTTTTTGATTACCAATTTTATATTGTCGAAACATTCTAATTAGAAAGGGCCTATATGATGGTGAATCTTTTCGTAAGGTTTGCTGAACCTATGCCTAAGAAAGTCTTGACACAAACATGTTGACCATTGAAGTATTCATACAATCGGCAGTAATACTGTTTATCAGTCTTAAATTTACTAAAAGTGCCAGTGTATTTGACAGTGTTTTTCAAAGAGCGGAGGAAGAAAACTACAGGGATGAATCAAAAATTGAATACCGTAAGTAGCAATAGTTGATTCTGCATATTTTATTTTTTTATTTATGTGTGTTTAATTTTTTAGTACCACCGAACTATGCAATATTCGATTTTATCATTGTTGGGGGTGGATCAGCAGGATGTGTTTTAGCCAACCGTCTCTCGGAGAATCCAAATTGGAGTATTATTCTGATAGAAGCTGGAGGTAGTGAAAATATCATCAATGAAATACCGCTCTTAGCGCCAAATTTACAAGGAACAGCGTCCAACTGGCAGTACAAAAGTACTTCTCAGCAATATGCTTGTTTTGGATGCCACGATAGAAAGTGTTCCCTTCCAAATGGCAAGGTTCTAGGTGGGTCTAGTTCCATTAACTACATGTTTTTCACACGTGGTAACAAGCGAGATTATGATAGCTGGGCCATAAATGGAAATTATGGATGGTCTTATGGTGAGATTTTTCAGTACTTCCTTCGATCCGAGAGGGCAAATTTAAAAGGATTAGAGCAATCGCCTTGGCATAATCGAACTGGTGAACAAAGTGTTGAGTTTGTTGAATTCAGAAGTGAAATAGCTAAATCGTTTGTTAAAGGCGCACAAGAAGCAGGACACATGTATATCGATTACAACGGTTATTCTCAACTAGGTATTTCTTTTGGTCAAACCTCCACTCAAAATGGACGAAGGGCAAGTGCAGCAAAATCATTTATTAATCCAATTCGATATCAAAGACGGAACCTTCGTGTGATTAATTTTTCAACAGTCGTTAAGATCCTTATTGATCCGAGAACTTTAACAGCCTATGGTGTAGAGTACATTTACAGAGGCAGAACCTACACAGTTCGATCTAGACGAGAAACAATTTTATCTGCCGGTGCCTTGCATTCTCCTCAGTTACTCATTTTGTCAGGAGTTGGGCCTGCGGAAACCTATCGACGTATTGGAATACCTCAACTCCTTCAGCTTCCTGTTGGTCAAGTTCTCCAAGATCATATGTCACATTTCGGACCTGTTTTTACCACGAACACTACTGGGTCTACATTGTTTACAAATAAAATAACACAGCAAAATTTAGATCAATTTCTAGCTGGAAGTGCTAGCACAAGACTTTCTTCAAGTGGAGGAGTGGAAACACTCGCATTTATTAAAACTCCCAACTCAAGGTTACCAATTGATGTGCCAGATATCGAACTGATAATGGGTGCATTGAGTTTGGCAAGTGATGGTGGGACGGTTTTTAAAGAAACTGCAAACTATCGCGATGATATTTACGAAAAGGCATTCAAAGAACTTGAAAACCAAGATCATTTCACAACTTATCCTTTGCTTTTGCATCCAAAATCGAAAGGTAGTCTTTGGCTGAAGGATGCAAATCCATTTAACCCTCCCGAAATGAATCCAAATTATTTGAAAGAACAAGAAGATGTTGAAACTATTTTGGGGGGTATTAAGGAGGCAATACGTATTTCAAAGACACCCGCTATGCAAAAAATCAATGCAACACTTTGGGAGCGGAATGTTCCGGGATGTGAACATTTGAAATTCGGGACCGATGACTATTGGAGATGTTCGATCAGAGTTTTATCATATAATTTATATCATTATGTTGGAACTTGTAGAATGGGACCTTATTCTGATCCATTGGCTGTTGTTGATCCGCAACTTAAGGTACGCGGTATAAGAAGATTGAGAGTTGTGGATGTAAGTGTGGTGCCAGCAATGCCTTCAGGACATACAAATGCTGTTGCGCTAATGATAGCCGAAAAAGCGGCGGCTATGATCAAACAAGAATGGCAACCGCATTATTATTTTTGGTAGAATAAGCTTAAGTATAATTTTATCTTGCTTTGCGAAATACAATAAAATTGGATAGCACTTGATTTTGTTTTGTTTTTTAACTCCAAAAATAAGGTATGAAGCGGCGGCGATCAGTAAGGTAGTAGATTTGATTATTTTCAATTTTCCTGATAGTAAGAATAAATAAAATAGTTTTAAGGAAAATCATACATATTTTTACAATTTTGCGTATAAGGAATATGAACTGTTTTCAAAAACTATTCATTCAAATTTATCTTCCAGTTTTGAACAAAATTACTGTTTTACCGTATTACGTATTACCGTATTACGTATTACCGTATTACATTTTACCGTATTACGTTTTCAAATGTCTTTCTTCATTTTAAGTGTTTTTTTTTGCATAAAACTAAGACAAGACACCTCTTCCATACAATTGTTTTTCTAGTCTTGTGTTAATTTCAATTTTTCTATCGTACAAAAATATATCAAAAACCTTAGAGACCGTTTCCGAGAAATTTCAGATTTTTGATAACGTTTTCTTTTAACATTGTCTTAATTTTATTCTGTTTATTGTTATTTAATATTCTAATACACACCAAAAAATTTATCAAAATTGTCAGTGCCGTTTTCGAGAAATTTTTGAAAACTTTTTATAACATTTCTATGGGTGGTACCGTTATTTTTGAATATAAAATTATTATTTGTTCAAATTATCAAACACTGTATTAAAAACTTTTTTGTACCAAATTTCATAGAGCCTTTTTTGAAATACATATTTAGATTTCAAAAAATTATTTTTTTCAATAAATCAAAAAAATTGTTTTTGAAAATTTAAATACTGAATAGTTTTTATAAAATTTAGATGCTTTTGTATAAAATTTTTCATCAAAATCAGATGAACCGTTTTTAGATTTATAGAATTTTTCTTCAACTTGATTAACAGATGCCATTGTTTGTGGTCTGGGAAAACCTAAAAAACACTATATATCAAGTTTCAAAGAAATCCACCTACCCGTTTTGACTATAGCTCAACAGACCAACAGATATTTCTATGGGTGTTACCGCTATTTTTGGAACTTAAATTACAGATTCATTGTTTTTTTTTAAGACTAAAAACAATGGTACCTGTAATGCACTTTGTTGGCCTGTTTTGAAAATCAAGTTTTTCTATAAAACGGTTCCGACAATTTTTTTGAAAAAAAAAATCAATAAATTAAAAAAAACAAAACGTACCTATGTACATATTCCGCTACCTCCCATATAATCATTTTATTGATTTTTTATTTTCTCAAAGAACAGCTAAAATTTTTAAAAAGTACCTATTCAATAATTTCCAAAAAAAATTGGAGCCTAGAAAAAAATAATAATCTCTTGAAAATTATATATAATTATTTACTTCACAAATGACTAAATATATATTTTTGAAATTTAGTATAAAATAGTTTTCAACAATATTTTTAATAATTCGAACAAAAATTAATTTTAGTTTCAAAAACAACGGTACCTACAAGCAATTTACGGCACCGACAATTCAGATGAATTTTTTTTGCGGATAATAATATTGGTACGAACTTTTATAAGATAATACAAAAATAAAAATTGAGATAATATTAACGGTACCTCCCATACAACTGTTAAAAAAAAATTGTTTTCAAAGACTTAAAATTGTAGTCGGCTCCTAGGATTTTGATGTGTGTTTTGTGTATGTCCTTTAATGGTAAAAAAAATAAAAAAGCTTTTTTGGTCGAATTCGAAACCCTTCTCAACTCGCTGGCTGCTGTGAAATTCACTTAACATTATCAAACTGTTTCTTTTAATGTGACACATGGTGTATTTTTTATTTGGTGACGCATTAAATAGTAAAAACATGGCGTGAAAAATAAATAAAAAATAAAATGTAAATAAACCAGATGCAAACATAAATAAATTTTTAAATAGATACTCATTTCTTTATCGTAGAAATTTTTAATTATATTTTTATTACCTGTTATTTTTTTTACTATTGAAACACTTTTTAGTACAGTTCTTAGTGTCTGCCAGTAGTAAGGTTTGCTGAACTTTAGCCAAAAAAGATCTTAGCACAAATATGCTGGCTATTGAAGCATTCATACAATCGGCAGTAATACTGTTTATCGGTCTTCAATCGACTGAAAGTGCCGGTGTTTTTGACAGTGTTCTTCAAAAAGCAGAGGAAGAAAACTACAGGGATGAATCAAAAACTGAAGAGAGTAATTATTAAAGTAAATATTCAGATTTTAGATTTCGTTTAATGTATTTTTTTTGTATTTAAAGTACCACCGAAAAACGCAATATTCGATTTTATCATCGTTGGCGGTGGATCAGCGGGGAGCGTTTTGGCCAACCGCCTCTCAGAGAACCCCAACTGGAGCGTTATCTTAATAGAAGCTGGAGGCAATGAAAATATCGTCCATGAAACACCAATTCTAGCAATAAACTTACAAAAAACTGTTTCTGACTGGCAATACCAAACTACTTCTCAGCAATTTGCTTGTTTTGGAATGCGCGATAGAAGATGTGCTGTTCCTCATGGCAAAGTGCTTGGTGGATCCAGTTCCATTAACTATATGTACTTCACGCGAGGTAATAATCGAGATTATGATGGCTGGGCCACAGAAGGAAATTATGGCTGGTCGTTTGCTGAAATTTTTCATTACTTTCTTCGATCCGAGAGGGCAAATTTAAAAGGATTAGAGCAATCCCCTTGGCATAATCGAACTGGTGAACAAAATGTAGAGTTTGTTGAATTTAGAAGTGAAATAGCTAAATCGTTTGTTAAAGGCGCACAAGAAGCAGGTCACATGTATGTCGACTACAATGGTTATTCGCAATTGGGTATTTCGTTTGCTCAAACTACCACTCGAAATGGACGAAGGGCAAGTGCAGCAAAATCGTTTATCAATCCAATTCGACATCAAAGACGGAACCTTCGTGTGATTAATTTTTCAACGGTCGTTAAGATCCTTATTGATCCGAGAACTTTAACAGCCTATGGTGTAGACTACATTTACAGAGGCAGAACCTACACAGTTCGATCCAGAAGAGAAACAATTTTATCTGCCGGTGCCTTGCATTCTCCTCAGTTACTTATTTTGTCAGGAGTTGGGCCTGAGGAAACCTATCGACGTATTGGAATACCTCAACTCCTTCAGCTTCCTGTTGGTCAATTTCTCCAAGACCATATTTCCCATTTCGGACCTGTTTTTACCACAAACACTACTGGATCAACATTGTTTCCAAATAGTATAAACCAAAAAGATTTGGATCAATTTCTAGCTGGAAGTGCTAG
Source organism: Syrphus vitripennis (assembly GCA_958431115.1). Lineage (NCBI taxonomy): Eukaryota > Metazoa > Arthropoda > Insecta > Diptera > Syrphidae > Syrphus > Syrphus vitripennis. Next base: position 43,332,375 of record OY288108.1, read on the forward strand.
CACAAGAATTTCTTCAACTGCAGGAGTGGAAACAATCCAGTTTATTAGAACTCCCAACTCGAAAAAACAACTGGATTTGCCAAATATTGAATTGATAATGGGTGCATTGAGTTTGGCAAGTGATGGTGGGACAGTTTTTAAAGAATCTGCAAATCTTCGTGATGACATTTATCAAAAAGCATTCAAAGAACTAGAGAACCGAGATCATTTTACTACGTTTTCTATGCTTTTGCACCCAAAATCGAAAGGTAGTCTTTGGCTGAAGGATGCAAATCCATTTAGCCCTCCCGAAATCAATCCAAATTATTTGAAAGAACAAGAAGATGTTGAATTTATTTTAGAGGGTATTAAGGAAGTGATTCGTATTTCAAAGACACCCGCTATGCAAAGAATCAATGCAACACTTTGGGAACGGAATGTTCCAGGATGTGAACATTTGAAATTCAGTACCGATGACTATTGGAGATGTTCGATTAGAGTTTTATCGTTTAATTTTTATCATTATATTGGAACGTGCAAAATGGGACCGAATTCTGATCCAATGGCTGTTGTTGATCCACAGCTTAAAGTTCGTGGTATAAGAAGATTGAGAGTGGTGGATATAAGTGTGGTGCCATCAATGCCTTCAGGACATACTAATGCTGTTGCACTAATGATTGCCGAAAAAGCTGCAGATATGATTAAACAAGAATGGCAACCGCATTATTATTGCTGTTAGAGTAAATATAAATAGAGTTTTCAATTTGATATTTAAACATTAATGCTGATTGTTTAAGATATAAAAGATTTTACTGTTTTTTTTTTCACTTCACAAATGACGTTTTCATTTCAGCGGAACCGAATAAAATTTCGTATGAAATTGTGTGAGCTCTAAGCGGCAACTAAACTTCACACAATTTTATGCGGTCTTACCTTAAGAACTAATTCAAAATTTCGAAGAAATTCAAAATGGAATATCAATCCCGACGATATCTTTTGCGATCAATTTATTATTTATTGTTTTAAGAAATCTGAAAAATTGAAAAAATAAAACTGCAGTTGTTTAGAATTTAATAATTTGAAACAATACAAACAAAATACTTTATATTTGGAAATTTTGCTTCCGCTAATGGATAATAATGGTAATAATGAAAAATTGTATTTTCCTTTTCCTTAACTCCAGGATTAAGGTGAACTAACAAAAAATTTCCAAGATAGGGCCAAATATCATTTCAATATTTTGTCTACCATTTTTCAAATTTCCAGTGTTTTGATGGGAACTACCTCCGAAGTGATTTTTAATAGCCGAGAGGGCACCTCCTCCTTTTTTCCTTATAACGGTTTCTCCTTTTGAATCCTAAGAACTGCCACTATAGAAATAAATAAATTTGGTGGCGTGACAGTCCATGAAAAACCAGGGTCTAAACGACTTACAACTCTCAACAATTCCTTTCCTACAATTTTATGCAGAATTCGAACGGTTAGGGTGATAAGCACTATATTCTTGACAAGTGATATTCTTTGAGAATTTGTCAATTTCTCGCAAGATGCAGCTGCCCGTAAAAAACATCTGATTTTATTTTAGATGGACGAAGCTATTAATTAAAACTAGACCTCCGGCATGATATATGAAGTTTAAGTAATTTATTAAAATTTTAATTAAGTAATCATTCAAAATTTACTTATTTTTTGGACATGAAATGTTGAATACATCAAGCTAAATATTTGTTTCCTCAGTACTTTCTTTCCATCAACGCTAATTCAAATAAATGAATTTCAAAAATAAAGAAGGCAAAATCGGGTGATAGCCTTGAGAAGGGGAAAACCATAAAATATAGAATTCAACCTGTTACAAACTTTTCCGATGTACCTCATTACCTATAGAATGAATGTACTGTAAGTCCAAAAATTATTAATATAAAAATACGGGGAGAGTACGATAACTTGGGCGCCGAAAATTGATAACGGTTTTTTTTAGAGGGGTCCAAAACAAGCATTTTTTACTATTGGAGGGGGGGTCTATCTTGCCCCATTTGGGCGGGAGGGGCAATTTTATGAAAAGTGTACTAAAAGTAAAAAAAAAACATTAAAAAATAACGGTAATACTTACAGTTAAGTTTAATATTGTTTTTTACAGCCAGTATTTAGTACTATAAGCCACTTTTTAAATCAGGCAAAATTTTCGAAAAATTGAGTTTCAAACACAAAATTCGGGGAAAAAAACACAAAAAAAGAAGTTTGAAGTGTAATTTCTCAAAACAATAAGATTTAATATAAATTTTTTTATAGAATTCGGTGCTCTTGTTGATTCCTTATCAAAAACTGAAAACTAGATTATTTTATGTCTTCTAGTTTTCGAGAAAATTGAAAATTATTGATCACTTTTTTATGAGATTTTAGCTTTTTGACTGCATGCCCCCCATACATACCTCAACTGCTTATACGCCGTAATGCTGGGTACAAGCATTGTTTTCATGTAAAAAAGCCTACATGGACAAGAAATCTTATATAAACAACAACAAAAATAAAAATCTCACGAAAAAGTAATTAGTAATTTTCAATTTTCTCGAAAACTAGAAGACATAAAATAATCTAGTTTTCAGTTTTTGATAAGGAATCAATAAGAGCACCGAATTCTATAAAAAAAATTATGTAAAATCTTATGGTTTTGAGAAATTACACATCAAACTTTTTTTTTGTGTTTTTTTTTTCCCGAATTTTGTGTTTGAAACTGTGTATAATTTTTGATTGATTCAAAAAGTGGCTTATAGTACAAAATACTGGCTGTAAAAAACAATATTAAACTTAACTATAAGTATTACCGTTATTTTTTAATGATTTTTTTTCCACTTTTAGTACTCTTTTCATAAAATTGCCCCTCCCGCCCAAACGGGGCAAGATAGACCCCCCCCCCTCCAATAGTAAAAAATGCTTGTTTTGGACCCCTCTACAAAAAACCGTTATCAATTTTCGGCGCCCAAGTTATCGTACTCGTGCCAAAAATACTTACGGATATAATTATTAGTTTAAAATGTGAGAACTTATGAGTTTATTTTTAATAGTTTAAATAAATTATATTGAGTAAACAATTATTAATTTCAGTCTTTGAATTTTTGTCGAACACATCGAGGCATTGGAAATAGATATAAAAGCATGTTAAATGCTGCAAGGCCCACAGCAAAGGCGCAAGATGCTGCAACATCGATGGTCTCCTAAAAAAAACAAATATTTCAATTTATTATTCCAAGATCAAAAAGAGTGTTTTTTTTTCTTCACAGAGTCCTAGAATTAGTACTAAAAACATTATTTCTCATGAAAACAACAGAATGATATATCAGTCAGTATTCAAATCTTTTTGATGATCTTGTTCTTTTCTACAGATATAGATTAAAAAACTCTGTGAAGAAATTGGACTTCAGCTTAACTTACATCTGGATCAGCTTGTCCCAAACGTTCATGTAAGAAGTCAGCTGCTTTGGGACAAATTACCGAAGCAGTAGGAGTACAGTTCAATTTGTGTGATTGAAATGCAACGCTGTGCAATAAGGAAGACACGTATCGTGTATGAGTTCCTTTGGTGTTATCCTGTAGCCATGGTTGAAGGCCTTTGTATGATCTGTTTTCAAAGAAATATTTCATAATTGACAAAATTTTTAGTATTGCATTGTATTCAAGTAATTACCTTACTGTTCCACTTGCTAAAGCCAAGCTTATACAAAGAAGATATGTAACTGCAATAGCTGCATTAAATGGAACTTTGACAACTAACAAAAATGCGATTGAAAGTTGTTCGGCCATAACATAACTAGTCCAAAGGCCAACCAAAAGGTAGGCAAATATTGTACCATTGGGAGTATTTGGATCTAAAAATAGTCTTTAAGCAATACACATTAGATTTTATTGAATGAAAAAAAAAATTAAAAAAAAGCATCTCACGGATAAAGAACACAACTTGCAATTGCCGACGAAACTATGGAAAATGGAATTGAAATTGAATTGTATGCAATGAGTAAAGTTGCTCCTGTATAGAGTCCTTCAGGATTATCCTGGGAAAATCGTTTTCTCCATATGGGATCTGAAAAATTTTAAAAAGGTTTTTTTTTTGAAAATCAATCAAATACAAATAGAAATAAAATTCAACTTACACAAACTAACGGTTGCTAAAATTCCACTTCCATATGAGAGACCGATAATATTGAGGATCATACCATTTTTACTGAAAAATCCATATGCATCGTCCTGAAATTAAAAAAAAAAAATCAAAATAAATTGAAAGGTGTTTCTTACGATGCCAAAATTTAAATTTCATGAAAAAAATTCTGGCATGCCAAAATTTCACTTGAAATTTTGATTAGACAGGGCGCAGAGCTGCAGGGGCGCAAACTCACAAGAAAACTACATTCATATGTTTTCATTCTTTTTATATTAACCTGCTTTATTCATTTTTTTTTAATAACTTTGTTTACTATGTGACTATCAAATAATTTTTAAACATGCGAATTAAACCATTTTATCATTTTGCAAAAAAAAATCCTTCGTATAAGTACCAAAATCAACGCGAAGAATAAATTAATTCAAACAAAAAAGATTCGAACTTCCTCCATACGTGCAAGATTTTTATCTGCCCGTTTCACTCGAAAATCCCCATACAAATAAATATACTCATTTTTATTTCCAATATAATCGTTCGAATAGAAATGTGCAAATTTCAGATTTGCACATATGGGAATTCACTCAACCAAAATTTTTGATAGAAAAATGAACTCAAACGTTGATTTTTGTTTGAAATGAATGTATGCCACAATAAGCAGTGTGACCGACGACGACGTAGACTGTGCAGATTTAAATCCTCAACAAACGCAAAATCTCTCAATCTTATGCGCTCAACTCTTTCAAACGAAATTAATGTGGATGGTTTTCTTTTACCGTCAAGCACGATTTTCTCTTTTTGTCTCTATGTGAACGTTTTTTAACATTCATATGGCAGAAAGCGTTAGTTTTAAATCAAAAATTAAGTTTTGTACAAAATATTCTATAAAGTGTTAAAAACCGCCAAGTTCCAACTATCAAAAAAAAAGCAACGAAATAATTTTTTTTCGAAAAACTCAAAATTTTTTAAAATATGATTTTTTTCTAAATTTTTAATTTAAAAAAAATCAAATAAATTATTTGTTTGAAAATCTAAAAAAATTAAAAATGGCACTGTGGAACATAATGGTACCTTAAATATAAAATGTAAACTTTTTTCCATAAAATCTGTGCAACGGTTTTAAAAATTAACTTAATGATAAAATTAGGATTTTTCAAAAAATCCAAAAAAAAAATTGTTTTTTTTTGTCGTCTCTCAAATCTCGAGTGCGGGACTTGCCCTAGTACCTAATGTAGTCTCAAGCCACGAATTTTATAACCACAGAAAAATATTTTTACTTGATTTTGAAAATTTAATATTTTCATTAACTAGTTACCTTTTGTTTGCCTTTAGTTTGAACTTAACATATGTACATAGTTCCTTCTAATATAAAAAAAAAACTCTCTTACCCCAATATTCCAATAAAACAGCCAGAGTGTTGACATTGCTAATGGTAATAGAAATAGTCTTAAAAACAATGAACGCATTCCAGCAACACCACATGAGAAAGTTGAAGCCAATAGTTTCCTTAAAAAACAGCAATTAGTTTCATAAGAAATACTAATGGTCAAAAATAAATAACTTACAAATACAACATAAGCCAAACTTTCAATTCCCCAGGCTTGCCATAAGCTAATGGAACCTTCCCACTACCCATCGAATTAAGAGGTGCATCAGAGATAGGAGTTTCTCTGGAAAATCGTTCTACCAAAGCCTCAATCTGCTGACTGGATTCAAGAAATCGATCTCGACTTCTGTAAATTCGATAAAATAGTAAGTATTTGAACATGTCATTTATACAAAAAATCTTTACCTTCGATCTACCGTAGACAAACACAAATAATACATTAAAGGATTTTCTAATTGTGGACAAGGAAAACCAATGCCATGAAAATACTCCAACATTGCTCGAGTACTTCCCGAATAAACAACTCCACCGAGGCAGAGAAACAATGCTCGATCCAAAAATGGAAAGACATCCGAACGAGGTTTTTCTAATGAAAGCAATATTCCACAGCCAGTCTTTTTTGCAGTATTTGAAAGAATTGAAATAAGTAAATAAGCACTCAATGGATCAAGACCTTGTGTTGGTTCATCCAAGAGTAGCATAACTATAAAATTAAATAATTTTTTTTATTTAAAATATGTTGTTTTTTTTTTAAGAAAAATTAATTTACCTGGATCCCGAACAAGTTGAATTCCTATTGCTAAACGTCTTTTCTCACTTATATTCAGATATTCCACACGTTTGTGAGCAACTTGCGACAGAGCCAGATCAGCTAACACTTGACGTACTTTGGAACTTTTTAAGTATCCAGATAGCTGAAACGAACATTTTTGTAATTTCAAAAGTTAATTAAAAAAAACAACTTACTATTGTAGCAGTGTAATGTAAAGTTTGAGCAATAGTTAGACCAGGAATAAATGTACAAGATTGTGTAACATAACCGCATCTTTGTTGAAATAGTGCCTTAGATAGAGGTGTTCCATTAAGCAGAACTTGACCGCGTGTGGATCCTTCAGCTCTACGAGAAATAACATCTAAAAGTGCTCTTTTGCCACTACCTATGTTTTTTATTAAAAACATTTTTTTTATTGGAATAAAAAAATAAATATGATTTAATTTAAGTTCAACAAATGATGGAATCTCAAATACTAAGGAAAACAAAAAAAAAAGTTAAAAACATAAAATAAAAATACATTAGTTATGTTAATATTTTTTTATTCACCTTTTGATCCCAAAATTGCCATCACTTCCCCGCTGTGAACAGTCAAATTGACACCCTTAAGTACCATGGCAGTACTTCCACCTCCATTAAAACATCCCCCACCATCCACCTGCAACAGCAACAGATATCAAAATATTCATTCAACTTTATAAACAAAAATTAATTCATCAAGAAAAAAAATTAAAACAAAAGAGCTGACGTGCAAACTGAAATTCAATCTCATATATCATTTAGTGCTTAGGTACGTGAGTTTTTGTTTTTTTGTCTTCTTATATTTGTTTACGTTTCCTCGTTATCTAAAACCAAAACAAAAATAAACAATTTCCATAGTATATAAAGAAGGTACGAGTATATTGAATTTCATTCACCACCGTGTGCCTTAATATACAAATATGTACTTCTGTTTTTATTTTTATCTAATTAAGAGTCGTATAATATCATTGACCGAACCTCTGTGGTGTGGAAAATATTATGCGCTTCCAGAACATAATCACTGCCGATCATTTTCTATCAATCAATGACGTCACTTGTTTTATTCTCAACGTCAAAAAAAAAATCAGTTGATAAATATCTATATGGGTGAAGACAGGTGTTGTCAGTTTTATTCTTTCATATACAACAAAGCAAATTTCTGTTTGTGTATCTATCTCAGGTAAAGTATAAAACACATACAACAACAACAACAACAAAAATATTCAACACTTCTTCTACATCACCCAAACACTTTGTTAGCCAAGAAAATACTGAATTGGGTAAATCAACTGGAGCTAACTTCTACCAAAAGACCAAGCTATGAGAGTGAGTATATATTATATGGTAGGAGAACAAGAGAAACTATTGTGTGATCAACGAGTTGGAACTGGAAAAGAGTAACATTGTTTTTTTATTTTTTAAATATCTTATTGGAAATTTTAAACTAGTTTTCACTAATACATCGAAATATGTATGAAACTGTATTGTTTTTTTTTTTTTTTGGTTATTTTTAATACGTTAACACGATTGTCTGGGAATGTATATGTTGCCAGATTAAAATTTGAGAATTTTTTTATTTTGTTGGATGAAAAACCTTAAAAGTAAAAACTGTCTTTGTGTATTGAAACGTCTTACGTTTTTCGTGTTGCTCAAAATTCTCTTGCAAGAATACATTGATTTAAGAAAAACTTGAAAAAAAAGTATTTTTCTCCTTGTCACCTTAGAGAAACAAAACTCCAAGCTGAAATCACCAGCTCTTTAAATAAAAAAATACGAAACAAATAGAAAAATTGTGCAAATTATATCATTATTTTTCATTTACTGATGATCGTTATGATCACGATAGGGACTGAAACTCTCCCACTTTACTGCTTTAGCCTAAAAGGCTTGCCACTTGTAGGTTTCACCGGGTTGAACTTAGGAAACGTCATTAAGCCTTCCGATTAAGATTATTCCACATCTGAGACCAATTAAATACAAGATACAAGCGGCCTAGTATTTTTGTGTCCAGGAGTTTTTTGCGTTGCTTTCTTTCCACAATCGTGGTAAAACGTTGAGAACCATTGTCTTCATTCATATACTCTAGATTGCATCTGAGGTTGATCTACCCAAAGCAAACCCACTCGTCAGATAGCTGTATAATTTTTCACACACAGCCATTCAATACCTCCATTCCAATTTTTTAACAGAAAATTCATTAAGACAAAAAAATCTTTGAAAATAAATCATAGTTCTTTTTACAAAACAAAAGGTTGAAAGGTTACCAAATAGACAAATATTAAGGAAAGATAACATGAAATTACTACTGAAATTGGAAAGAAAAAGTTTTAATATAACAAAGGAAAAGTTAGTTGTTTAAGTTCCTGACGTACAATTTTTGAGTTACAGAAATTTAAACATGCACTATATTTAATCAAAAAAATTTGAAATAACTTCTATCCAATAAAATTAGAACTTTGGTCTGGCAATAATTTCAAAATATACTAAATACCGATACATACAACTAACACCATGAAAACATCATAACCAATTAACCTGACATACTGGAATAAGACAAACAACACAGGTATCCAAAATCCAACTGGGATAGATATAGAAAAAGATAGTTTGTTGGATTGGGGTCTTGGATTAAAATGGCGTCACTCTAAAGGTTAGTTCTCTCAGAGAGTTTTGCGCATACTGTACTGCGCTCGGCGCGGTCAATTTAAATCTAAAAACAATAAGCACATTATCTTCTTTTTTTTTGTCTAAGTGCATCACAAAGTGCAATAACACATTAAAATAAGAAAAAAAATAATAAATTTTATTTTCTGTGCGATTTTTACGTTTTGTCTAAGTGTGAATTTAGATATCAGTGTATTTAAAATAGTGAAGATATAATTTTATCTTATTAGTGGAATATCAAAAAAAAAAAAAAAGAGGAAAAAACACAACTTCTAATTGGATATTTTTTTTTTGGGATACCTCTGCTTCTAACGTTTCTAGAAAGAATGTACAAAAGGAATTAACAACTGCATCATCACAAGACCAATTATAAATTTGCTTCAATGGTAAGTATTTCAACTTTCTTCTAGAAAAAGAAAAAAGATACAAAAATTACTACAACAAATTCTGTTACAATTATAAATTCAATATTCTATACTCTTGTACAACATTAAAAAAAAAAGAGTACAGACAATAAATAAAATCTTAACGAGCTCATACCAACAATTACAAGAATCAACCATAAAGATATATCTTCTTTTTTAAAAAAAGAAGTGTCTGCATAGCACAGACAAAAATAATATATAATAATGATTCTGTCAGATATATTTTTATTTCATTTGTCTTCAACTGGAATGTACTGTTAAGTTAGCAAAAGAACACTCTTCGTCTTCGCAAGTATGGATATACACGATATAGAAGGTCAAAGATCTTAAGAAGATCTTGTAAACATACCCACAGTCTTATAGATACTTTTATAGTCAACGTGTAAGAATAAGAAAAGGCTTTACTGATGATAGAATATAGAAGAGAACGCACTGCCTGCTGTATTATAATAAGATGAAAAAAAAATTGTAGAAGAAGGAGCTGGCTTAGGGGACATAAGTTGCTAGCTAGTCCAGAAGAAGTGAACCAACGATGTTCGTATAACTTGAAAAGAAAAAGAAGTTTTCTTTACTTTTCCTATAGCTCTATCTTGATAGTCAATGAAGTAGCGTTGCAAATTATAGTTAATTTGATTGGTTGTTTCATTGCACACTGATAAAAATGAAACCTACCTATATATGCAAAAACAAATAGAATCCATTTGGTCATGTTATGGAATCGCCGCTAATGCCTAAACAAAGAAATTCCCTTGGAAATAGGCATGAGTCATTAAATCATGACTTTACGAGTGTAAAAATTTCCTTGTTGGATTGTTTGGAAACATGTATCACCTTTATTATTATTTATGGTGTGTTCAAGTAAATCCTCTGGTGTCTCAGGGCACATCAAGATTTACTGTCATATTACGTTTAGTATGAGAAAAATGTTGTTTTTTATTGCATTCATTTGTTTAGTAAATATTCAATGTTATATTGATTTCTTTTTAAATATTGAAAGTGTCTATAGGATTCAATTTTTGTAAATTAATAAGGAATATAATTTTCTTTTCATCAGTTCCCTCATATTCTAGTTTAGTGATTTTTATTTTTACTTGCAAAAAACAAAATTAAACACGATGATAGAGAACGCGAAACTTTTTTTTTACTTTAAGAATACCTGTCATGTCATAAACGATTTTTTTTTCTGGGTTTCTATAAGAAATTAAAATCTATCTGTAGGTTGATCTATCTGCCGGCCGGTCGGACTGTTTGTCGGTTTGTCTGTCTGTACGTCGACCTAAGAGCATTAATCAAGTGATTTTTTTCAAACTTGGAATTTGATTTATTTACTTAGTTCCTTAGAAGTGAATTTGATTTTTTTCAGCTCCAAACAAAACGGTACCGCTGTCAAAAAACCGTTCTGAACAATTTTGTTTATATGAAAAATTTATATAAACATTTTGGTGAAATATTTTCTGTGGAGTTTTCTAATTAATTAATAGTAAATAAATGTGTTTTTCAAAAACTGTTATTAACGGTATCTGCCTATTTCTCATAAACGCGGTCAAAATTATTTTTTCTTTTGACTGCACCCATTATTTTTTGAAAACAAAAATCGTATTTTTTGAGTTCAAACTTTTTTTGCTTATTTTCGAAAATATTAAGCAATTCATATTTTTTTCTAATAATATTCTTGTTTTAGTAATTTTGTATTTTCTGATGCGATCCAATTGCTTGGACATTTTATGTTGGAAATTAGTTTGCTGACAAATGTGTTTTACACATCAAAAATCTTCTTTTGACTTGAGTAACTTGTCACAAGGAAGTTAAGGTCAACAAAATTATATTAAGGTACTGATGGCGCAGAAGTAGTTGCTTCTTAGTTTTGCCACACAATTTATTTACTCATTTTTTTTTTTAACTTAAAATTGTTTAAAATATAAAGATACGCATATTACTTTGAGAATAAAGCACCGGCCACAACCATACAACACTAAAGAAAAATGCACCAAACCAATTTTGAAAAATCGCAGATAGAAATATCGCATAAATATTTCCCAATTCAAACTGGTCAGATCTTTTCAGATTTTTTTTTTTTGGAAAAGCAATTTATGTTTTTATTTAATCTGATCTTACTTTCCTCAAAAACAAATTTTTGGAAAATCAAAAACTGCTGTATAGATTTTTATGAAAAAGTTCAGTAAAACTTTTTTTCACAAAAAAAACTTTTTATGCCATAAAACGGTTAAGGTTTATTACCGAAATTTTAAAAAAAATATTTTTTTTGGAATTATGATTATTTTTCTTATAAAAAAGATTTGATATTGTAGTTTAGAACATCAAAAAAAAAATATTTTTTCTCAAAATTCTGTATTTCAAAAAGTTTTTCAACTAAAACTTAACTCATTGACGTTGATATTAATGATCACAAGATCACATGCACGATTTAGACGTGCTACCCAGTCGATAATTTATTTTTTTTATTACTAGAACAGCTTCGAGAATTCCAGAATCATACCCGCCCGTGCTCGATAATATGTTCTTCCAGATTGTTCTGATACAAGCCAATAGCTCATATTCCCGGAATAACTATAAGCAGAAAGTTATCATTTGAATGAGAGGTATTTTAAACATATGTTGTATGTCCTAAAAAAACCTTTGATATTTCAGTTCGAAACCTTATTTCTCAGACTATCAAAAATGTTGTAGCTACCTATATTTGGAATTTTCATTTATCGCACAAAGAGGGGAAACTTTGCAGAAATGTATAGATAAAATACCACAACATTATTTCTTTTGCGTCTATACTTTGCGCATTTTTTTGTTTATTTGTTAGTTAATGTTATTTTACCATGAGGGAAATATATATAAATATTTTACAAATAGCCAGAATGGTTTTTTTGGTATTTAAGTGGGGTATACTATTTTAGTTTGTTTATTTTTTGTTATTTTTCTTTTCTCATTATTTTTGACGAATTACTTCCTTCGCTAATTAATTCAAGATTTTTTATGAGAATTTTTAATCAAGATTTAGTAATAAAAAACTAAAGAAATAAAAAAATAAAATAGAAGCACTTTACCTTCGAATTTTTTTTTTTTTTTTAAATATATTTTTCAGTGAAAGTGTTCGAAGGAAGGTTGTTACTTCAACCTGTTTTTAAACTTTCGATAAGATCTTTGAGAGAATTAAAATTCAATAATAAAATGTAAAATGAACAAATTTGGAAAGGCATAGTCAAAAACATAAACACTTAAAACACACAACATTGCTGTTGAAGAAACCAAAGAGAAAATTCAATGAATCAAAACAAATTTTAGTGTCTACTTGTTTATTTTTTTTTTAGCAGACAAGATTGGAATTTAAGGAAATACACTTTTAGTGAAAGATCTGGTCGCATTTATACGCACGCATGCTGTGTAGTTAATAGTTGGGGTGAAAAAAAAGTAATTTAGTTTTATATCTTTTGATCTAATTTATTTCCTCTAACATAACATTTTGATTTATGGGAAACAGAGCCGCATCTGAACTATTAAAAATCATTTCGGCACAATTATATAACATTTTTATCTTGAATTGTCGGACTTAACAGACTTGGTTTTAAGACACTTGCTTGCCAAATTAATGAATTGCTTTTGTGTGGCAAAAGTGAATCTGATTACCGACTTATATTTTGAATAAGTGGTCTAGATGAATGTGTTTTTTGGACATAGTCAATGCGAAAAACATACCAAAATTATGTTCCTTTGATGAAATTTTACTTATTTTATATTTTTTTGCCAACATACACTAGTTTCAGTTTACGACTTTATACCCAATCAACAATGTTTGGTTAAAAAGCCGTTTAAAAACCTGATTTTAACTGAGGTTGAGAAACCTAACAAGTTTGAAATTGGTTCAAAAGACGTCTTCAAGACCTTTCAGGAGCATCTTCATGACCGAAAATGGTCAGTTACTTTGTAACCCCAGTCATGAAAAGGTAATAAAGAAACTGGTTTTTAAACGGTCAGCCTACAACTGCTAATTGAAGTTAAAAATAAACCCTGTATTTATGACCCGTTCCAGGTTATTTTGCTACCAATTTTTTATAGCTTTTTTAGAACCGTTTGTTGACGGTTTAAGCAAACCTATTTTTGAGGTTATTTTTCTACCTCTTGCTAACGTTTTTTCAAAACGTCGTTGAGACGTATTTTAGAACCGTTTCAGTAAGGTTTTTTTGCTACTAATTTTTTTAGCTTTTTTATTACCGTTTGTTGACGGTTTATGCAGAACTATTTTGTGGTGGTTATTTATTAACCTTTTGGACACGTTTGAATACAACGTTTTGTGAACGTTTCAAAATGTACAATGCCTTGTATATGCAACGCAAATAAAAGTGTTAATGTTGCCATTGTGAACAAAATCCAACGAGTCCTTAAGCTGAAAAAGAAGTCTTTTTTCAAAATTAAACAGATAAGAAATTTCCTTATTGACATTTATTGATTAAATAATTTAACTATAATATCAATAATAATTAATTAATTAAAACATAAATAAAAATACATTTTTTTTTTCAGTGATGTTTGGATGATTGATGTTCACTGGAATGTGGAAGTTGTTGTACTTTTCCTGAAAATGAAATCAAAAAAGAATATGATTTACCTACCATTAGAAATTTACGAAAATTTTAAGATGTATTAATTTTTCCTTACATGCATATTCCAAGTCTGAAGCGTGCGCCTTTAAAAAGGTGGATTAGTTATGGTGAGGTTATTGCACTTTCACCCTTTCAAAACAGCGGTTTAATTAGGTTGAACTAGTTGTACTTTCATCCCCGAAAATAAAATAAAAAAAAAGGAATAATAATATTAATATTAATATTTTCTAATTACGTACAAAACAAAACAAAATTCACCTGTCCGAATTGAATTCAACGATCACAATTGCATGCAATAAAAACTTACCTTAAATTTCACTTTAGATTCTTATTCACGTCCCAAGCACAATCTTTTTTTTTAAATTTTTTGAAACTTATAATTTTTTTTTTCTTTCTTGTGAGCAACTTTTCAACAACTTTGCTATGTTGTTTTCACTTTGAGAGACAAGACGACAATGTGATTTTGAACTTGATGGCAGTAGAACTTAACTTAGGTTTTAGATTGGTTGAATAAAGGTAAATACTAAACCCAATATTTAACCGGTGGTTGCGACATAACTTTTCTCTATCCAATTTGTAACCAAGGTTTTAAGAAGTTATATTAGAACTGGTTTTATTTTTACTTCATATTTGCAAATCGGGTTACTTGATGGCTAAAAAATAACCATTTTTAAATACAGGTTCTATAGACGATTTTGGGTAACCGATTTCTAACTCGTGCTCCTGGTTTTATTTTTACTTCATATTTGCAAATCGGGTTACTTGATGGCTAAAAAATAACCATTTTTAAAAACAGGTTCTACAGACGATTTTGGGTAACCGATTTCTAACTCGTGCTCTTAAGAAACCTCAAAATAACGATTCAATTTTACCAGGAACTATCTCGAGTCAAATATAGGTTTGGGTTAAACTGAATATTTGACCGTGGTTGCGACATAACTTTTCTCTATCCAATTTGCAACCAAGGTTTTAAGAAGTTATATTAGAACTGGTTTTATTTTTACTTCATATTTGCAAATCGGGTTACTTGATGGCTAAAAAATAACCATTTTTAAATGCAGGTTCTATAGACGATTTTGGGTAACCAATTTCTAACTCGTGCTCTTAAGAAACCTCAAAATAACGATTCAATTTTACCAGGAACTAACTCAAGTCAAATATAGGTTTGGGTTAAACTGAATATTTGACCGTGGTTGCGACATAACTTTTCTCTATCCAATTTGTGACCAAGGTTTTAAGAAGTTATATTAAAACTGAAGTTATTCTACAACCAAGGTTAAAAATTGTTGATTGGGTAGAGGCTTTGTAAGCTGGAGATATTAATACAATTTGTTTTGTTTTTCAAAAAAGGCAAGATGCCATTTCTTTTCATATAACCAGTTTTATCATTTCCGAGAAATTAATTAAATTTCAAAAATTATAAAAAGTTCAATACTAAAATTTTGAAAAAAACAATTTTTTTTTTTTGGAATTTCGATCATTTAAAAGTTTTCCTTTTTCCCACTAAACACGACTTATCCAGTGAACCTGAGAAGAATTTCGAAATCTAAAACCTATAAAATTCTACATCCCAAAAACGCTGCAAATCCAGAAAACCTAAGAAAACTTTAAAACCCATAATCCAAAAAAAAACTCCAAAAATCTCGAATACCCGAAAACCCAAGAACCCCTTAAATCCAAAAATTGGTGAATACACAAATTACAATAATAAAAACCGTGTTGGTAACTTACACAGTCTTGCTCAATTCCAGGAATTTGGATTATCGATATCTTTGGTTTTTCGTTGAACGCTGACCAGTACCAGAGGACAATTCTCGATTTTTAATAGTGATAAATTTGTTAAAACTTCAAAAACACGTGATTCTGGATGTATGAGAAAAAAAATTAAACCAATCTAAAAATTTTAATATTTCTTTTTTTTTTTTGGAATATAAATCTTACTTTTCCACATACATCCAGAATCAAGCCATGAGGTATTTGAAGTCTGAACAAATTTATCACTACCCAGACATCACCGATCGAGAATTGGCGCTAAGTTTATTTAAACTTTAGCAGTAATACGAGTAGTTAATTTTACTATATTTTAAACCTTTCGTTGTTAGAGACATTTGAAATTGCATTTATTTCCTGAAATGGAGAAAGAATGGTACCTAGGTACCAATCCCACTTCTGACTTATCCATCACATACAATTCTACAAAACAATGCAAAAAATGTTGCACACCAACCCTGACAATGAGGTAATTACTTCAATTCCGTCAGATATATTTGAAAATAACACACATTACTAGATACTCTGTTCTACAGCAGTCATCATAGACTTCCATGCTCTCGAAATATGCAGTAATTGTTGTAAAATAAATTATACACCTGCATCACACGGCTCGGATCAAAATTAAGTTTCATCATGTCTCAACTATCTCATCATCATCGTCGTCGTCAGCATCAGCATCAGCGTCATTACCGTCAGTCATTTCATTTCCTCCGCCTTTAATATATAAATTCAACTTCATGTCGGATTGACTAGATTTTCCTGGGAATGCGACAACGAAAGTAGGTTGGCTTTGGAATTATTATGCACATTCACTTGGCCAGGGCCATCAGGGGTCTTTATTATGTCTAGTTTCAGGTTTAAAGTACAAAAAGAAAGAAAAAAAAAATTACATAGAATTAAAATACCTTAAACGACAAGCTCAATTTTCGCGTCCTAATTGAGTTGGTTTTTTTTATTTTTTTCTTGCTGTGTATTTTTTCGAGCCAACCATCTTTTGCAATAGCTTAGGTAGGTATTTTTTTTTATATTCAATTTAAAGACTCTTCAAACTCGAACTTGTATGTATCTATAGGGTAAAATCCCTTTGAAAAATTCTTCGATGATCTCAACATCCGCCGCAAGGTTCTAGGAATTGCCAAAGTGTGATGAACTGGTATGGTCGTGGGCCCGTATCTTCATTGGTTTGGTTAAGTTAGTCACATTCATGAGACACAAAGAAATGAGAATATAAAATTGACTAAACCGGCAAGCTATAAATAAAAAGATACCAACAAATCTCTGAGTAACTTGTTCAATGTACAATACATTGTTAAGTTACCTTTTACAGTGCGGTCAACTTGATTGGTCCATTAAGAGGTCTCGGAATCTCTTCTTGATCCATAGTGTAATTGTTTGATCTGTGACGGAGATTAAAAAAAAAAAGCTTTAAGCTCGAAGCTTTTTTTATGCAAACGTATTCTAGAATTCGGCTTTTGCATAAATCACTTATCCGTTTTCGATAAAATTTAACAAAAAAAGGAAATATGTACCTACATACGCATGAAACAAAAATAAATATGAATTGGGAAGTGTTTTCCAATAGTTGTGATTTTTTTTATTCTTTGTTAAAAATATCGAAATTAGTATATTTACTCTTTAACATTTCTTATAGGTAAGGGAAAAAATTTAATCTTAATTAAATATTTTTTTTTTCGTCTTTGGACATAACTAAAACGATGCCGCGTGTACCTTCCTACATCTTTATTAAAAAGAATTAATCAGTTTAACTCAACTTATCTTTCGCAGAAATTTAACAAAAAAAAAAGCATATTAAGTATCTTCATTATACACCAATTCCACTGAGTCACTCGCCCTACCTTGCCTTTCAATTGAATAAAAACTTTGAATAGAAATTTAAAAAAAATACAGAAAATGAAGTCTATTAAAAAATGGAACACGCTTTTTATTTAAGACAATTTAGTTTTTTTCGTCTGTAATGTTTTTGCTTAGAATAACTGAGCCAGACAATGTGAGTTGCTTGACCTAGTTTTGTTTTGAAACAAAAAAAAATGTGTTTATAAGTTAAGGTATCAAAGTGTAATGGTTAGGTATGTACCTACAATTGTAGCTTCATATTATAGGTACATCATAATGCTGTGTCTTACATTCTCAAATATGTATAATTTTGGTGTTTAATTATGTTATGCTAACGGATGTTGACAAATTAAAAAAAAATGAAATTATTTGTTAACTTACTCGTATACCTATATGAAGGTGTACACTAAATGAAATTGAATTCGGAACTTTTGCTGGTGGAACAGGTTGGCAGAGTTTCTTGCAAAAAGAATATTGCGGGGTCCGCTGGTAGATTTATGTTTTTTAAACTTGAATTAAAGAAAAACCAGGACCCCGTTTCATGAATCTACAAGACTAACAATTGTTTGATAGCTCAAAAACTTTTAGCGAATTCAGCTGTCAGTTACTTCCATGATATTGAAATTTTTTTTTACCGTCTCTAGTGGTTGTCCAGAGATAACTACTTTTGTTTTTGCGGCATTGATCTTTAGTTAGACAGCGATCCAAGATTTTATGTGGGAGAAAGCATACATCGTTTGTGTAGTCCAGGTGTTTGTGGTGTGAGTCCACTGAATTCCTCCACTCCCAGTTGACAATGCTGCATGCATCACTAACGGGAACAATATTGGTGACACTGTGTAGTCCTATCTAAACCCACTTTGGAAAAACCAGTGCGGAATAATGATTGTACGGCGGCGTCGAGTTTGTCTTCTATAGATTGTTTTTTATTTACTTTAGTACGATTCAGTTCCTTGTATACTAAAGATAGCATTTCTGAGTAAGTTGTCCTTTCTTTGGAAGCTTGAAAATCATTCGCGACGCTGGCTGCGCGTAAGAGTTCTGCAGGAATACCGTCAAGTTGGACTTACTTCACTAAAGAAACGGGAGCTCATCCTAATCCATATGTTTCTTTTACTAAATGTTTTTAGAGAAGGTTAGCACCGTAACCTATCATAAAATTTTTGTACTTGTTAATTGAGCTTATTTGCGCAATTAGTTGCCCGCGGAGGTTAAACGAGCACTTTCATCGTGATTCCCTGTTGAATTAGGTACTTGATCAGTTCAAGTTCTAGACTATCAAAAGGTTTTCGAAATTAGCTTTAAAAAACAACAAATGCAGCGACACCGACACCTGCATTTAGTTGGCCTCAGTCATTGTCCAATTCAAAACCAGGAGGCTCTTTGACGTGGTCTCATTTGTGTTCTCAGTAACCCAGAATGGAGACTTTGAACCATGATTACCATCGGTTAAGGTAAAAGAAGAAGATTGCTTGATTTTATAACTATTATCATTGTGTCCATCGGATTGTTTTTGAAATAAGACCTTAGACCAATACGCACAAAGCCCTAGAAATCGCAATTAAAGATCACCATCGAATGTGTGAGAAGCCCTATCAAACTTTTAAAACGGTGTGATCTAATAGTTCTCACTTTCTATGTTTCTTACATTGTTTAACATTTTATAAGAAAGATTTAGTTTTTTTTTTTTTAATTTTATGAAATATACCTACAGCTTAAAAACCATTTCTTTTAATTTGTATACCTTTCGTTTGTCATATGACATACTTAAAGAACAATTAATAAAAAAAAATGTCTCATTATTGCTTCCCATTATAGTTTTGTTCTCATAAATTAACACATTTCAGCTCCCACGGGTTATAGTGTTAAGAAATTGTAATACTCAAAGCATAGTGGGGCAAGCTAATTGTTCCGTTTAAAAGTGTTCCATTTTTTTTGTTTTGTAATTATTAGCAACAGTGATTAATTATAATAATAATTATCATTAGTCTGTTATTACCATATTTTGAAGATGGCAATCTTTAGTATCTTGTCCATGAAATCAGCACAATAAGATGATGGAATCATCGCCACAACATTGAAGGAAGAGAAAAACTACCTCCAATGGGAAAAGTGGCTGTTAAGGGTCCACACGAGTTAATTTTGTTTATAATGACAAACTTTAATTTTTGTAGCCGTCTTATGATTTCTGGAGACCACAAATAATCCTGTGACACAGAAAGCTTGTATGGCTCCGCTATTAGTGCTGTGCGTTAGCCGCCATTTTCCTTCATGAAATTTGTTAGAACTACCTATTTCCATAGAAAATTTAATTATTTTACTTTTTTAGTTTCAAAATTTGTTATCGTGAAACTTTTACATTCAAATTTGAAACGCCAGTTTTATGCTCATATCTCCCTACCAATTTATAAAAAAAAATCATTTAAAAATTCTACTAAATTTGAAAAAATTTAAAATATATCCCTTAGTAGTCAAAAAACTCTTATTTTTGTTTATTAGCCTTAGAACTTCTGTTTGAATAAGTCCGACTATGTTTGAAAAAGATAAAGTTAATTGAGTATAGTGTCTTATTCAACTGAGCATATTCGCACACTTAATGAGTCTCATTTTGTGTTTTATTTTTTTTTACAAAATTTCGAAATAAACAATTTGCTAATGATAATGAACATTATTCATAGCTATAGGAAGTTTGTTGAAATAAAAAAAAATGGGTACACTAACTTATCCGCCCTTTGTCGTTCTTGAAACTTTAAAAAGAAAATATATTCACATTGCAGAAGATATATTTGCCATCTAGCTAATACATGTACGATGTACGAGTGGGAAATTTATTTTAAAAAAAATCTCAAAATTGTTGGTAATGTTGAAATTATTCAAAGGTATAGTGCGTGTTATCTTAATTTATTCATCATTAAACATTTTGTTGGATTCGATAATTTTTTTTTCAAGTTTTGGTTTTTTTTCATCAAAACTTTAAAAAAGCTCAAAGATTAAAAATACGTTATTTTAACGAATTTGTTTTCAATAGACCTCAAATTGAAGAACATTAATTTTATTCTAGAAAGAACAGAGAATTGGCATTTTGGTCTACGGGTTGCCTATAAATGACATTCATATGTATCGTTGGAAAGCTTAATTCAGAAGCATCATTTTTGAATATGGTCACAGAACTGTCAAGCATGGGTTCTAGGCATCACAAAAAAATCTTCCTTTTAACAGTATAAAATTCTGCTTTGTTTATCCAAATAAATGCTTACTTCAATCCAATTCAAAGTGTATTAAATAAAACTAATTGTAAATCGGTTGTCGATCATACGCTCTGTAGTTTAGTACTTGAAGCAGTACTGTTCTTAAGGATAGGACAGGACGTCCTACGATCGGTACGTGTGAGCATATCATATCCATTTTGTGGTATTTATGTTTGACCCGAATCAAAGCATGATTATATCTCTGATAACATGAACAGTAGACGTTTTTTTTTTGGAAGAGGCAAAGTACTTGTGAGTTCTTCGCTAGGCATTTTCAATAGAACGCATGGAAAAAATTGAAATTTGCTACCTAATTATTATCATATGTTTTATCATAGGCTTAGGGACATTAAAAAAACCAAGTCCCATATA
The DNA here is from genome assembly GCA_958431115.1 of Syrphus vitripennis. Taxonomy (NCBI): domain Eukaryota; kingdom Metazoa; phylum Arthropoda; class Insecta; order Diptera; family Syrphidae; genus Syrphus; species Syrphus vitripennis. The sequence continues at coordinate 43,353,633 of OY288108.1, forward strand.
TTTTTCCTCATTCTATTTTGTTTGTTAGAAAAATTTCTAGAAGATGTCCTTTGTTAAGGACCCATGAAAGTCATATTTTCGTTGCTATGAAGCCTTAGAATCATAAAGTACCCAACTGAAGAATAAGAAAATTGTTAAGTTAGTATAAATTTAACGTCTTTGAAGTTGGCGGAGTATTATTTACCTGGACTTACTAGACTCCAACAGTAATTTGCATTTTTTTTTTTGCTTTTCTATTCCCGACTTTGCAGTAGCCGTACTGATAACTCCAATGTGGAGTTGGTAGTACATACATGAACTTTTTTTAACAACCGACGCGATGGAACAGTATTTCATCTGTTGAAATTTTGAAATCGTCATTAAAAAAAGTGTGATACTTCTTCGTTAACTTCACCATGAAATCAGTATTAAGTGCCTTTTTCTAGGCAACCCTTTAAGCTAGGAACTTCAAGTAAGAATCCAGATTTGTAATTCATGAAAAAATATATTTTCTTGAACGGCCCCGTCCAAATTGATATTAGTTTTGCTTTGGTTTCGTGTTAATGCAGTGGTCAATGTAAGGCATTCAAATTGACGGTGATTTTTATACACGTTTAGATTAGATTTTATTTCCATTTGAATGTTACAATTAGTGTTTTCCTATTTTTCATAATGATATGATACGTAAATAGAATTAATATACATTTTTCATTATAAAAATCGTTAATTTAGTTATATTACAAAAAAACAAATGTTTGACCATGAATTATAAGAAAAAAAAAAATAAAATGGCATCATACATAATACAATTTAAAGCGCATACATTTTTGGACCTCTTGTCTAAATTCTAAAACACTTTTTATATTAATCATCAATTACAAACAAATAAAAGCTTTAACTACATTTTATTCATACATAAATCAAAAATAAAGCTCTCTTCAATTTTAGAAACATTTACTTCAAAGGTATAAATCATGAGGATATTATTATGCTATAAAATGACTCAACTAGTAAAATGGCAGAATCATTTAATGCAATTCATTAGCCTTCAAATTCCTGTTGAGGGCAGACATTTAATTGCTTTTTTTATGAAACAAGATTTTCAATAATGCCGACGCATCGCAATCGGAACCGGTCTCACTATTAAAAATGTACTTACTCTTATCTGTCTTCTAACCAAACAAGAAATATGAGAAATATTTACTATAAATGTACAAAGATATAATATACTACAAGATTATATCTCAAATCTCTATCTAAGTATAAATTCACATTTCGCATTTCCTTGACAACTATACCTTCTCTAATGCCACATGCCAAATTACATGAAAATACCTTACCTACCAATTTTTCGACCAAGCCTTAAGGAATTGAGAAAGTTTAACAAGTTATGTAGTGCTGAATGCTGATCGATTCATTTTTGTCATGGTCTCTCTTTTTTAATGTTTGGCTTTATATTTGACATACAAATTATCACATGAGGGGGAAATCTCCTCCAGCAGTTGGCAATTGGAATCTGGAAATTCCATCATGACCAAATGGATGGAATTTGAACATAAACGGAGGTACTCAAGTGCGTATAATATTAATCGTTTATAACACACATTTAATTTTTTTATACTTGAGCTTCGACCTGCATTGAAATAGAATAGACTTCAAATGAAATTCACTTTAAGAGAGAAATCAATGTCAGTTCGTGTCAAAACTGTTAATGCAAAAAAAAAAAAACATGATGACATACTTTTGATTTTTAAATTGTTCTTCTTTTAATGTATAGCTGTTTATAGCTTGTATATAAACATTCTTTTTATTGGAACAGAAAACTGGTTTAAGGTAAAAAAAAAATAAATACAAAAATGTCTCGGAAGTTTCTTGCAATTAGCATTCTTTTAAATTGTATTCGAGATTTTATTTTGACACAGTTTCTGATCTTACTAAAATGTATTGTTTTGTATGCAAATTAATTCTATAATAAAGACATAAATGAGTAGAATTTAATTTATCATTTAGTTAAGTTTAAATAGAATATCTACAAAATTCTTTTGACGAAAATAAAAGTGTTCAAAATGGAAAATTGACAGAAAATAGTTATTTGCTAAATAAATAAATTATAGATATTATTTTCAAAATAGGTTATAATCTGTTTTACTCTGTGCATTAAGACCAATAAAAAAGGGAAAAAAAATAATGTTTAAATGGTAGGGTGCCCTCCAGCTATAACATATTAAAATTAAAGATACATATTTCAAAAAGATTTTGAAAAATTTTCAAAGTCCCATATTTGGTTGAAAAAGGAGTGGCTTCAGTAAAACTATTGACAAGATTTTGATATGGGCATTTGTTCCTGAAATTTTGGCGTCATTCAATTCTTTGGATTTTTTGGGGTAGTTATTCCAAACAAAAAGTACAACAACAATTTGTTCAAGGAACTTCTATATTCGCCGCCATTTTCATCATTTCTTTAAAGAAGGATGTGCTGCCCGACTTATATTTTTGCTGGAGTGGCTGCGCACCTTTTTACATTATCAAAATGATTTTTAATTTTTAGCCTATTTGCAGCATTTTGAAGTACAGAATTTTGAAATGCAGAATTTTGACCAACTAGAATTTTAAAATACAGAATTTTAAAATACAGAGTTTTGACTTACAGTATTTGAATATACAGTTATTTTTTTAAATACAGTATTATGGCCTATACAGTATTTTGACCCCAACCCATTTTTGCTTCCAGCTACTATTATAGATTCTATAGGTAAATTTTTTTTGATTCGTATGAAATCGAACTCTATTAATTACGATATTTCCACGGGAACGTGAAATAAATGGGTCCTGCAAATCTATTTTACTGTCGGTATGTCTGTCTGAACCTAAACCTACAGCCTAAATTATTGAGGAATTTTCTTCAAACTCTGGGCTTAAGTTTAAAAACATATTTATCTTGAAAACGGTTCTAACCATGAATTTTTTTCGTGGGTTTTTTAAATTAAAACGATTTGATCAAGAATATGTTTAACAAAAAAAACCGTTATTGATAGTACATGCTATACATAGACACGAATTTTTTATTTAATAATAAAAGGTTTGAAGAATTGCCATACAAATTTTTATAAAAGAGGAATAAAACATATATTGATGTAATTCTACTAATATCCTATATTAAAATTTTCAAAAAAAATTTTGTTTGGTTATTGAAATTTTTTTTTTGAAAACTCAGTATTTTGAAAACGAACGAATATTTTTTTAAAATATTTATTTTAAAGTCTATATTGTTAAATACTTAAAACTTACATTCCATAAAATTTTCGTCATAAAAAAATCCAAAACCGAAGACGTCAAAGGCTCAATTCAAAATTCAGCAATTCAAATAATGAATTTTATGTTTTTTCATACTTTTCTCTAATTATAAATAAATAAATTGATAATCGCGATAAATCGAGTTCCCTGTAAAAAAATAAACTTTTACAAAAAAATCTTGCTCCACCCTAATGTATTTATTAGGTAAAGGTTAAATTACTTTGAAAAACAAACTAAATACACTCAATTATTAATTCTATGAAATGTTAAATGACACATACATGATAAAATTGTTCACGCTTGCAACATAGCTAAGATCTAACTATGAAAATAATGCTGCACTATTCAGAATTCAATAAGAATGTGATCTTTTGCACGGTATTTCATTGCTTAACATTTTGTTTTGTTTTTTACTTCAGGTAAAAACACTACTTCGTAGCTTCTTATTGTAGATCACCATTCTCATGAACCATTCTTTTTTCTACATTGTAGCTTATAGTAGATTGGTTTCTTGGAGTAACTAACTGACTGACACACAAAGTTGAAGAATAAAGAAATATACTCGAATAATGACCGTTACAATTTGCCGTTTACATCCATCACTGGTACGAGCATATCGACTTGACTTCAATTGATTGAGTTGGCCGCTTTACTTTGCTTTGTATACATATTTATTTACTACATTCTCATCTATGTATTATGAAGCCTACTAATACCATAGTCAATTGTATTGGATAAGTGAATGAAATTAATTTCCTAAGTACGGTTATGTTTCCATTGTATATCAAACGATTTTGTTGTTGTGCTGCAATTTGATTAATGTGGTTCATTTGACCACAAAGATTATATCCAAGCACAAGTAAGTTGGAAAAACTCCCACTATGCTACAAATAACGATTAAATGCGAAAAATTAAATTGTTTGGTTTGTGTCGCAAATACATTTTGTGCTAAATAGATAGCATACTATCGACACTACTGTTATGTGATTTTTTAAAAAATTGATTATTTGATGGTAGTTATTGGCCGTACGTACTTTTTTCATATTCAGAATGAATGTGGACATATTTACTTATGGTTTGGAGTTACAAAGAACAAATAAGTAAAAAAATATTTAAATTTGGTTCTTAACACGCAGGAAAAAGACTTAAATCGAATTTTTTTTGAAAAAGCCTCCTTTACATTCGATTACTTTTTTTTTACAAATTTTGGCAATCTAGCCATAAGCTTTTGAATTTTTTCATGTGGAATATTGTTTCAGCAGTCTTGTAATGTATTCGACAACGCAGATTTCAATGAAAGGCATTGCTTTCGGACCTTTCTATCCAGTCACTCCCACAACAAACTAAGTCCAGAGATCGAAGCGTTTTCTTCCAATATCCTTGTTCCACTCTACTTCAAGAGTAACAACCCCAGACCATTGCAGAACCGCCTGTATGCTTGAAGGTGCAACCATACGGTCTGGTAGCATCTCTTGTGCAGAGCTATGTGGAACGAATACTCTCCGTTTTGTGCCAAATAACCTCGAAGTTGAATTCATCGCTCCATAAAACTCTTAAAGTCTAACTCTCTAAAGTCTGTGCCTTTTGGTGCACTCTAACCGTTTCACTTTACTTTGAAGTCGAAGAAGGGGTTTTCGAACAGCAACTCTAAGCCTCCGTTTGAACGTTGTTAAGGACAGTGTTGTATAGTTGTATTAATTTCGGCAAGTATTTCGGGGGCTGTTTTTCGCCTATTTCGCTTGCTAAAGATCCTTCTGTTTTGTTGTAGATTTAGGGCATCCGACAGTGGTTTATCCTCAAGAAGTCCAGTTTGCCTTTCAATGGCACGTACTTTCAAAACACAGAAAAAAAATCATTTAAACAGTTTTAGCCGTTTTCAAAATTAATAAGTTTTGTCATAATGGTTATATGACAGGTACCATCATTTTTGGTGCTCGGAGTTATTTGTAATTTTACGGTATGCTTCCCTTCTTACTTTTTCTATTTTTTTTTTTTTTGGGGGAATCTATCACAGCTCCTAAAATAAAAAAAAAACCAAAAGGAATTATTATTCTTTTTTTTTCTCTTTTTTAATGTTTGTCATAATTTCACGTTTATTACTTATAATACATATTTCGAAATAACTAAATTATATTTCGTATTTTTAAAATTAAGTCCCCTCTAAAAATGTGAAAAGAACCAGGATTTTTTTTGGCACAGAAGAATTTAATTCCCCGCGAAATGTTGGTCCACCAACAAATTTAAGCTACTTTACTTTGCAATTGAGAGAGGATTGTTTATTTTACGATTAGAACTTGTGTTCGTGCAAAGGCACTGCGATTTTTTAAAAAGTCAATTAAAATTATAAAAACAACTAAAGACATATCTAGCCCCTGGGTTCCCACTTTGTTTGAAATTATTCCCTCAGGCGTAAGATAGCATTTCATTGGGAGTAGTAAAAAATACAGAAAAACCTCAGTTATTTGGCAACAGGTCATATAATTAGAACCAGGAATTCGTTAATTTCATTGATCTTTACTTAATGGAAATCCATAATTGATTAAAAAAAAAATATAAGTTTTTTAAAGCCAAAAATTGAAAATATTAAACAATTTATATTTTTTGTTGTTATCAGAGACAAGAAGATTATTTTCAACCCAAAAATAAATCTATATATGTAGCATATTAAAAAATTGCAAACTCCTCCCAATGAAAGTGAAATGAATTCAAAATAATTATTATTATCAATCAAACCATCATAAACACGAATAGTGGGTGTAACTTGAAATAAAACAAAGCACGAAAAACTGGTATACTATAACAACACAATTCCACCCAAGCTTGTAAACATTGTTTTATCTTTCTTGTTTAAGGTTTAATAACTTGTTAATTATTCACTTAACAAAATGCATGAATGGTTTGCACCTTCATATTGAACATAAAGTGCTCGTCAAAATAAACAAAAAAAAAAGAAGGCAAATCAACAAAACAAAAAACAATAAACTAAATACATTAAAAATATTTACATTCTGTTTATTAACCCTGAAGGTTAAGTTAAAAATTCCCATAAATTGTCTTAAACCAAAACAACAAAAATAAAATAATTATATGGACGAAGGTTTAATAATAATTATAACTAAGCTAAAATAATAAACAAATTGCTCATCGAAGACTTCCACCATCCAAAATTACTGGTGCATGACATTGCCAACACCAAAAACTAGGTTACTAGCTGAATTCATCAAAATACCATGTTATTCTCTTTCTCATCATCATGGCGCATATATGACATGGTGATGACACGAAATTTATCAAAATATTATTTGACTACATCATGTATCTGCCTATGTGCATGACACACAAAAAAAAACATTTTTTTATAAGCAAGGCCAATTTTCGGCTGTCTCATTTTATGTTGATATTATTTTGGCAACTAAAAAATGTATATGTAGATCTCCTGTTTGGATATATTGTACAGTGGAACAAACAATCTGCAACAGTAAACTAAAAGTAATAATTTTAATAAGAAAATAAAAGACAAACTTTTATATAAATAGAACTCGGAGATGCCCAAATGCTTATTTTCACTATTTTGAATTTTAAAAATATTTTCTTTTTTTACCTACAATAATTTACAGTGATCAAAATCAAATAAGTTCCACATACAAAGTAAGGTCCACAAGAAAAAAGTGTCTAACATGTACAACTTTGCAAAATTTTCAAAAATCACCAGGAAAAAAAAACTTAAAACACAATAATATCATGTCTTTATTTTTTTTTCTAATTTATTTCAACTTTGCGATACATGTTGTTCCACTATTCGAAAAATAACAACGTCAAAGTTCCCATAAAGGAACATAATGCTCATAGAGCGTTGCAATTTTCAATGTCAAATCTACTTAAATAGACACGGATGCCTTTTACGTTAGCGTTAGGTAGAGGTACCTAATACTATACGTATTATATAATAAGTTAAACCCGTCATTTTGTTTTGAATTAGGTTTAAAAAAAAAAACTGTTGTGACGGTCGTTTACCCTATAAGTCATATTATAGCAGTTTAATGTACTGTGCATAGAGTTGGTTTTATTTAAAATTCATACTTTGATGAGTGAGAGAGGAAATACGTTAAAGCTGGAAAAGGCAAATCAATTAGCCCTGAATAGAATAACAAATGGAAATTCTATTTAAATTGAATGTTATAAGACATTATATTAAGAGCTTAAAAAGAATCTTATGTCATAATACAAAAGATAAGGTACCTATTGTTTGTGTTAAATTTTATGAATGTTATTAATTATAGGAAATTGATATAGGTATTTTTATATTTTTGAGGTTGCCATTTAGTAGGGAAGGGCTTTATATTTTTTAGTAGTTTCGTAGCGGTATCATATGTTAATTGATTTGATGGAAATTTGCTGATGGTTAACTCAATATATGATTATTAATTGATTGATTGTTTCATCTAATCTTCAATACAAAAATGCTACGGACAGCATATTCTATGTTTATTACACTGCGGCGTTGGTAAACGCAAAAATTTTTTAAAATTAAATAGAATATTGCAAGTTTTTTCCAATATACATTATGAACCTTAAATGTAACTATTTTATCACTGTGGTGTATCCTAAAGCTGATGCTAACAACTATTTCTTTAAAAAAAATACTTTGGTTCAAAGCTCAGCTTTGAGAAATTAAGATATTTTCTGATATTTTGGATCAAAAAACTCTTAAGAAAAATCTTCAATTGTGCCAGTGATATGTTGACTTGTGAACAATTGCTTTAAGAACAATGTTGAGTGGGTTGCACGTGCCACCTTACCTCAGCGCCTTCTTAGCATAAAATTGTTAGAAGCAGCGAGATTTCTCCATCGTCGTCATGCACAAACGGATAAGTTTGGCAGAAATGCGTATATTTTTTATCTCGGAAACGGCTTCAATAATTTGGATTTTTCTGGATTTGTTTAAATAAGCAAAAAAATACTTTTAGTAAAATATAACCAAATTGTTCCAATGATTTGGATGAAATTTTTTGACATTGCTATTGTAGAAGTAGATTAAGAAATACATTTAAGTAAAACCCGTCCACTACCGCACCAAATTTCTAGCTGCATCTGTTTTTCTTGTATCTCGGTTTCCCAGAAACGGCTTTACCGTTACAATTTGATACCGTAATAAATAAAAACGTAAAGAGATTGTCTCGTGCTACTTAAAGCATATATTCTAATTATGCTCAAAAGCAACAAGCTTGGATCCCACATTACGTCATAAAAATCCAGAAAAATAACTGGCACTATATCTATCTGTATGTATATCTGACGTTCTCCATTAGCAAATTTAAGATCCATTAAAATAGTATACGGTGTAATTATTATCTAATTATATAAATGTCCTCTTCTTAGGCTAAAAAACTTAATTTTTATTTAGTTATCAAATTGGATCTTATATTAAGTATGTATGTATATGATTATGGGACCAGAATGACCGGTATTAGAACTAAATAACATATGTACACGTTACCGTAATATCCACGTATGGTATCATTTGTCAAAGTATAAATACCGCTTCAAAGCCTCATTGTATCATCGATATCTATACTGACCTGAAGCTCGTAACTTTCAATGCATGCATATGTACAAATGTATTTACAGTAAATGCAAATGCAAATTAATAAATCTGCAAAAGCAGTATATTTGCAGCATTCCACATTTAGCTGCTCCACTGCGTGCACCGCACCGTCAGTCGATTTGTTCATCCAGTTGTACATATATGTATGTATATAACAACAACTAGGTCAACTTCAAAATGTTCCTAACAGGCTGCTGGAGCTATGTATCGAGTCACGGAGTTTGCCAGTCAGGTTTGATAGTTTGGCTTCAATTCGTATTCAATTTGTTTGTATCCACCACCAACCTGACGGATCCAGCAGCACCAAAGAACGAATAAAAAATGTATCCGCCAGATAATATTAAAAAAAAACACAAAAAAATTTACTCACAAAGCAGGTGCAGCATACCAGACTTCAGCGGTATGGTATGCATTCTTTTATTGGTCGCGTCAGGTTATTCGCATTGGAATGCTGAGAAAGTGAAATTTTTGGTCCACAACAATTATTTGATTTTTTTTTATTTTTTATTTTCGCTGATGTTTTGGTCGGTAAAATTCATCCATGCATGAAGCTATTAAAAAAATAAAAATGAGAATCAAAACAACTTTTAACTTTAGATATATGTACATACTACATATGTATATATTGTGGGACTAAAATCTCTGCATGCATTGTGCCAGCAATGAGTTAACTTTGTTTATCGCGTATTCATTCATTCACGGAGAGTGGGAATGTTATTTTTTATGATTTGAAACTAGCACAAAATTGTTTTTTTTTTTTTCATTTAGGTTAACCTACTATTGCCAATAAAATATTCATAATTAAAATATTAAAACTATGTTTTCTTAGGGCCATGGCTAAGGTTTAGAGTTTAAGCTTCACTTAGTTCTATGGTTTGACTTTGTTGGATTTAGGCCGAAATCGGCAGTTTATATATTAAACTGCTAATTTAATCATTTGTGCAACTATCTATTTGTTCTTTTGTCTTAAATTAAATTTCTCCCTTAAAAATCAAGTTAAATTTATTTATTTTCAAGATTTACCTCTGAAAGTAGGATACAAATTTAAAATCGAGCTCGAACATCAGCTCTTTTGTTTCGTTTAACTTTGAATAGTGATAACAGGTTAGGTAAGGGTTTTATTTTCAAAAGAACTTTTAGTGTCACCAACCATCAGAACTAGAATAAGAAAAAAAAACAAGAAAGTTGCAATAATTATCATCCATAGGATAGTTAACCCGCACAACAGTCCACGATTCAGGCACCGTTAGCTAGCGTATTCATTTGAGACATGATAAAGAAATAAACCGTTTCACTAATAATACACAGACAACTTCATTTATTCACGTTCATATAGATACATTTTAAATGAAATATACATATGTCTTTACTTGGCTCGATCAGGAATATAGACCTCTCTTGTTTACCAACTAAACGATGACGGTTATGCGTTCCGATAGATACCGTCATGCTTCTATTTACGCATGAATTAATTAAAATAGGTCGCCGACATCAACTTCGTGTCGTTGTCGTCGGTCGTGCCTGATGTGCTTTGTTGTTGTCACCGGTCAGTTTCTATAAAAGTATTTCGTTGTCATCGATAGTTGCATGGAATTAACTTAAGACAATGATAACCTTACGTAGGTATTTGACAAGCCTCAATTTGGAGAAAATTGATTGCAATGAACGTAGCCATGACGAGGGCCGCAAAAATGGTAATTTAATAAAATTACTATAAGTTAAAATCAAGTATGTAGAGTTTGTATAGGGCTCTCTCCATTTCGATTTTTTATTTTAAATTAGTTTCACATTTTTTGTTTTGTTTTTTACATGAATTGCATTATAAGTTCGACCAATAAAGAATTAGCAGTTTAAGTTGGCATTAAACTGAACAACAGTACTGGCCAGTTTCACGATATGGTTGATGAAGAGATTTTTTCTATTTTTCATGAGGTTTGATAAAACAAATAAAATTAACTATTTATGCAAACGGTAGATTATCTCAAAAGATTAAATTTTTTTTTATATCATTAAATTGTTTTGAGCTGCTTTGTTTCCAGTAACCATAGAAATTATTCGCAATAATATCCTCACATAATTGTGCATAATAGTATCTTGGATTAGCAATAATTTATTAAAAAAAGATGGGTGGCAATGGCACAGTTGAAGCAATGCTTGATTTCTTACTGAGGTGTCCCAGTCTATTCTGCATTTCTTCCTTTATTCTCTTAGTTTTATATGGATGACACATATTTAATGAGATAATTTAATTTATTGATCCACAAAATACCAAAGGAATCTATCTTAGCCTTCTATTTATGTAATTTATTTTTATTACCTTGGCTACTGCATTAGATCTCCTTTTTCTTTGGTAGCTTGACAACAATTAGTTTTTTCCGTTCTTCAGAACAGCTCTTGATTTTCCAATGAGTGGGTGCAGTAGCTCACTCGATTTTGTTAGCGCTGATGGTAAGAGCTCTTCTGAAATGACGCCAATGTAGCCAATGCGTGGATGTAGTTTATGCTTATCACGGTGAACTTCTCGCATTTTCATTAAATTACCTAAGCCTAATAATTCATCTTAAAAAACACTTATTATGTGTCATTCATTAAGAATTTATAAAATATTTCAAAACCTCTTTGCATTTTAATTTATAAATTTTAATAGCATTAGATGACGGCATCACCATACAATAAACATCATTTAATAAATACGTTTTGATGTAAGATAAGCTGTAATATCTAGCAATACTGCTGGTGTAGCGCATTCTTTAAAATATCAATTAGACAATCTTTAGATACATACATATGTATGTATGTATATGAATAAAATGCATATAGTATTAGGCAAATTGTAAAATAATGATTTTTTTCTATTTTTAATAAATATATAGGTATGTATTAATTTTTTTTCATTTTTAATATTCATTCTGGTTTATTAATGATCTCAAGTACTGTTGTTTTTATAAAACTTTAAGAATTTTATGTTAACATAAATTTGGGGAATATTTTTTGAACTCAACCTACCTACCTAACTTTAGGAAGTAAAATTACTTCCTAGAACTTTTAGTCACTAGGTTCTGATGTTTCTTTACAAAATGTCACGCTCTTAAATGTATTTTTATGTTACATACCAACACAGTTCATACCAGGACATAACGTAATAACCCATTTCATACCGAGGTACACTTCGTACAAGTTCATACCCAACCTCGCATCTGCCCCAAATGGAAAATACATCCAATCTCACACCTAGCCCAAATCCAACAGTGAGTCCAAGCAGAGAGGTCACATACAAACCTCACTTTTGTATTTTAAAAATTTTCTGCATTTATCAACTTATTACACTATTTCCAGTAGAAACGCTTCGAAATTTTCCATTTGGGTATGAACTGTCCTTTAACCTTTAAAATCAGACTTTTATAAATAAACGCATAATATTATCCAAAAAATACTAACCATGAACTTCTTACATTCTCTTTACAGAATATGGAAATGAGTAATTTTTCTTCAAAAAAATTGTCCCGCGAAGAACGTCGATATTCTGTACCGCACGGACCAAACACACCTTTACCACCAGCCGCATCAGAAGACCTCCACGCATGGTCAATCTACAGGTAAGGTTTAACAAATGTATAATTTATAATGTATGCACGGTTTTATTATGAAGACTTCCTGAATTGATTGAATGATGATTAACCACAATGCGAATCAATTTTCGCTTGATGAGTTTCAGTGTATGTCTGGCATATACGTAATATATTTATTGCATTTCCGGCTTTTATCTATAGCCATACGCTTGATTGCACAATATAACTCCACCACAATCACCTGCCAGTCTCAGTAAGAATTTAAACAATCATAAATAAACTTCTTTCATTGACAAAGTAACTTATGGGAATGGTTTGAACTTATGATTTACAATTGGCCACTTTTCACTTAAAGGTGTGGTGATGGTTAAATTGTTCCGGTGGCGGTTGGAAGTTTGTTTTTTGTTCATTATAGTTTTTTATTTACTTTGCAGACAAAACCTAAATTCAGACTTCACAGACTCTGCCCTAGGTTCATCCGATAAATCCCCGCTGCCATATGGAAACTTCCAGCTACGCGATACGACTGTCCAATCAATTCTTAACCATCCACGGTACGGTCCAAAGTGAGTGGAGTTAATTGACCTAATATCGGATATTAATGAATCTTATTGCCCTCCAATTATGTAGGTCACCCTTGGGTTCAAATATGTATACGTACCTAAAATTTGGGCTGCCTCGGGTGTTCCCGCCAAATGCCGGATCTCAGAGATCTCATCGGCCTGGTCCGGGTCCAGGGAGAGGTCGGATCAATCGAGGGTTTCGAGATAGCTCAGGCCCACCTGCAGGTTCGTCAGGATATGATAGTAGTGACAATGAGACAACGAGAAGTAGAGTGCCACCAAATCTAAGGTAGGAATCTCTATATTACACTGCAGACTCAGGGCTTAAGAATTAGTTTTATGATTTCAGAAAATACCGTAGTGAATCAGACTTCCGAGCAATCGGAGGAATACCAACACCACGGCCGGATTCAAGAGCTCAAGGCGTCCCAATTGCTGCTTTGCGACAAGCTAATAGTCGTGCAAGTATAGCTGGTAAGTGTTTTTTTGAAATTTCAAAAATCCTTAGAAATAACCTCCGTTTTCATAAATAGTTGGAAACCATGTCAACTCACATTATATCCCAAATGGAAAACACTATGGAAATCGTTCACATAGTGAAGCGGATCTTCTCGGTGCTGATATCGGGACATATGGCGACTACGATTCTCGAACTTACACAACTAATCGCAGTCGCATGGATAACCATCATCATCATCAACAACACAACCAGCATCACAATCAAAACCAGCATCACATCAATCAGCACAATTCACACCATTCGCACACAATGTCAAATCGAAAGCATTCCAGCTTAGGTTTGGTATATCCCAATATTCAGGTGCATTGCTTGGATGTGAATCCAGGTCTACGAGGAGTTTCTTTGCAGGCAAAGGCCGGCGATTTATTTGCAATAATGGCGACTTCCCAGCCAGAAGGAACCGCTCTAACAGAATGTCTGGCGGGACTGAGAGAACGAATTTCTGGTGAAGTTCTTGTAAATGGTCAACAAATAAATAGACGCGGACTGCGAGAGTTGTGTAGTTATGTCCCAGCATTGGAGAGTTCATCACTTGATCCTCGTATGAGTGTGCAGTGTACATTAAATTTTCATGCAGCACTACGAGGGCCAATTGACCGCAGTGATTTCAAAGAGAAGGTACGAAGATCGTATTGAAGTTATTTAAAAAAATGTTGTGAATGTTTCCTCTAAAAAGAAGTGCAAAATCATCAAGATCTCAAAATTTCCTTTTAAACTCGAAACATAATTTTTAAAATCGAATATTTTCTACATAATTGCAACTAGAATATAAAAATGCCTAGAAATTCCTTTACTGAACGACGAATTTCATTCCAAAATTTTTTATTCGAAAAAGGCAATAGTAAACCTACTAACATTAATGCTGTTTTTACCCGATTTCTCCATAAATCTAGCCTAACTTTGAAAATTGTATTCGCATTCCTTAATTTTATCAGCTTTTATTTTTTACCCCATTTTGCCCTAAAAGTAACTTTATTTTTAAAACATTTAATTAATATTCCTGAGTCTCCAAATCTACCATCTAGTTCAAATAAGGACCCACTTTTCTTAATTTTTCAATACTTAATAACCCTGTTGATGCTAATATTTGTTTTCTAAACTTTTCAGATGGATATTCTCATAGAAGACCTTGGACTCACAACATTCCGCGCCTCAAATATATCCTCCCTGACACATTCGGAGAAGCAAAGACTTAGCGTAGCTTGTCAGCTATTAGCTCAATCTTCGATACTTATTTTAGATCAAGTAACGAGCAATATGGACATTTTTGATACGTTCTTTTTAGTCGAATACCTTCGGCAATGGTGCAGTGGTGGTAGAATAGTTATAATGACACTTCAGCCGCCCACTTTTGAGATTCTTTCAATGTGCTCTGGTGTTCTTCTGCTTTCCGGTGGTAGAACAGTTTTCTCTGGCAGTAGATCAGATTTACCTCGTCATATGGGTAATCTTGGTTATCCTTGTCCACCATTTAAAAATCCAGCTGATTACTATTGTGAGTTTATTTTTGCTACATGATAATTAATTGTGGGTAATATTCAATACTAATAAATATATTTTAGTGGATTTGGTGACATTAGACGATTTGTCTGCAGCAGCCATGTTAGAATCATCAGCTCGTATTGAGTCATTGGCAAATTCTTGGGATCAAATTAATTCAGAACCACCTTTAGCTGCACCACCTGCTTCACTTCCAGCTTTTACACGAAAAGCTGGATTCTTGGGACAAGTTAGGGCTTTGATAAAGCGATTTGCTGCTTATAAACAACCAGGATCGTTGCTTACATGGATTAGCAAGCTTATAGCTGCAGCTGTTCTGTCACTTTGTATAGGTTGTATTTTCTGGGATGTGCCTGCATCAGATCCACAACTCACATATAATGATCGCTTTGGTTACCACCATTGCATTATGGCGGTGGCATATTGGCCACTTCTCATGCTCACAATCAGAGATGCTCAAGATGACCGGAAGCATGTTGAGCGAGATATTCGACTGGGGATGTATTCAAGAGAACTTTATATAACAATTCAGGTAATGATTTAGATTGACATTGAAATTTTATGTATGGTTTTATTTAAATATTTTATGCTTTTTCAGTGCTTCATGGGCTTATTTCCGAGTTTATGTATATGGTTAGCCTACCTTCTACCAGCACACAGTATGGCTGGACTTTATACCTATTCAACGAGCAGTGACACTGGAATTTATTTGTACATGGGTAAGTTGCTGTACATATATTTTAAGTTTTTTTCTTTAATTCAAAATCTTATTTCATTCTAGGATTCATGCTCACGTATCTAACGGTTATTCAAACTCTAGCAGTCTTTTGTGCCCATCTGCTGCCAACGAAAATTTCCGCCACTGTACTCAATGTCCTTCTTACAATGGCTTTAACTGCTGTTGGTGGCTATTCAATACATTCAAGGAATGTTTCAAAAATGTGGCATTGGCTGCAGTTAATTTCACCACAGAAATGGCTATTACCTGTTCTGGTAGCCGACGAATATAGCCCTGAGACATTGGCCAATTCAGCTGGACTTCAGCTATGTCGAAATAAACAGGTTAATTTTAAAGTTTAATTTCTTTTTTTTTTTGTAATATAATGCTATTTTTCGAATTAGGTTCAACATCAGGAAATAATTGTCCAACAACCATGTCCAACACCAAATGGAACACAAGTGCTAGTCGATTTTCAGCTACTACCACAATATCATGTTCTTGATCCATCGAACATGGAAGAAACAACATTTATTGCTTTAATATTATCGTCTGTAATACTCTTTGTATTTACATTCATTATTTTTAGTGTCAACTGTAGAAGAATGTTTAAACGTGCACCAAGGAAAACGTATTGAGAGGGTTGTTAATGATTAAGAATTAAATACAAACAAAAAAAAAATAATAATAATTTTTATAGAATGCTAATTGTTAAGAGATCTTATAACATCACACATTAGAAAATAAAAACAGAATTAAATGAAGGAAGACGAATAAAAATATTGTAGTTAATATTTAAGACTCTTTTAATATGAATATACTGAATTTTAGATAACCGATATGTGAGTTTTTTTTAACTTAAATAGATATAAAATTGGGTTTCTACTGATTTGGATGCAAAGTGATTATGGTTGAACCGAGACAAGAGAACTGTATGGCTGGAGTAGTATTATCCCTCGTTTGGGTGAAAATAACCGCAACACTATTCTTTAAATGGCTTTTTAAATCAAGTTTTTTTTAGTTAAGTTGAAAACTAAATTTAAAACTCAAAATTTTGTGACTTTAAAACAAGCTACAGCATTGTGTTGTAAGTGTTGGCATTGTTCCACTTCCTAAAACCAAAAATCAGCTCAAACCTCGAATAAGAATTTTATTCTTCAAATTCATTCGAAAGAAATTAACAAAAAGAACGTGTTCTTCCATTCTTATTTAAAATCAAAAAAATATAGAACGAAAAAAAATGGTTATTTAAGTCGTAAAACCTAAGAGCTAATTTTCTGGTTTTCGGTTCCTTTCTTAGAGCTTAAAGGTTGATCCCAAACAAAGAAAAATCGCATTGGAGGGTCGTATTTTTCCTCCTTTAGGTGGGAAGGATCAATTTTCTAAAAAGTTAAAATTTCTAAAAAAAAAACCAAACTAAACTAAATTAAGAAATTAAATTGTTTTAAAAAATTTGTTATGAACTCAAATCACAACTAAGTTTTTGGAACAATCATTTTTGTACGGAGCGGAACATTAATCGAAAACGTTCATCCTTGCTTACGTCTTTCTTAAGAGTTTTCAAATCGTCTTCTCTGATCAAAATATTAATTTTAACTAAACGAGCTTAAATGCAAAATAATTTATTATTTGCTTTGAATTTTTCTTCACCAAAATTTCACATAGAAAAAGAATAAAATAAGAATTGTAGTAAAAAGTTAAACTTTAATTTTATTGCAACATAAAAATAATTTGGGGATATTTAGTAATAATTTTTAGAAATTAAAATTAATGATGGAATAATCTGAGATTCGTGTGTGCCAAAATAATTCCATGTTCATTACAAGCCTCAATAACACCAGCATCATTTGTCGAACCAGCTGGACTACCAATGTATGAAACTCCACTCTGTTAACCAAAACAACATAATTATTTCTACACAAAATTCTAATATTTAGAAATTCTTACCAATCTAGCTCTATCAATATTATCTCTAAAGGGGAAGAACGCATCTGAACCCAACGCAACACCACTCAATTGTTTTAACCATTCGGTTTTCTCTTCTTGAGTCAGCTGTTGTGGGACAACTTCAAACCTTTAAAAAAATACAAAAGGAATTGTAACTTCTTTCTTTCGTGATTGCGAATTCTCTTACATTGATTGAAATTGGGCCAATGGCATATCCTTGCCAACAGTTCCATTTACATAATTATCAATTGCATTTGATATTTCCGCACGTTTAACACCAGCCTTGAATTTCATTGCTGCTACACGAGGATGTTGACGCAACCACCAGTTGTCGGCCTTTTCTCCAGCCAATCGTGTGCAATGTATTCTTGATTGTTGACCTGCACCAATTCCAATAACCTGACCATCTCTGGCATAGCAAACAGAATTACTCTGGGTAAATTTCAAAGCAATTGTTGCAACAATGAGATCTCGAATGGCACCTTCAGGTAAAGTTGTCATTTTGGTGACAACATTTTTGAAAAGGCTCTTATCGATGACAGCATCATTGCGCTTTTGTTCTAAAGTCAAACCAAATATGGTCTTACGTTCGATTGAACTGGGCTCATACTCAGGATCCATCTGACAAAAATAAATTATTATTCAAATATAATCATTTTAATCAAAATAATCCAATCTTACTTGTAAAATGCAATAGCCCCCATTCTTCTTTTTCTTAAGAATTTCCATTGCTTCTGGGGAGTAACCAGGAGCTATAATACCATCAGAAACCTCACGGGAGATTATTCTGGCAGTAACAGCATCACATTCATCAGACAATGCAACAAAGTCCCCAAATGAAGACATTCGATCAGCTCCTCTAGCTCTGGCATAGGCTGTTGCTAGAGGTGTCAAAACCTCGTATAGATCATCAACCATACATAGTTTTGCTTGCTCTTTGCTTAGTGGATTACCCACTGCAGCTCCAGCTGGAGAAACATGCTTGAAGCTTGTTGCTGCTGGTAAGTTAAGAGCTTTTTTCAACTCACGCACCAATTGCCATCCATTTAAGGCATCACATAGATTTATAAAACCTGGTGCGGCATTCAAAACTTTCAATGGCAACTTTTCAAGCTGCGTAAATAACTGGGCGGGTTTTTGATGAGGATTCATGCCATAGCGAAGGTTCAATTGTGATCCTGTTGCAGAATACTGTTTGCGGAAATAATCGGAGATTGCATCGTCATAAGTGGCAGTGTGTGTGAAAGCTTTCAATGCGAGAAGTTTCCTAATAAAGAATTTTTACATGTTAAATATGAAATAAATATGCAACAAGATAAAAATACCTTGTTTCTAGTGTTGTATCTCCAGCTTTGGATATTTCTTCTAGAACCTTATTGTAATCACTGGCCTCACAAACAACTGTTACACGTTCATGGTTTTTAGCGGCTGCGCGCAGTAAAGTAACACCACCAATGTCAATGTTTTCCACAGCATCAGCTACGGTTACACCAGGTTTGGAGACTGTATCAACAAATGGATATAAATTACACACTACCAAGTGTACAAGATCAAAATTTTGCTTTTTAAGGTCAGCAAGATCGCTATCTGTCAATCTAAAGAAAAAAAAAGATACCAGATTAATACCAGATAAATAATTTAATTCAAAATAATCTTACCGTGACAAGATACCACCATGCACAGCTGGATGAAGTGTTTTGACACGACCTCCAAGCATTTCAGGTGCCCCAGTAATATCGGATACATCTCCCACAACTAATCCCGCATTACGCAAGGCTGTTGCAGTACCCCCGCTCGCCACAAGTCTGTAGCCAAGGGCAGCTAAATTTTTTCCAAACTCAACGAGTCCAGATTTATCGGAAACACTTAACAAAGCTAAATTATAGAATTTTACAATTTAAATCACATATGTATTTCTTACGAAGAAAAAACTTACCTAATTTTCCTGAAGCCATTGCGAATAAAAACTGCGAAGTGAAAAGAAAAAAAGTGAAGAAGTTATTTAAAGAAGACAACCGAATTGTTTGAAGATAACCTAGAGAATAACACAAAAATATTTTCAATTTTAACCTGAGATAAACTACTTGTTGATGATGTCGAATCAATTTTTTATATTGCCTATTTCTGTCCAGGGGGTTTGACCCATAATTTGTTATCAACAAAAAGGTCATTGATAATAACCAAATAAAAAAAATTAATCGGAGCTGACGCAAATATGGTAGATTTTACTCATAAAAAGCAAGCTTATCAACTGTTTTGATTTTCAAATTATTTTATTATTTTTGTTTTGTAAAATTATGTTTGCTTTGTATGCATAATATGTTGCTAATTGTTCGTTTTAATGAAATCTTCGGAAAATTTTGAATGTTCTTATTTAGCAAACAAATATAGGTATATTCTATATATACGAGTATACTGATTGGTTTTTCAAATATGGACGTGATATTTAAAAAAAAAATCTTTAGTTTGTCAAAACCGAATTTCGAATTTTTTAAAACAAACAAACAACAATGTAGTTGCATTTTGCATATCTTTAGTTACAATGATATCAATTCCAATTTTGTAAAAGCATTCATATTTTAAAGTATTTAAAAACCAAAGCGACGCAAATCATTAATTGTTTAAGCATTTAAAAAAAAAAAGTTTTTTGTGTATGTACAATGTACATAATATAGTACATATACCTAATTAAAAGAAGCCCAATGCCTTTAATTTAAGAAATATTATAAATTGAGTTTTTATATATTTCTCCTAAATAAATAAATAAATAAATAAATAATTTTTTTTAACCCTAGATTCATAAACTATATTCATTGTAACATAGTTCATAAATATACGTCTATGAAACCCCTTACCTAAAAAGTTATCCTATTTACTAACTATAAAGATTTTTGCAAAAAATACCCTTAATTTACTTTAAGGAACATTTATTTTAAACAAATTAAAGAAAACACAATGAAATTTTTTCACTCGACGCAATCTTGAAACCAACTCCCGCGATGCTCCCCGCACATGGGACGTTTACGAGAGGTGCAGAAAAATCTGGTCTTACGCTTTTTTTTATAATCGCAGAAAGCACAATTTTTTCTAGCTTTATTTTCAGGATTCACCGGAGAACAGGGCAAAGTGTCACATAGAATGGCATCAATATTCATTTTTAGGCATCGCCTCAAAGTTGGTGCTTCGCGACGATGACGCAACCAGGGCTCTATCAACTTGTTTGATATCTCTTTCACAAATGTTCGTCTTGTCAATGGTTTTTGGTTATTACGGTTGGTATTATGTACGTGGATGACAAAAGAGTTGAATATACACATGTTCAACTATAATTCTTTACCAACTTTACTATAATTAACTGTAACACTATTCATAAACATACGTACCCTAGACCCCTTACACTTAAAATATCGAATACTCAACGTCTGTTCACCAACGAAACTTTCGCAACCATAAGCTCTCTTGGTTTTAGGAAGGTACTAAGATGCACGTGTTTGTATCTCTTGCACATCGCAAGCAAGTTTTTGAACTGAGAGGGTCTCTGAGACCCATGTTTATGAATCTAGGGTGTGTCTTATGAAAAATTAATAAAGCTTTTAACAAGTCATCAGAATTGAACAAACAAAAACTGTTCTTTGGGAATTGACGTTTATAACGACGCTTAGAAACACAAATTATAAAGCCATACCAAATTCTTTTGAAACGACAGGGTTCAACTTCTTTTGTCGATTAACATTTGACTGAAGAAAAAGACACACCAAATTTCAGAAGTGTTTTGTTATGAAATCATTCGATAAATTCTGGGTTAAGTCCTGGGTTCTAAAAAGAATCCCACAAAAAAATTCTTGTAGCCGTTTTAAGATTGTTTTTGTTATTTTTGAACTTTGGAATCATTTTATTAAATTTTTTTGATATTTTGTTTATTTTATTTTTTTTATATTTTATTTACATTTTTAAAAAAAAAGTTTGGTGCCAAATCAAAACAAAAAATTGCCAAGTCATATTCGCTATATAAAAAGGTATTCACATTTATTTTTCTAAAACTTCATAAGTAGGTTTGAAAGTTTTAAATATTTAATAATATGTAAGTAGGTATACACTTAAAATTATTTTTCAAAATAAAACTATGCACCTGTGCCAAAATATTTAACTTTCAATAAAATATTTATTTATTCAAAAATCCAAGATTAAGATTATAAAAGATTTTTGTTCAGGTTTTTACGGCAATCCGTTGAAACTTTTATAAGAAAACCAAAATTCTAAAATGTGGTTTTATGGCAAGCTACAGACAGCATCCCACAGAAAAAATTATGAAGATCGTCAGAGCACTTTTCCAGATAAATACGTTTTTCTTCAACCGTAATGTGGGATCTACACTGTATAGCTATTGTTAGAACCTCTAGAAAATCATCCAAGAACCTTAAATCCAGTCAGTATCAGAAGACAGGCAAATTGGCGGAAAGCATTTCCGGAAAACAATAAATAAGGCCGCGAATTAAAAAAAAAAAAAAATAAAGTAAGACAGGGTAGTCTCATTTCCGCGAAATCTAATTGAAGTAACGTCCACTTCTTGTCCCAGCTCCCAGGACTGTGTCATCTAAGTGTGCTAGGGTGCTTAAATAGGTAGGTGATGTTGTTTGACAAACTGTTTACCTTCCTTGGAAAGAGGCACACCCATCATAGCTAAATGATATACATTTATGTACTTAAAAAGAAAAACTTCTTTTGCAATTGGATTGTTGGAACATCGCCCTTCAGGTTTCTGGGATGTCATTTAACAGGTGTAGTATACCCAATAGCAAGTACTGTAAGCACGTGCAGACAAGAAATTGTTTGTTGCTGCGCACGACGGACCCGGCACCACTGCTTGTAGATTTAATTTATTTTAAGTGGTGCTTTAAATTATTCTATTAAAACTATTTCCGTTGATAATGAATGAAAGTAGATCGACAATATTTAAATTCATAACCCACGTAAAAAAAATTATAGGCGATCTCGTCTAGTTTTCAGTTTACATACTTCCTTGGTATAATGAAAGAAGTATACAAAATGTATAGTTACCTTATTATTTTATTTTATTTAATATAATTGAAGAACGAATCTAAATTTTAAAAATAGTTCTTTTTAATGTTTATTTATTGTAAGAGTAACGCACAGAACACAAAAATTGCTTTTGCCGATCACTTGCAAATTTGAAATGCAAATGTTGTAGGTTGTCGTTCAACTCCTGTAAGACTTCTGGTTTGGAAATTAAAAATCTTGAAAGATCGAGTCGGATGCTCGACCCAGATCGATTTCAGTTGAATTAAAATAGAGTTGAAAATACAGCAAAAGAAGGAACGCACAAGTAGACGCACACAATAGACGCGTTGTGGGGCGCTGAGTGAGCGATGGCGGTGACAATATTAATTTATTTGAAAATAAAACCAATGCACTGGTTTGGGGAAGCTCTAATTTTGCTAAGGCTTTTCTTTTTGGAGCAAACTCCAGTAAATATAACGGGAAACTGTTATATCAGAGTCTGCTTCAACAACGATTGACTTATTGAAGGAAAAGATGAAATTCCAGAATATAAGAAAGGAATGAATAAAGAAACAAAATTAGAACAAAAAGAATGGCATACATTTTCATTCTCAAATTGCAAATTATGAAAATGAGCATTAAATAGAATTGTGGTGTAAAGCTAACCCCAACCGATGTGAAACCGGTCCAAAAATGTCATTACGACGAAAAAACAACAACGTTTGTTTGTCAATCATATTAACCATATTATTGTTGTTTCATCGTCGTATCCGAATATTTGTCATTAAGATGGGAAAGCCTTTATTCCATCTTTCACATGGAATAAAAAGAATTAATTCTAAAGGGCCATTCATATGAGCTGCGACCTGCGTCTGCGAATAAAGCGCGAAACAGATTGAACCAGCATCAGCAACGTTACCAGCAACAGTGGCCGCCATTATTTTAAAACCATGTATTTCAATTGTTGAACACAGAATAGACGGTCAACAGCGCCGTTTGGCCAAAGTTCTAAATTTGCTGTCGCTGGTCTATTGTTGTCAAATTTCGCACTGTCAGAGGTACCACAAAAAATATTGAAAATATGGACAAATGAACAGTGGTGCTGGTGGTAATGTGGTAATGTGTATTGCGTATAATTAATTAAAACTACAAATAAAACACATTTCAATATATTCCATGATTTATCAGGTTTTTAAATTGATTTAATAGATAAAAATACTTTCCCACATATATATCTCCACCGCATGTTTTCTTTTTCAGCGGTTTTCACTTTTGGCGAAAAGTAGTTGAAGCGAAACCGATAAGAAACAATCGTGACGAAACGAAGAAACAAAATTATAATAATACGTCGTTGCTATATAATTGACAGCAACACGTTTTCGTCATTCTGTATTCTTTGTCATTACTGGTTCGCATAGATTGTGGGTATTATTAATTTGACAAGCACTACATGCTTTGTGTATGAAAAACATAGTAATAGGTATCTAAAGTTTCGGGGCAACCCTTCCTCAATTTTGTTGGCGGAGAGCTTATGGTATTAATGGATATTTATTGATATTTTTTGGTTATGTCAATCGAAATAATAGTCTCCTTTTGCTCTTATTCCCAATTTCCATGCTTGAAAGACTCCTCAAATCAAATTTTACACCTTAAAAAATGCAGTGCCACCACAAGAGTCAGGGCAACATTAAAAAATACTCGCCATGATAGTACTTTATATACAAAGATACATGTTCCAATTACTAAACTAACTAGCAAGTACTAACGCATTTATTTTATTCATATTTGCAAGGCGTCTCGAAGCGACCATACCATCTGTCCCCATCTTAAGGCAAAATGTAAGCATGCCCTTAAGAAATCTCTACTGCAATAAAAAAAAATTTGACATAGCTGTCAAATATTCTAGCACTTGGTTACTGTCTTTGCTTTCTGATCTGGACCAATCACAAATCGCCATTTGGTTTTAGCTCCTCTTTTTATTTGTATTTGTGAAAAGAGAGCTAATCCATTTTTTAATTTGTTAAAAAAATTGCAACGCGCTCGGCCATTTGTGTCATTTGGTTTTTAATTTTCATTCCGAGCGGGTATTAAATTTGTGTCGTGGCCAAATAATTTCTTTCCTTTTAGGAGAAATAATTGTCCTCCATACAATTTTAAAATAAATACAACATATTTTATTGTAAAACAACAAAAAAAAAATGGATAAAACAATGAAGTATTTACTTCTTGTTGGGTTAATATTCTTTTCGGGTAAGTCTTTTTTTTGTTCTCTTGTACCGGCAAAGTATCTTCTTTTTAATTAATAACTTTTTTTTAGTTATTGATCATAAAAACTAAAAATTTTAATTATTAAATTATATTTTATTCTAGGAATCTGTCAAATATCAGCCGAAGGCGATGAATCCATTGAGGAAATCGAATTGGATATGGGAGCCTTCAAGGAAGGTTCTCGAACAGGTAAAATTTATTTTTGCTTATTTTTCTTTTCTTTCATTTTCGACAACGTATACAAATTTTTAATATTTGTTTTGTTTTCTATCCAGATGCTGAAACTTTGAAAAGAGAAGAAGAAGCTATTAAACTGGATGGTTTAAATGTTGCCCAACTCAAGGAACTCCGTGAAAAGGTAATTAACATGTTTGACTTGATTCTTAAAAAAAAGGGGCGTTCTTTCAATTGCAACATACAACATAAAAAATTGTGTCGTGTACCTAGTTAACACTTTAATGTTAAAAGTAAATTTTTTTGACCTAATGTTCAGTTGAAACTTTATGATGACTCAATCTGTTGTGTTAATGAGTTCGAGAAGTAAGCATCTGAATTTATTAATAGAACTTTGAATTAATTTGATGTAGAAAAGTTATCGATTAATATATTAAACGCTTTAGGTCTTATCGAACGGAATTATGTATGTACGTGTACTTAGTTTAAATTGGCCAAGGGTGGGATATGTAAACATGACGTGTTGATAAATTGTTGGTTATATTAATTGAACTGCTTTTACTTTAAGATATGAGGGAATTTGCCGCAAACGATATTTTTAAGTAATAAAGTAACACGTGAATTGTTTATCCTGCTTTATCACGGGAGCCATATTCATTGAAACATGTTGTAAAAGCCTTTTAAACCTATTTTTGTAAAGTCAAAATATGCACATAAACACCGTAGCAACCGGTGGCCTGTTGTTTAAATTCGATACATCCTAGATATCTTCAGGAAATAATACTTTCACTTTATAGTCGGTTGAATGTGGTATAAGTGGTTAATGTTCGCGACTGATGTCAAAACTTCGTTAATTCTTCATTTCTTGGAAAGTCATGTAATAGTAGGTATACCTACTTCAAAAGCCATTGCAGGATTTACTGAGTTGAAGACAAAGAAGAGTAGTATCCAAATTTGAGCATTTAGCAGCTGGACTTTGTCTATGTTGCTGTTAGTTTTTTTTTTTTCCAAATTTTGGAAACTGCGCCAACTAAAGCTCTTTTTCAAAATTCACAATTGCAGATTTAAATTTTAGAATTAGGTATAAAAAAATCTCAGCTTTACACTAGAAGAGTCCCTGATAAATATATAGATTAAAAATCTATAACTCTAACTAGTTTCGAGTTTGACTAAGGTCTTAATTCATCTTGAAAATTATATAAGGTCACGATTGAAAAATAAAATAAGACCCCACGGCTTAATTTCACTTTTCGATCGTGGCCTTATTTCTCATCATGTAGAAGGGTGGACTTTCCATTCAATACTTTTTCAATTAGCACTACCAAATTTTTCAATTGTACGAAGTTTTACACAAGATCCATGAGCTACTACTTTACATATAAAATATTTCTTATTCTTTTTTTTTTAGGCGGAAAAGTTTACATTCCAAACCGAAGTCAACCGAATGATGAAACTCATCATCAACTCTCTATACAAGAACAAAGAGATCTTCTTGCGTGAATTGATTTCAAACGCCTCCGATGCCATCGATAAGATTCGTTTGCTTGCTCTCACCGATCGCAATGAACTTGAAACCAATCCCGAATTGTTAATCAGAATCAAGGCGGACAAAGAAAACAAAATTCTTCATATAATGGACTCTGGTATTGGTATGACAAGTCAGGATCTAATTAACAATTTGGGAACAATTGCCAAATCAGGTACAGCTGATTTCCTTGCAAAAATGCAAGATCCAAGCAAACAATCAGAAGGTCAAGATCTCAATGATATGATTGGTCAATTTGGTGTTGGTTTCTATTCGGCTTTCTTGGTTGCTGATCGTGTTGTTGTTACAACTAAAAACAATGCCGACAAGCAATACATTTGGGAGAGTGATTCGAATAGTTTTACAATTTCTGATGATCCACGTGGAAATACTTTGCAGCGTGGAACTGTTATCTCTCTGCATATGAAGGAGGAAGCTCAAGATTTCCTTGAACAAGAAACAATCAAACAATTGGTTCGCAAGTATTCACAATTCATCAATTTCCCAATTTATTTGTGGGAGAGCAAGAATGTCGATGAAGAAGTCCCAATTGAGGAAGAAGAAGAAGTTAAGGAGAAGAAAGCTGATGAAGATGTGATTGATGAGGATGAAGATGCTAAAGTAGAAGAAGATGATTCGGAGGAGAAGAAACCAAAGACCAAGAAAGTCACTAAAACCGTCTATGATTGGTCTTTGATTAATGAAAGTAAACCCATATGGACACGTAAGCCTAATGAAGTAACCGAAAAGGAATACACCGAGTTCTATAAGAGTTTGACCAAGGACACCTCTGAGCCATTAGCCCAAACTCATTTCGTTGCCGAAGGTGAAGTAACATTCAAGAGTTTGTTGTACATTCCAAAGGTTCAACCATCTGAGAGCTTCAATCGCTATGGAACTAAATCGGACAACATTAAGCTGTATGTTCGTCGTGTCTTCATTACTGATGAATTCAACGATATGATGCCAAACTACTTGAATTTCATTCGTGGTGTTGTCGATTCTGATGATTTGCCTTTGAATGTCTCTCGTGAAACACTACAGCAGCATAAACTCATCAAGGTTATCAAGAAGAAGTTGATTCGTAAGGTTTTGGACATGATCAAGAAGCTGGACAAAGACAACTACGAGAAACTCTGGAAGGAATATTCAACAAAGTAAGTTAGAAATGGAGGTCTGTTTTACAATCATGATATCATTTTTTTTTTTTTTTTTTTAGCATTAAACTTGGAATAATGGAAGATCCCAGCAATCGTTCTCGCTTGGCTAAGTTGCTTCGTTTCCAATCGTCCAAGGGCAAGGGAATCGTCGGTCTTAGTGAATATGTTGAGCGTATGAAGCCAAACCAGGAACATATCTACTTTATTGCTGGATCCAGCCGTTCTGAGGTCGAAAGCTCACCATTTGTTGAGCGTCTACTCGCCAAGGGCTACGAAGTTCTCTACCTAGTTGAAGCCGTTGATGAATATTGCATTTCAGCCCTGCCAGAATTCGATGGAAAGAAATTCCAAAACGTCGCCAAGGAAGGATTCAAACTCTCTGAATCTGAAAAGAGCCAGGGCAAATTTGATGAGCTTAAGACCACCTTTGATCCTCTTGTCAAATGGTTGAATGAAGAAGCCTTGAAAGACAAAATCCTAAAGGCCCAAGTCTCTGAACGTTTGAGTAACTCACCATGTGCGCTGGTCGCTGGTATGTTCGGCTGGACTGGAAATATGGAACGTTTAGCCATGTCAAATGCCCACCAGAAATCCGATGATCCTCAGAGGTCGTACTACTTGAACCAAAAGAAAACTCTCGAAATCAATCCACGCCATCCATTGATCCGTGAGCTGTTGCGTCGTGTTGAGGCTGATGAAGCCGATGAAACAGCAAAGGAAATGGCAACAATGATGTTCCGTACAGCAACTTTGCGTTCAGGTTTCATGCTTCAAGAGACAGCAGACTTTGCCGATAGTGTAGAGCGAATGATGCGACAAACATTGGGAGTTCCATTAGATGAACAGCCAGAGTTCGACGATGAAGATGATAATGAATTTGATTCTGATGAATCGAACAAGTCGGAAGAGGAAGCCGCAGAAGAAGCCGATGAAGAAGAGCAGCACGATGAGCTGTAGAAAACAGTACAGAAGATTTGTAAATCAACAGACTGAATTTATTATTAACTTTTTTGTATTAACGTACACAGCTAAAGTTTTTATTTTGTATTCATTCATTTGTGATTGGCTGGTGCTCTCTCACAATAAGGCGTATCATAATTATTTTTTTTGTTTAAAAATTCCTACTTATCTAATTTAAGGAACAAATCAATTATTATGGTTTAGATAGGAAACACAAATTGTAACTTAGTTTATATTTAAAAAAAATGAAAAACAATTTATTTAAGAAACACTCCAACCATTACGTCGAATAAAAACTTAAAAGAAAAAAAAACTTTTTTTTTTATAATTTACAATATTTTTACATAATAATAGTATATTTCATATAGGACCAGAAGTGTCTAGTATATCTCCACTGTTATGACGCACCGTAGAATCCTCTTGAGCTTGAAGCCTGTCTAATGCTTCAGACCGTGTGAAGTTGAATTCTTTCATAAAAACATTAATAGTCCATTCCGGAACCATTGCGTTTATGTATAAATCTGTAAGCTGTTATAAAGTTCAAGTTATGACAGAAAGGTTTTGATTAAATTTTCATGTTTATAAACAAACTTACGCTTGGAACTCCTTTCTCTTCGGGTTGATAATTTTCACGGAGAAAATTAAGCATTTGTAGTTGTTTCTTATCGTCGATAAGCATTAAAGTTTTCATATGATTGATCCCATCGAAACCAGTAACTTTCGATTTTTTCGAGTAGATTTTAAAAATTGGATCCAAAACTGGCTGTATTTCTTTAAATGTTTCGATTATCTCTTCTAATGAAAGGTGTGTAAGGCTCCTAAAAGATAATAATTTGAAGATTATTACTTTAAAATAACAAAGTTAATACGATTTAACTTAATAAAGCGAAAACAAATTTTTCAAACTTATTTAAAAACTAAAGAAACTTTTATCTACATATAACCAACTAAAAATAATGTTTCAACGATGAGTCCCCAGTTGAGATCATGGCAATCGTCGGTTATTGAAGAAGCAGATTGTTTTAATGTAGTAACTTGTGACTTCAAAAGTCTAGAGTCTGCCTCGAGTTTGTGCCTAAAAAACAGGACAGGAAAACAGGATGGACTGGTTTCACTTGAGGGGAAATTGATAAACTGAGTAAGGTAGAGCTTTTCACATTGACCGTTTGTGTTCGACATAAAATTGTAGATCTCTCCATCTCCACCGTGGCACATACACAGGAATTGTTGAGAGTTGTTGGTACTCAGGCTATAGTTATCGATGAACTATCGCGGCATCAATTTTTTTTTTTTTGATATTGCTTTATTATTTAACTCGATAGTACAAAAGGCGACCGTTAGTTTAAATTTTCAATCGCGGTTTTCAAAAATCGGGATCCCAACCGATAATTTTATTCCAAACATAAACAGAACCTTTTTTAACAAGCCTTTTCAGTGTGTAAATTGTAAATTGAATTATTTTGTTGCATTTTGGGCTAAATATATGTACCTATCCTACAATGGATTTTTGATTTTTATAAATTGGGCTACGTTTAAGATTTTTAAATGCAAAATTTTCATCGAAAATTGGGAACGTAAATTATCGAATATTGAATTTAAGTAAATCAAGTTCAACGGAAATTTCTGACTACTCAGCCCCCTTTTTTTTATTTTGTTGATTTTTGTGATTCCCACACCCATTTTTAAACCATCTATATTTTCATCAGTAGCCAAATATAGAGCATATCCAATTTGTATGTAAATTGCTTTAAAATGTGTTTAAAGATGACTCGAAATAAAATCTAGGTTATTTCTACGCCACAGATTTAAAACGCTCTTAAACGTTCAATATGCAGGCTTATTATTCCCTTTTTAGTTTATTTTAAGAAGTAAATGAACATATTTTTACACCAAAGTGGCTTAGCGCAGCATTGCATGTATGTAGGACCATAATGTAACCATAACAAAATTCTTCTTAATATATACTAGCATACGGTATTTGTGAAATAAAAACAGATAATATTTTTTTAAATTGGTGTATCATAACAGTTTATTATGAAAACAATCTTTAAAGAACATTATTATACCTGATTACTTGCCCTTGAGCTTATCTCAGAATTATGGCAATTTTGTGGATGGTAAAAATCGTTTTCGTTTATCATGAATAGATAATGTTTTTTATATGATGCTTTAAAAAAAATAGAAATATATCAATATAATTTGCTCCATAGAAATTTTAAACATGGCTTATGGCTTTTATATTGCATTTCTTCCATAAAAAATATTTAAAAACAAAATTAAAGGAAATAAAATGACCAGAAGGAATAAATTGCCTTTTTGTAGAAAACCCAAATTAAAAAAATACATTTGTGTTTATCACACTCACTCAAATTTGGTATTGTTGGGTGATTTCACAATACTTTTTTTAAGCAGCTTATGTATATCTCCTCAAATAAGCTAACCATTAAGTCACTCAACAGATGGAGAATCAATTTTGGTTCCTTTCAGAATGCCGAATAAGTGAATGGATCCACTTAAAATTAATCAGTAGGAAAATTCTATCTATACTCAAGGTGATATATATGATTTCTGATTTCGCATCGTCGCCATCTTTCACGTATAGCTTGATCTGATTCAAGTTTCACACGAGATACTCAATGTAAGTATTGAAAAATCCTTAAAAATTTTGAAATATGGGGTTTAGAAAACTACATTCTCCTTGAAACGATATGTTTCATAGTCATGTGTGAAAACATACTATTGGATGCCTACTATATTAAAAAACGTAAATAAATCATATTGAATTGAAAAATTCAGTGGTTGAAAATGGTAAAAGTCGAATTAAAAAAAAAAAACAAATAAAGTAACCTCAAACCTTAAATATATTTTTTCGATTTTTTTAAATAAAATGCGAGGTTACTGCCACTACATATATAAAAATATTGTAAATACGCATTATTTTAAGGCTTGTATTTATTAAACAAATGTTTTTTTTATGGTTTTATATATGGGAAATTTTCAATATTGAGTGGCAACTTTTGACTTCAGTTCGAGCTCAACACGTTAAAGTGTCCCGGAAAAGTAAAATTTGTTCGACCTGTGTATTTTCTTAAACTTAAACATCTGGTATTGAATCTTCAAATTCAGTCTAATAAAAATTTTATGTTAACGCGACTTCTTTTTAAAAGTTGAAAAATAGTAAGCATCCTGCATACTGTATTTTTCTAAAAATCAGAAAATGAAATTATGATAAAATCGAAAATCAAAAAAAATGTTCTGCCGTTAATAACGATTTTTTTTTAAAATATTTTTTGACCAAATAATTTGAATTAATTACAAACGCCCACAGAAATTTTCGTATTTTACATAAATTATTTTTTCCTAAGGTTGTATGGCAGATACTGTTCAATTTCTTTAGGGAATCATGTACAAACCTTCAATCGAAAGTGTGAGGAAATCGTCCAGTGGTTAAGGCTGTAGATTCAGGTACAGACCGAACGAGACACAGACAGATCGACAAACAGAATTGCAGGACCTACTTTTTTTTATTTTCTATCGTAATGTCAAGTATCATTAATATCGCGAGAGATCAAAAACAGTAAACAACTGTTTGAATGGATATATTAATATTTGTGTCAATTTATGTTTTAAATGTTTTAGACTCCACTTTTTATATGAGAAGATAAGTAAACTAGAGTTTGTGCTTTAGAAGAATAAAATAAATTTGTATGCTTACCACACGCTACAGAAATGTTCGAGAATTGTAAATTATTCTGGTTATTTCTTAAACTTAGTTTTCTTAAATTTCTGTTAATAAGATAGTTGGTGATGATTAAAGAAATAAAATTTACTTCGGCGAACGATTATTTTTCAATCACTTCGACCTTTCCCAAAAATCGCAATCTTTCATCTTAGAAGATCTCATGAACAAAAAAGTGTTTCAGTAGTTGGTTAACTATAGGACTTCTAATTTTAAATTTAATGAAGAGTTTAAAAAGCAGCTAGATCAGTTAGACTATTTGAAACAAATTTATCATCTACTTTACATCAGACAAAAAGTTTTAAAAAAGCAGAACTAACATTTGTTATTAAAACAAACATTTAAACATGCAAAAGAATTCAACAACAATATTATAAATTACTTTAATATCTGCATTAATAAAAATAGTTAAATTTAAAAAAATATATATAAAAATCTATCTAGCTAGTAAACATCCTGTCATCACTTACAGGATCTCTATTTCTGGCGGCGGAGATTTCCTGTTGGCTTTAAGTACTTCTCTAAGAGTTGTGAGATTTTTAATTCGTTCCGCCTCCATTTCCTGCCGCTGCTGATCGTCTTTGGGAATTTGTGGTTTGGATGAGGCATGTCGCGACGACTTCTTTGAGGATGATTTTCCATTTGGCTTCTCCGATGGTTTGTCTAATGATTTATCAGAGGTTTTTAATGAGCCTTTTGAAAGCCAAGTTTCAATTGATGGATTCTTGCTGGAAGAAGATGATTCATGCTTAAGTTTCATTCGTTTTCGTGTGCTGTCTTTATCGTGAGAGGACGATGTGGAAGTAGTCAGTTGCTTTGGACTTTGACGAGTCTTGGAAGATGATGTTTTCGTAGGACTTTTTAGATCCTGATCAGAGTCATCAGATCCAAAGAGCTCAGCATTTCGTGTTGGTTTGCTAATATGTGGTGCCGGTCGTTTGTGTACTTGGCTACGTGATTGTTCTTGAGACTTTGACTTTAATTTGACTTCTGGCGAATGCCTTCGCCGTGATGACTTGGGTTTTTCATTATTGTTTTCATTCAGTTCCACTTCTTTTTGCTTAGAAGGAGCAATTTTTGCAGGCTTGTAGTTGGGTACTTGGTTTGGTGATTCAGATATTTCGTCGGGAGAGCTTAGTTCGACTGAAATTGGTTTGGGAGAGTATGGTTCACTAATTGCTGAACCAGAGGTATCTAAGGCTGCAGGTGTTTTAGCAGAAGCTGTATAAGGAACATACTCACTGGTGTTTTGTTCGGTGACCGTACTGTGAGCTGTTGGATCGTACTCACGTAGGTTTTCCTTGTGAACTTGATATTTTTTTTCTTCTTCAATTGTTGGAGACATCTTTCCGTTTGTATTCAATTGACGTAATTTCTCTTCGAACATCGTTATTTGTTCAATTAAGGCTATTGTATCGATCTTGGTGACTTGAATATCGAGAGCAATTGGAAGATACTTTTTATCTTCCCCCATAATCCTTCTGTGTGATTTAGACACTCGGGTTTTTTTACAGTCAATGCGTATGGCTCCTCTCAGATGAAAATTGTTCGATTCAAAGCCATCCAATGTTTCTGATTGACTATAAGGTTGCAGTAATCTTTCAAGGGCTGCATCGATTTCAAGCCAATCTTCCAAATGTAACCACTTGTTGGTTTGTATTTGAAGTCCTGTCGCAGATAGGGTTATGTCCTGTACTTGGATATCACAAACAAGACATTTATCCATGACCTAAATTGAAATAAAAAATGATAAGGTGCTTACATACATAAAGAAAAAGTCATGAGATTTAAATGATTTACTTTTCGTATCTCAATTAAATGCGAACACGTTTCCATTGTTTACTTTGGATTTTTTAAAAATATGGGTGATTGGATGTTTCTTTCAATTTGTCCAAAATGTTAACATTGAACTAAAAGAGAAACGTAAACAATTTTGTGCGGCAAAGACGTTTGACTTTTTTGAAAATTAGCAGGGATGGTATAACGATTGTGCCAAATGACAGGTTTTTCTGTTATTATGAGGTGTGTTTGGGAACATGAAATTTTTTGAAAAATTCGAAATTTGCTGTGAAAGTCTGCGGAAATACCCAATTTTATGAAAATTCCTTATAATACGTTTTCACCAAGAGCTAAATCGCGATTTAAGTAGATTATCCATAAATCTTGTACAAATCTCGAATATACAAAATATACAAAAAAATAAAAAAAAAAAAAAAATGAGTGACTGTGCACAATGCAAAAAGGCAATAGGCAGGCAAGAAAATAGCTTTTCATGCAATGCTTTTTGTCAAAAAACTTTTTGTAATAAATGCAGTAACTTAGGACAATATGAAAGTAATGTTTTGAAGCACAAAAATGTTATATTTATTTGTGATGAGTGCAAGCAATATCTGAAGTTGATTATTTCCAAGATGGACGATGTTCTTAAAGTGGTAAACGACAACAAAATTGAAGCGTTGAAATGAAGAAGGGGGTAAGTGACATTTTCGATTTTTTCTTAAGCAGAATTGTCAAAAATATGTAGCTTAAAGTCGATATTATTAAATGAAGTACATATGTATTTTTTAAACGATTGGTTTGTGCTTTATTGTTCTTCCTCATTAGAAAGTTTCAGTTGTCAGCTCAAAAAAAGTTGTAATCCAAAAACTTTCAATATCTCAAAACTATAAAAATGTCACTTACCCCCTTCTTCATTTGAACGCTTCAATTGCATTAAATAAAATTGAAGATGTATTGCAAGTGGTAAATGAAAACAGAGCTGCATTAAATAAACAAGAAGAAGAATTAAAAAAAGTAATGAGTTGCATTAAGTTAATAAGTGAGAAAGAGCCAACCAGTGAAATAAAAAAAGTAAACAAACCGAAAACGTATGCAGAAATTAGTGTTATCAAAAACATACCGCCAGTTGTAGTGATGCCAAATGAAAGCCAAAATAGTGAAAAAACGAAAGAAGTTTTAAAAGAAAAAATTGATCCCACGGACCTTGGGATTAAGATAAGTGGAATGTCTAAAAGCAAAAATGGGGGAGTATTGATAAGATGTGAAAATGAAGAATCAACCAAAAAAATGGAAAGTGAAGTTAAAGATAAAATGGGAGATAGTTATAAAGTTAATATACCATCTCTATACGACCCGAAAATTGCAATTATAGGAGTTGATAAAAAAGTGAATGAAGATAATCTTATTGAAATTATTAAAAAACAAAATAACCTGAATGGAAACTTTAAGCTTATGAAGTCTTATAATAATTATAAAGATGCAAATAAATACAACGCTATAGTTGAAGTAGACAATAAAATATTTAAAGAGATTTTGGAAGCCGAAAAACCATGTTTGAATATTGGTTGGAATAAGTGTGCAGTGTATGATAAGATTAATGTTAGAAGATGTTTTAAGTGCTGGGGATTTAATCATATGGCAAAAGAGTGTACAAACAAAACTAGTTGCCCTAAATGTGGTGATGAACACAAATTGGAAGAATGTTCAAAAGAAAATAAGAAGTGTGTAAATTGTATATTAACAATTAAAAAACTCAATATTGATATTAATCCGTATCATGATGCTAGAGACATTAATTGCCCAGTGTACTTGAAAAGGGTAGAAAGAGAGCGCGAAAAAGTTTCTTATTAGCAACCAAAGTTTTTTGAGTGTATGCAACTAAATATTCAAGGTCTTACCAATAACTTTAGTGAAATCCAAAATATAATCTGTGAATATAAATTTGATATGATTGTGTTGACTGAAACTCATGTTGGAATGAAAACAGATAATAGAGAAATTAATATTACCAACTATCATATAATCAGATGTGAAACAACATCCTCATACACAGGAGGATTAGTGATATATTTAAAAAACTGTTATGAGTATCCTGCTATTATTAAGAGTGAACAAATTGGGTTGATGTTGTGGATATTGATAATAAAATTAGAAATTGAAAATAAAACAATTGTGTTCCTTACAGTTTATAGATCGCCTAGTACGTCAATTAGAGATTTTTGTAATTGTATTTGTGATTATATCGATGATTTACCGGATATAAATGTAGTTATACTTGGTGACTTTAACATAGACTGGCTTGGAAATAGCACTTATGTATAAGAAAGAGCTTGAATGCGTATTTGCTGAAAAACTTTGTAAACAATTCATCAATTCGCCAACAAGGATAACTCCTTCTACCAAGTCGTTATTGGATTATGTATGTAGTTACAGATATAAAACATTTTGAAGCAAAGGTCCAAAATGACCTTAAAATCAGTGATCATGAAACTATTTTATTTAAAATAAAACATGAAAATAAGTGCTACAGATCGAAGAAGATAAAATTTGTAAAATATAATAGTTTCCAATTTACACAATTAATCAGAAGAAGTGCAATAAATAGAATAGGTATCTCAATGCAGTGTGATGATGAAATGTGTGACTTATTCGAAAATGAAATGCTTAGTGTTATTAATACTTTTGTGGTGGAAAAGACTGTAAACGGTTTTGAGCAGAAGTGGTTTAATGATGATCTCCGAGGGCAAAAGTCAAAAAAAGTTCAAAGTCATTTAAAATTTCTGATGACTGGACAAAATACAGACTGGGAAATTTATAAAAAAAACTAGAAATAAATATAAAAGAAATTTATGCAAAACGGAGTGTGAATATATAAAAAATCAAATAAATAGAGCAAGCGATCAAAAATCAATGTGGAAGTGCATAAAAACACTAGTTCTAGGAAAAATAAACACCGATAAAAACTTTATAGAATTTAATGGAATAAAAACCAAAGGTGAAAAATTAAAAGCAAATAAATTTAATGAATATTTTGTTAAAAGTGTGGAAGATATAAATAACAATATTCCAGTAGAATCTTGGGTGAACAGTGTACAAATATATGAAAACAATTTTAAGTTTAAAACATTGGGTTCTATTGAAGAACTTTTAAAAATAATAGAAATGTTGCCAGATAAAAGTGATTTCAATTTTATGAGCAAGAAAATGTTAAAAGACAGTTTTATTTATGTCGGTCCTGCACTCTTAAACATAATTAACTATTCACTTTCAAATGGGGTTTTCCCAAAAAATTGGAAGACCTCAGTTATAGTTCCAGTACCAAAAATAGAAAATTCAAACAAAGGCGAAAATTTTAGACCTGTCAATATGCTACCATTGCATGAAAAAATTTTGGAAAAAGTAGTGCAAATTCAGCTTGAGAAATATATTTATGAAAACAACATACTTATGGAAGAGCAATCGGGGTTTAGACAAAAACACTCGTGTGAATCCGCTCTAAACTACGTGATAGCAGACTGGAAAGAGAAACTACACGCAAAAAAGAAAATAGCAGCAGTATTCCTCGACCTTAAGAGAGCTTTTGAGACGGTAGACAGGAAGATATTATTAAAGAAATTATATACTTATGGGGTAAGAGGAGTTGAATATGGGTGGTTTAAGTCGTATCTATTTGGACGCAGGCAAGTTGTAAAATTTAACGAAAATGTATCTGAACCTATTGAAACAAATCTTGGAGTACCCCAAGGATCTATTCTGGGTCCACTTTTGTTCTTGATATATATTAATGATATTAAACAAAATATAAAACATTGTCAAATTAAATTTTTTGCTGATGATGGGCTTTTGTATATTGATGACCTGGAATTAAGCTTTTGTAAAAATAAGTTAATTGATGAATTAAGAAACATTAAAAAGTATTTAAACATGAATAAGCTTATGTTAAATGTAGAAAAAACTAAAATTATGTTACTACCCGAAAATAATTCAATAAACCAAGTAGAAGAATTTGAATGTATAAATGAAATTAAATATTTAGGTGTTATAATAGATAGTAAACTTAATTTTAAGAAACATTTCGAATATGTATATAAAAAAATTGCCAAAAAAATCGGTTTTTTTCGTAAAATAAGAAAAAAATTATGTATCCCAATGGCAATAAAAATTTATAATACAATAGTAAGACCCCACTTTGAGTATTGTCCAACAATACTACTGTTGGGTTCTTCAGGTATGCTGGATGGTTTACAAAAGTTACAAAATAAAGCAATGCGTTCTATACTATATTGTAGTAGATATACATCCATTCGAAGTATGCTGGATATGCTTAAATGGTTAAATGTTAAACAAAGAATTGTAATGAGTACCCTTATTTTTATATTTAAAATTAAAAACAACATGCTACCTAATTATCTAAGCAGAAGATTATCAACTAGAGCCAGTGTACAACCTCATAACTTAAGAACAAATAACAACTTAAATGTGCAATTTTTTAGAAATTCAAAAACCCAAAACATGTTATTTTTTAAAGGAGTTAAAATATTCAATGAGCTTCCAGATAATGTAAAAACTGAAAAAAATATTACGAAATTCAAAAAACAAGCATTATTATTTGTAAAAACTAGTTATTATTAAATTTAAGAAAAATGTTAAAATAAGATAATTATTTATTGAAATTGTTAAAATAGCTAAATTAAGCTAAATAAACTTGATCTAATCTAATCTAAAAAAAAAAAAAAGATTTACCATATTAATAAATCTTGAGATTTCAAATAAATCTTGTATAAATCTTCATGGACCAATAGTTTCGAAAACCGAACATCCCTAAATTCATAAATTCAATGCTTTTGGTGAAAACGTAGTATTATCATTAGCATTGTATATAAATTTGCATAGTACTCTCATAGTGCCTGGCTACACGGTGATTTTTCAATCGATTGAAAAATCACGTGCGGTGACTACACAGTGTTGTGCCCAATCACGTTCCGCTTTTCCATTTCGTAAATAAATGAAAAGTAATAAACATAAAAAACTTTTGAAAACATTAATCTACACCTTTGAAATTACAATGAATGACAAATTGACATTTTCATTGAGAAGAAGCCAGAAAAAAAATAAACAAACGTCAAAAAGAGGAACAATTTGTATTGCGCACTCGAAAAATTCAGTTCCCTTCGTGAGCATCTTCCCCCTTCACTCCTCATCTCTCTTGACTACAAACTGGCTGGTTAGGCGATTGAAAAATCACCATGCAGCCAGGCACATAAACACGTCCCACACGTCGGCCACCTAGCGATTACACCACTTACCAATTTTTTGGTTGCTGTTTCTGTGTGTATACAAGTGCGCCGTCAAACGACCACACCACACAACACAAAAACCATCTTGATAATAGTACTATAGGTTCTAAATACAATGCCACAGTGTTGTATTTGTTTTTCCGAACGTCAAATCTTAAAGCTAATTGATGTCATCTTCGAAAGTAGTAAAAAAAAAACTGTTATACAATGTATAAAATACACTATCCAGTGTATTATAGAGCTCAGTGAAATTATTCATTTGGAAAAGTGATTTGTAAACGAATAAAAAATTGAAGTCGTATACTGTTCAACTTCATTCAAATCGTTTCAAGATTTTTATATGAATCCATATAATGCTGGACTCGATGTAACGAAGGCTTAATTTCATCCTACATCCCTGTCCTCTAGCTAGCAAATAAAAATTCCGATGAATTTTTTTCAATAAAAAACCACATTCAACTTCACTCTATTCATTTTTCCAAAATGAAAATGAATTCCGTCAAAAACCCGTCAAGTTGTGAAAAGTTGAAAAGTGGAAAATTTTCGTTCCCTGCAACGAATAAAAAAAATATAATTAATAACTAAAAAAACAAAACCGAAATGCCTGCTAAAATATAAATCTCACACAAATTTCATTATCCGTGAATAACCGTTGTCTTTTCTAAAGCAAATTCTACACAAAAACAAAATTGCAAATTTCCCAAATCTCTAATGTATTTGTCACAAAGTGAAAACAAAGTTTGCAGTAACATTTTTATTTATTATTTATATCATCGAACTACTACGACGACGACGACGACAAACACTAGCCAGAAAGACGAAGAAATCAGCATCAAGAAGAACAACACACAACATCAATAATGGCTGGCCAATTAGATCCCAATGTTAAAGACGATTTGAAAACTCAATTTGTCACAAGAGAAGGTACCTATCGCCTGATGACTCTATCGGAATATTCACGGCCTAATCGAGTCGGTTACACAAACAGTCAAAGTTCACCGCAAGTGCGAGTGTCCATTGTTACCTTGCCAAATCCTACAAACGGTCCGCTCTCCTCCACCACCAATTGCGCCGTCAATAGTTCCTCCGCGAGTACGGCGGTGGCGGCGGTTACTTCGTTGTCATCATCTGGCAATGGCGGTGGAGGAGATTCTTGCAACAACAACGATCGACAGAACAGCTACTCGAATTCCAATGCAGTAGTCACTGGATTGTCGTCTTCTTCAATCGATTCGCGTCTCGGCGCTGGAATCTCAGGCATCCACATGAATGGCGATCACAATGGACTAGGTGGTGGCAACATGTTTGGCGGTGATCGAATCTGCTTCAATTTTGGAAGGGAACTATACGTTTATGCCTTTCGTGGTGTCAAAAAGGTAAGAAAGAAAAAAATTGATTGTTTTTTGCAAATATTATGACAGATGTAGGCATCATCAGAAACGAGATACATCACACAATTATAAATTGGGCTTCTTACGCAACATCCAAAGCCCCAAAGATAAGATGTATGTGACGAGTGAGTTGGAGCTACGGCGATACGTTGACGTTGAGTATCAGCGGCGCGGTGGTGGTAGCGGCGGAAGGTAGCGGCGACAACGGCTGGTTACGAACCATTTGCTACTAATTGATGATTGTTTGTTTGTGGCCGTCATCGTCAACGCCGCCGCACCATGCCCCTACCCGCCGCTTATGAGGCACACAGAACAAATTTTGTGTGTGTTTATCTATTTGTTTTTTAATGGCACAATTAGGGT
This sequence comes from Syrphus vitripennis, assembly GCA_958431115.1. Classification (NCBI taxonomy): domain Eukaryota; kingdom Metazoa; phylum Arthropoda; class Insecta; order Diptera; family Syrphidae; genus Syrphus; species Syrphus vitripennis. The sequence goes on from OY288108.1 coordinate 43,395,003, forward strand.
TTTCTGGTTGACAGCTCCAAGTAGTTTCGTCTTAAAAATCTAAATCCAAAAACAGGAAGTCAGATGAATTGGTAACTGTTGAACAGTTGACAATTGTTTATATCTCCATATAAATAGTTCATAGTGTGACGAATTCAGTTTGTTTTTTTTTTTTTTTTATTTCTATAATAAAGCTTGAGAGGGGTTAAATTAATCTCCATACTTGTAAATGTGGCAAATTGAATAAAAATTCAAGGTGGCACATCATTAGGCTGATGATGGACTAGTTGGCTAACTATAGTAAATATCAAGTACTGATAAGAATAGTTGTCCCGAATAGAAACTGATTTGCACGTTTTGTTTGGACATGCAAATCAAAATTGTTTATTTTACTTTGTTGGCACTGATAAGAATGGAGTGTCTAATATTTGTTATGGATTATAAAATACAAATAACGATTTTTAATCATAAAATAAAATCAAAAAGCTTGATAGGATTATACATTTTTGCCTCATATAGGTACCTACATTTTATGTTTGTAATTAAATTTAGTAAGAATGTTGAAGATTGAATATTACATCATTTTCCATGACGTGATGGAGCTTCCGGAAAATTAATTGTTCTTATACAATGTTTTGGCCAGTTTATATTTCTTGAGAATTCTGATAATTCTGAGAATTTCAATTGTTCTACTGTCAAATGGCTAAATGGCTATTTCAGTATTCTCAAGAAGAATAATTGTCTTGTTCGATTGGTAGTTTAGATTTTTTCAGAAGAACAAAAATACTTTCGCTTAAAGTTCAATAGTCTTCTGGAAGACTTTTGGAAAAAATTCGACTTACTTAAGTAGCTGACTAAGCTTCTGAGAATCCTGAGATGACTAAATTTTCTTTTCATTTTGAAGCCAGAATCAACATAAAAAGCAAAAATACGGAAATTATGAACATTCTATAATTAATGTAACCAGCAAACTACTGTGTGCTTCAAGTTTATTTGACTTTAGTATTCTGTTTCAGTCTCTTTTATTAAGCAGATGAGTTTAAGGCTAGATTTTAATATATTATATAAAAGTGAATATCGTTGGTCATTTTTGGTAGGCAAAACCTCATGAAAATTTGTTTAACTCCCTTATAATTCTTCTACACTTCTTCTTTATTTCTCTAATTATCTCCGGTGTTTCTGTCCAGTAGAAAATGGGTGCAAAGTTTCACTTTCTGCCTGTACAGAAAGGTCAAATGTTAGGTATTTAGTTTTTCCATACATATATGAGTACTCACTTAAAATAAAATACAACGACTTCGCACGTTCCTGCTCCATTGTGCGATAACATTTTATTTAAAAACATATTGTATTTTACCTATCAAACACATATGTAGTTGAAATTTAACTTTTTGAAATCATCTACATATATATATAAAAAAAATAATCAAAAATTACTTCAACCGATAATAATACATAATATGAAATCCTCTACGATCCCGAGCGCATTGCTTCCAGTCTTCCAAACCAAGCGCTCTGGCGTCCGCGACGGCTTGGTCTTTAAACCGGAGGTTCGGTCTTCCTTGTCGTCTCGAACCTGGGGGCATGGAGTCAAAGACTCTCTTGGCTGGAGCAATTCTTTTCGAAAATTGCAAATTTCTGATTTTATTGGACTGTCATTCATAATTGACAATCGAATGAATTATGTCAAACAAATTTATGTTTCCAACACCCGATTTTTACAATTTCAAAATTGAACCACAATTTGCTTAATAATCCCTTCCGTTTAGTGAAAAATATTTGTTTCTTCTCATTTTTTGAGGCTTTTTCAATAAAAATAAGTTAAAAAATACATATGACTTCATTGCAGTACAATACTGGTGCAATCAAACAAAAACGTGAGTGTCTACTAGAATCTTGTCTACTTTTAGTAAAATTAAAATTGAACTCAATAATTGTCAAAATATTTCTTTCAACAATTCTCAATTAAAAATGACTAAATTATATTATGCAGTTAGTTTTAAACAAATATTCTGATATGATAACGAAATTAATCAGCCCTAAAAAAAGAAGCCGTTCTTTTGTATAATTTTTACATCCAATTAATTCTTTAAAAAAAAATAATGGTAAAACGTGTAATTCTTATTTAGTTTAAACTTCAATTTTTATGCGTCGATAAAGGTTTTACAATGTATTTGTACTTAAAATACTGTTATGCAAAATAAGGTTAGTGTTTGCATAGTCTCATAGAAAAAGAATAACAATTTCCTTTGTTTTTGAAAAAAGAATAAATGAAAAATATTAAAATATTTTTCTAACTGATAATAACAAAAATATGTTATTAAGAACTTTTTCACTGTTAAAAACTCCAAAAAAATTGCTATTTTTTAGCATAAAATCGATGTTTACGACAAAATTGACCAAGTTTCGAATTTGATATGATCATACATAGAAGCAAGTACATAGAATCCCGCAATCTTAGCTTTTTAAGTGTAAAATGTAAAATTTAAACTGTTCGTAAACTCTCTCTGAAATTATGAATTTAATTATTCAGAACTATTAAAGCAGTTCCACTAAATATAAATTTGAATTCTTTTTCATTGTTATAGGGCTCTGAATTAAGCAAACCAATTGATAAAAAGTTCTACAAAGGTACAAATCCAAGTTGCCATGACTTTAATGCACATGCGGCTACACCAAGTGGAGCACCTCTTTTAGTTGGATTCACAACAGGCCAAATCCAACTAGTGCAACCTCAGCCAGGTCCCCGTGAACTAAGAAAAATTTACAATGAAGAGGTGTGTATTGTGATTTTACAAAAAAATTAAAGAAAACTGCTAATCGAAAAAAATCTTTTCATTTTTAGCGCCTGATTGACAAGACAAAAGTAACCTGCTTAAAGTGGTTACCACGTTCGCCAAATTTATTTTTAGCATCTCATGCATCAGGTCATCTTTATTTGTACAATGAAGAATTACCCTGCACGCCAACTTCGCCAAATTACCAGCCTTTCAAAATGGGCGATGGTTTTACGATTCTCACATGCAAATCTAAATCAACCCGTAATCCTCTCTATAAATGGGTATTTGGTACAGAGAACTGCAGCATAAATGAATTCTGCTTTTCGCCTTGTGGCTCAAATCTTGCTATTGTCTCACAGGATGGTTTCCTGCGAGTCTTTCACTATGACACAATGGAATTGCTTGGTATTGCTCGATCCTATTTTGGAGGCTTCCTTTGCGTATGTTGGTCACCAGATGGAAAATACATTGTAGTAGGGGGTGAAGATGACTTGGTTACTGTATGGTCTTTGCATGAGCGTCGAGTTGTAGCACGAGGACAAGGGCACAGGTCGTGGGTGTCTGTGGTGGCATTTGATCCATACACAACTTGCTACTCAAACTGGGATGGAGGTGATTTTTCCGATGATGAAAACCAAATCAGTGAGTATAGCAACCACCGCTATGGCAGTGGTAGTGATTCCAATCACGGTTTCGACTGTAGCGGTGGCGGCGGCGTTGAAAAGAATTCTACACCAAATTCACGACAGCGACCGAATTCATTCCGAGAAAGTTTAGCCCCTGACAAACTGGCCATAAGCTATCGCTTAGGTTCCGTCAGTCAAGACACTCAATTGTGCCTTTGGGATATAACCGAAGATGTTCTAAGACACCCAATAAAGGTCCGACAGCGAGTCAACAGCACGAATTTGAATGAAACTACCAACAATACGAGCGGCTTTACCACGGCTCCTGGCAACAACACCAGCGCGCATCTGAATGGAGATATCCATGACGTTAAACTTATCAAACCATTTGCAATGACATCCACTTCTGGAGCTACCAATGGCAGCAACCCGAACTCGATTATAACCAAGGAACATGATAGCAGTAATTGTAGCAGTAAACATAGTAGTAATAGTAGTTCGGGCAAATTCTCAACAGCGAATTGTACGTTATCTTCGTCGTCCACTGCATCCCCGGCAAACGATACGGCCGCCGTTGTCCCTGGATCTTCGGCGATAAATATTGGCAGTGCAGCTGACATAGTTGTAGCAAACAAATCAAATTGTAATAATAGTAGTAATAGTAAACCATCTAATAACCCATTGAAATTCCCAAACTGCATAAGTGCAACCACATCCGATCTAATCGATATTGGCAGCAGCAATAGCAGTAGTGTTGGAATAGGTAATAACATCAATACGAAATCATCGTCTGGCAGTTCATCAACCAAATCAGCTGATTCGAACCTATCAACTCTAAGCACATTAACACAACGAGTATCGAATTTTTTTAGCAATGAAAAAAAGCCCTCAAATTCTTCGAACTCTTCGTCGACATCGACGACAACGGTTTTTGATAACAGTCAACCTAACAACCACTACAATCATCAGAATCACCCTGGTGGTGGCGGCGGCGGACGACACAGTAGCCATCGAAAGTTGTTTAAGTCATATGTAAGTGGAAGCAACAGTAGCAGCAACCATCAGTCATCATTTATGACAGCACCAAATAGTAGTGAATGTAATTCAATTGATGGTAATGGTATTGGTATAGGGGGCACTTTGAAACTAGGATCCAAATCGTCAACACTTCAATCGCCTACTGGTGCAATTGTTACATCGTACGATCCAATGAAACTTATAGGAACGCAATCGTGCCCCAGATTTGACGAATGTCCCCTATTGGAGCCACTTGTATCTAAGAAGATCGCTCATGAACGCTTAACGGCGCTGATATTCCGAGAAGATTGCTTTCTTACCGCTTGTCAGGATGGATTTATTTATACTTGGGCGAGGCCAGCATATTCATCGGTAAGAGCATAATAATTTAATACTTTTTCAGCCACTGATTTTATAAAGAAAAGGGAACCTATTGAAAAATGTTCTCCATAGTAGTTGGGCCGATTCATCATCAAAAAATATTTTTGGAAGCCACTTTTGTGACAGTTATGATTTTTCCCTGCATTACGATTTTAAGAGTGCATAATCCAAATCACAAAATTTTGTTATCAAGCCAAAAGGGAGAGATCAAAACTACTAAAAAGCTTGCATTGTCATGAAACATGAAAAAAAAACAAAAAAAATTAAAATTGTGCAGTATATTTATAAACAGTTTATACGGTCACCCGTTTTGTTTGTTACAACCGAATTTTTACTTGTGACTGTTGGTACTACAGACCAAGTTTTGGATTCGTGAAAAAATTTAAAATCAGGCCTGACATAATTTGATAGATATCAAAACGATCAGCCTAATCAACTGAAGCAACTTTCTTCAAACTTTGGTTAAAGTTTTTTAGAAGATTCCCTAGAATCCAAAATCAACCGCCATATAATCGTAAAGTTAAATTCTTCGTCTTTTTCTGCAACAGACATACATACGAGTACATCAGATGGTATCTTAGAATTATTTTATTTATGCTATATAAATATGAGTATCTTTTTTATTGATTCCAATACCCAAAAAAGTTGTATGCCAGAATTGTAAAAAACGGTTTCTTGACATTTTTCAAAATTTTTATAACACTTGTGAAGATTTAACATTTTTCTAATTTTTCGAATTATTATATTGTATTTTTTTCAGAACGTTCCTCAACATATGTCGCCTAGTCCCAGTGCACCTCCAGGAGGTACAGTAGTATAGTTTAATAAAATTAATAAAAAATGATTTTGTCACGAAAATCTGATAAAAATAATATACATACTATAATAATAATAATAGAAATAATATTCAAATAATCAGCACGGTTATAAAGCAAACAGCAAACTCAAAGTAATACATTTTTATTCATAAGAAGACTTCAAAAAATTAAGGAAAATGTAAACTAAGAATCCAAAGCTTCTAAATCTGCAGAGGATTGGCATTACACATGTAAGCAAGGAACTGATAAAAAATAAACATAATTTAAACAAAACAAAAACACAATAGCTTCATAGCTAAAACTGGCGACGAATTCAATAGTACATTATTAAAAAGAAGAAAATGAAATAGTAAACTATTTAATTGCAAAGGTTTATTTTTTTTTCTTAAATTTTTATATGTATTATTTCAAGTTTTAGAAAAGAAATCCCGAGCAAAATAGCCTATTATGTTTTTATTGAACCACATTGTTATAGTTATTATTACCAATATCATAAAAAAGCTAAGAAATTATTATACAATTTCATTATAAATGAAAGAATATAACAAAACAAATTATCTCGTAGTTCTGTGTGTAGTACTGTGCGAATTGATAATGTGATTATACAGTTATTTATTTTTGCTTGAAAAAAAAACAAGGTTAGGGGTTTCCCAAATATTATGTTATAATGAATTACATGTTATACATATTAGCGAATTTCGTAACTTTTTTATATATTCGTTAGATTTGTCACTCCATAAAATTATTCTGAGATTATGGTTGAGCCCACAGGATCAGAAGTTTTCCTAAATTTTTTTTTTACTTTGTTTCGAAAAAAATTAACTCTATCTGAGTTTACTTTTATTGGAAAAAGTTTTTTTGTTAAAAAAATATACTGGTCAAAAAATACAAGGGAGTTTTAATAGAAAAAAAACATGCACGTTTGCATGAACAATCAAAAAAAATGTATTCTACACTAGACTGCGTCATTCCTGCACGAAAAAAGCTTCCTTAGTTTATTTGATATAATCCTTAAACTCAGAATTGTAAAGTGGTACTCAATTCAATATCTTATAATAAATGCAATTTTAAGAAAATATTCAGACATACATTTTGACGGTCGGTAATCGATATTGACTTCCTATTAATCCAAAAGCCTTCAATTGACTCTTTCGAGCAATGTTTTCGGTGTATTTTTCTACTCCCGATTTTAAAAGGATATTTGTGGTGTTTGGTATAAATATGATGATTTTTGAATGGTGTCTATAAAAGTTTTTTAAAATCTAGGAAACACTACTGAGAATAGTCAATGGTAACTCCTTCCATTGCAGTGCTTTGGGGTCCTTCCGCTCTTCGTAAACAAGCCAACTCATTCATTGGACTTTGATTCTTTCGACCAGGTTGGTGTAGATGTAGAGCACGTACAGTTCGTAATTATTTCTTCTCCGGTGAGACCAAAAACTCACAATAAGGGTGATATAAATAGAATGCTTCTACCAAATTCAATTAAATCCTTTTTAATTCAAATAAGAATATAAAAAACGCCGTCCAAGACCTAAATAAAGTTCACGGACAAATATTATCACGAAGCTAGCGCAACATTATTGTAATATTATTCATTTAATGTATGCTTGTTTGAAGTTAATAACACAAATAAATTATCACAACAATAAACTATCCCAGTTTTCCCAGTTTATTGAAAAATAAAATCACGGTCTAGTTAATATGTGTAATGTGTATTATATTAATATTTTATATTATGGAGGGTTATAAAAAAAGAAGAAAAAAATCGAAACAAATACTATCCGTCCTTGTAAAAATGTAAAAAAACAGTCAAACCTTACAACACAGATCAGCATGTACATCAATTGTATTGACTGTAAGATAATTAAATTGTTTGTTTAAAATGAATAAAATTTAAATGAAACTAAATTGACTCTTTTCCAATTTGTAAATCAATAAAATTGTTATTTTGTATTAAAAAAAAAACCCGCAATGCTTGGCAGGCGACTCTACAAAATTTAATTTTTGACAACACCAAAGATTTATTTTTAAATAAATTTGTACATAAATATGTATAAGAATAAATATATTGTGTGCAACTAAATTTTAATTGATAATTAATTTTTTTTTAAATAGGATAATTATTAAATTTTTGGGTATTGTTTGCATTTTTTAACCGATAAGAAGAGTTTGTTTATGATTATGCCTGAGAAGGGAATTTAAATAAGATTTTTGTTTGTTTTGTATATGAAAAAATAAAATCTTAAAACAGGGAAAAAATAATTCCGATTTTATAATAATTGTTACACACTAAGAAATAACCTTGTATAATTTTATTTAAGGAAAAACAAAACATTTTTGAAATAAAACAAAAAAGCAAACCCTCAACATTTATCATTAAAACACACAAAATGAAAGCAACGTGCAAGTGATCATCATTTAAAAAAAATTAATGTTAATTGTATGAAATAAAATAATCTGTTTCTATGAAGTTTTAATTTTTTATTTATTTAATTTTATGAATAATAATAAATAAAAAGAAATCGTTTAAAGCGTTCTTTCTATTTCTATTTCTATTTTCATTTATTATTTTATTATGTATTATATATTAATTAATATGATTATTATTGCTCTATTATATATATCGAAATATATTATTTAGTTTTACGTTGATTTATTATTAAATAATATGAAAATAAGAATATATAATTTTATCATGTTGAACTAAAACAAAAAACTAGTTTAAATGAAAAAAAAAAAAACAATTAAATAAAATGAAATAAATAAAACTAGAAAACAAATGTACATTCTAAGTTATATTGATTTAATTGCAATTAAATTTAAAAAGAAATGCAAAAGTATAAATAGATAAAAAAGAGAAACTAAACAAAATCAATAAATGAAAATATTAAGGGTAACTGAAAGTAGTTGTTTGTGTTTGTTTATATACAAATTCAGAAGCATCACATTTTTGATCATCTATAATCCATAATTATTCCAACTCGTAAAGGAGGCATTTCACGTAAAGCGGATAAAGAAAAAAGTGATGAGTCTTGAAATCCGTTTATCTTGGTGTTATTAATATTTCTTTTCGTTCTTAACATGTATGAAGAAGTATTTTGAATTTGGTGGTCATGTTTGGCGTTTTCTGGCAACGCTTCTTATGAATAATCACCCCTATCACAGAGTCCCTGGTAACAAGTCCCCGAAAATTTTTCTACGCTACGAATACGAATATATTTACATCATAGGCCCCGAATGAAATCCAAAAAGCATTGCCACACGAACTCCGAATTTCGTAGCAAATGTTTTTAGTACGACGGGACCAATGATACTTTTTTTCGGGGTTCGTACTACGAATCTATTACGACGGGGCCTGTGATAAGGCTGAATGTTGATTAATTAAATGAAGCAAGAGAACAGATGCCAAAACGGATTAGAAGTGCTTCAATTGTAGATAAAAAATATGAAATAACTGTTTTTCATTCATATATCTAAGTTTTATTTTAATCCGCGCTGGGTCATTTTATGGCATTTCTTCTTTAAACAGGAAATTGATCTTTTTTTGATAGAAAACCGGAAGTTAATATTTGAGTTTTTTTAGTGAAGATCGACCATTTTAATATTAATTTTTGAAGTTTTAAAACTGCCTGCCAAGTTTCAGGGGGAGATACAGAATTTCATGTAAGTGCCCTGCAAAAATCAAGATTTTTTTCGTTTTAATTTGTTTTTTTCGTATGTTTTTAGGTTATATTTTTAACGATGCGCAGTAAAGGTATCTTAAAAAAATTAATATATGTATTTAATAATAGAAATAAATGTGAATCTTAAGAATGCTTTTTGTTTCATCTCAACACGATAATTTTTTTTATAAAGACATTCCCTTAATTTTTAAAGTTATCTAAAATATGCACAAACAAAAACGGATTTTCAAATAGTTTAAATTACTTTTTTTAATTCTTCTAAATCTAAACCGGTTTAAGCAATGAATTTTTTAATAAATCAAAACCACACCTCTACACGTTAAAAAACGATCTGATTTGTATTCCAAAGAGAGTAATAATTGAAAGTCATTTCTAACCATTTTCAATTTTTTTTTCGGGTACAATGAGTATATGGTTAAGTTAAACTTCAAAGCATTTCAGTTAAGAAAACTCAACCATCGCGTAGAGAAATACATGAAGTCAAACTTTTTATTTTCGTAAAACGATTTTTCCTTGTTCCCAAAGCTAAGTGATACTTAATTTGGAATGCAACATTGGAGACTTAGGCAGTTGAAATTTATGCGGTTAAGTCTGCACTGTTAAATTGGATATTATATTGAGCCACTTCTGTAATAATAAAACTGGCCATTCCTCTTTAAGAAACAAAGGTAATTGCAATCATTCGTTCCAATAGTTTTCACCAAGTAAGTTTGTGTAAATGCCATCCGATTAAGTCCTAAATCAATATGAAGCTATTCAGATAGTTTAGGACCTAAAAGAAAAAGAATGCATAATCGGCCACCGAAAAAAAGTATCATATCTTTCGTCGTAATTAAAATATTTCCACCACATTTGGGGCTAGTGATATCTCTTTATGCGACCTTCAAATCTTATCGTGACTAATTTGTGTACGACAAGAGGTATGATACCTTTTTTTCGAAGTTCGAACCTATTACGCGGTAACTTATGAAGACTGAATACTTCTCCTGAAACCTTAAAATGACAAAAAAAAAAACATAGAAATACCATTTTTAATATGAGATTACCGATTGAAGCGGAATTGATTCGTTGGATATATATTTATATAAATGTATTTTTTTTTATCAATTTAAATTTTACAAATATAAAAAAATAATTTTACTTCAAATTTTAATCATTTTTGTTGTGTTACATTCTGTTTATTTTTTTCTTTTTAAAAATATTTTTTCTTGCCCTTAAAGGACATTACCAAAGTATACACTTTCCTTCGACATTGTAATAATTCAACAAAATAAAAATGTTTTGAAAGAAACAAAATAAAATATGTAATTACAAAGTTATTTCGCCGAGACTTGGTGTCGTCGGTTCTCTTAGAAATAGATGTTTAGATAATAAAAACGATAGAAGAGCTTGACCTCCGACAACCAAAAACAGAAAGTACAACTTTCTTTTTCGGTCTCCAGTATAATCCAATTGCTGTGGATTTCCGTAAGGATCATAATTAATTGGTCCATCGGAAGTGCCTGCTGTGGTTTCTAGTAAAACTTTCGTTTTAAGAGTCCTCAACTGAAATTTATAGGTAGATGTTAGAAAATTAAAATGCATATCTTAAGTGGTCTTACCAAAAAGAAACCAAGCGTTAGACTGAAGTATAACAATGCTAAGTAATATCCAAGACTGTGAAAGATAGTACTAGTCAACAAACATGCAACAATAGTAACGAATTTGTATCCAGAAAATGCGAGTAAATCCAATGTCTTGAGACTTGTTTTGATGTTGACAACATAGAGAGTAATTAAGTAGACAACTAATTCAAAGATGCTGTAAGCTAAAGCGCTAGATGCTTGAATTCCTAGTTGTTCAGGCGAAAAACGTTTTTGCATGCCAAGCATTAGACCGGCAGCCACGACATAAGTTATGAACGCCATGGTTGGTATGTAAAGATCCGGAGCGTTTATATCATATCGAGGTTGTACTGGGTTGTCTTGATCATACTTTAAAGACCAGTCCTTTTTTAAATTAAAAAAAGGATAAAAAGAACTCTCATGAAAATGAATTAAAAAAAAATTCTTACCTTGTGCGTGAATGGGAAAAATAAAAGTCGCAACTTATTGATCACGTAATTATTGTCCACGGCAAAATAATATTTAAGTTTTGCCACTGGGACATACTTCTCGAATTGAGTCTCGACAATTTGTTTGCCTTGATCGGCCAAACGCTGTCCATACTGCATTGCCATGTCCTGTACTATTGGCTGTTGAAACATGGCAAATTGTTGTGGCAATTGTGGTGCATTGGGAAGGTTTCCAGATTGCTGAGGAGTCATACTTGGATAAGATGGGAAATGTTGTTGTTGTGATTGTTGATGTTGCTGTGGCAGCTGTTGTTGTTGTTGTTGCTGCTGCTGCTGTTGTTGTTGTGGAATTGTTGTGTACTGAAAGTCCTGCTGCATGGGAGTTGAACCATTGTTGTACGATGGATTACCGGCATATGGAATATTCTGCGGGACCATCATTGGTTCCATTTGTGGATTATATTGTGGAGGACCAACTGGAGCACTTGGGCCTAATGCATTTATATCGCTTACACGTTTAGGTTTCCTGCCGGCAGGACCTTGAACTAATGATAATAATGAATGAGAATAAATTTGTTTTTTTGTTGTTGTTAGAAAAATGAAAGAGAAAAATCGCAAGACATACTGGGAAGGGGGTTACATCAGCGGTGGTAGGGATTTAGGCTAATTAAATTCACACTACAATATTTGTTAATTAGTTGTTGTTACATTTTATTTGTTACTCTTTATTTAAATTAAATACGAATTTCACAGAAGAATCAAATCATAAATTAAAAACATTAGTTTTCCATTTTTTATAAAATTGTACTTGCTTGCGAGTTTTCCTTACAATTTTCAAACTTACGCTGACGAGCAGCTGGATTAGGATTGTAGTTCATGGTAATCGCTTATCTCTGGAATGGGATTCACCGAAGTTTTGTAATTATTTTCGGTTTTTTTAAATGGAAAAAGAAATTTTAAAATAATTTTGTATTTAAAGTACACATCACCACTCAAACTTCATTTGAGGCAGCTTTCGAATTGACATATACGGAAAATCAGTTCAGTGGATAAATGTTTTGACAGATAAATAAAATGTCATCGGTAGTTCAGGTGGAAAGTTTTTTGTCATGGATCTTTGTCTCCTTTCACACTATAGGTGATTTTTTTTTTATTTTCTAATAAAAATTTTTTTATGTATTTTTTTTCACAATTTGCTGTTTTTGTTTATTGCTTTATAAGGTCTATTGATTGAATGCACAATAAAAGCAATGTGAGAAGGAATAAAAATCTCTTCAAATCATTGATTTTCACTCCCGTAAATAGGTAGTTGCTTCCAACTCAATTTTTTCCTGCTTATTTATGATATGGGTTGTGTATAGCAAATTTTCCTGAAATTTAACGTTACTTAAAACTCTCTTAAACTCTCGTGTTACATTTGCTGATAATAGATCAAGGTGCTGTTACCAATCAAAGTGACGAATTCGAAAGAGTGAATCCTTCCAATTTAGAGCCTTCCCAGACCGATGTGATTCTGTCGCAATAATAACAGAACGTAGTTGTGAATAAAAATAACACATTGTTATTATTGTTTTTTAATTGCTACCACGACCGAATATTATCGATTTGGGAGAGGTCTTAAATGAATCAGCCAATAGCAACAAGCAACAATTAAACGACAAATGTAACTTGTTGCTTTTCATTCATTCATTCATTCATTCATTTCGATATAACTATAGGCATCTAGTTCAATCAAGGCACAAGAAATAAAACCAGTTTTTAAAATTTTAGAAATTCTCTGAACGCAGCAATTCGCTTACAGCGGATTCTCATCCAAAAAATGCCAAACAGGTTTTGACTTTTGCGTTTTGCTTGCCGCACTTTTCAAAAGAATTTTCAAAAAAAAAAAATAATTATTCAAGTTTTTTATTTTAAATATTTTTCAAATATTGAAACAAATTAAACTATTAAATATAAAAAGTTAAAATGGAAATGACACCAAAATTGCCGCGGAAATCTCTCTCCTTAACTTCTCGTCTAAGAAATCGATCAAGTGGTAAGAAACAAAATTGAAAAAAAAAACCAAAGGTTTTGCTAAGTTTTATTTATTTATTTTCATTTTTGTATTTTATTAGCTTCTCCATCACCACGAAATCGTCTGCGAAGCTCGATAGATCCATCATCGCCAATTGCAATCCAATATGATGGTTCCGTAGAAGGCACTCCACCTCATAGAAAATTCACTTTCAATTTCCCATATTCCCCGTCAAATGATACGGACTTTTCTCCAAGTTCAAGACTTTCACAATCTTCCAACAATAGTCCAGATGTTACTTGGCGATGGACGCAAGATGATCAACCAACTGAGAATTCATTGGCCACTTCAAAATCAACTCCAAATAGCACCAATGTTAAGGAACTCCGCAAGAAACGATCTGTGGAACGTAAAGAAGAAATTCGCAGAGCAGAATTAGAAAAGCGAAAAACTAATAAAAACAAAAGAGATGATTTATTAAAAAAGCAATGCGAACAAGTGGAATTAATTATTTCAAAAAAATGCACAACAATGAAGTCTGTGGAAAAGGATTTTGTAGAGAACAAACAACATTGCACAGAATCGTCAGGTTTGGGTTCAAATGAACAAGAAGATGATTTATTCAATGATTATGCATTCGATGGATTCCTGGATATAGTACAAAACGATTTAGAAAAGCCTTTAGTGGCTTTGGAAAAAAATAAATGTACACCCAAAAACAAGCAGCTAACTACTAAAGTTCAAAAACCTGCCTCTCCCATAAAATTGCCACCCAAAGACAACCTCCTCGATCTGTTAGACGATTCTGAATCTGAAGAATTTTTACTGGAAGCAACACAGCAGGCGGAAACAGCTATCGAAGTGAAAATTAAGAGAAACTGCACAAAGGAACTTGAGCGCTCTTTCGAAGACAATGAAAAGACGTCGACGTATGATTTCCTTCAAGATTCTTTTGATGATTGTTTTGCTCTTGTTGATGATGATGCTTTTGCAACAGAGCCAAAGAAGCCAAGAACTTCCTTGCAAAGGTATAAGTCTATGCCAACAGAATCTCCAACTTCAAAAACTGCAACAAAGACAAGTAAATCAAGTCCGGATACATCAACGATAAGGCGATATCCGAGTAGTAATACTTTACGTCCCAAGAGTAAGTTTCGATAGAGCGACTTCACACCACATGCCACACACCCCTCTTTATAAAATGCTGAAGTTATAGCTGAACTATTTTGCCAAGTGAATTATTGTATTATGCTTAGTTAGCTTTAGTGATTTTAGTTTTAAGTGCTTCTTTGAGAATTTTATGAAGCAACCCTTTCCGTTATACGATCAAATACAATTGTGATAAGTTTTTGTTGTTAAATAAACTTTAATTTTAAGTTAAAATATTTTGTTTCGCTTTTCTATTTTCTAATTTTTAATGTTTTGTGAATCCCAGTATTCCACATTAAACGTAACTTAAATTTTTTTCTTTATAAATTTGAGGCATGTGTTAGAACTGCAATAAACAAATGAAATTGCTATAAAAAGCTTTTACATATTCGTATTCCAAAACGAATTGAAGCTCCCACCTTGTTTATTATGTTAATTTTATTTAAAAAAATTAATTGAAACTGAAAAATAATTATTTAAAAAACAGCGCCAACATTTACAATGTCGTGCTTCTTTTAATTGAAGGCTTTATTTTTCAATTTACATATTTTTCAAAACTCAAAATTTCTGAAAAATCCGAAGCATTTTCAATGGATTTTGTCGAGTTGAAAAGACATATGTATTGGAAATAAATAAATTGATTTTTAAAGAAAAAATCAGTACTTTTGGTATTCATAACTTTAATAACTAAAATGAGTATATCTTGTAACCCGACCTGATGGAACAATTTTAAGTTTGGATGTGAGTTAAGCATGTTCAAAGCAAAATGTGTGCTATAATTTTCCCGCATTGTGAATATCAAAATACCTAATTAAAAACTTTTTTGAAGGGTTTACAATTTTCCAAAATTTAAAGTTCAATTTCAAATTCAACAGTTCTGAAAAATGATTTGGTTTTTGTTATTACTATTATTTTGTTGACATGGTTCCACTTTACATGTCTTATACAATATAGGCTCTAGATTTTATATTATAACCCATTTTTTTTTTAAACTTAGGAGTCAGAAGCTCTAAGCAACTAGCGCTCTTATTAACATATAAATTTTAATGTTTTGTTAATAAATTATAATAATAACAAAATTGTTCCAGTGCCTTCTTTATAAAAAAAACTTATACGATTCTTCTTCTTTACAACTTCATACTCCGAATGCATTTAATGGTTTTCGAATCTAAAGTTAATAATTTATAATTTATTCTGAACGGAATAGATTTTCATACAGCTAAAGTTTTTCGATTTAATGAATTTCGAAAAAAAAACTCAACTGGAAAAAAATTCAAGTTTTTTGTTTCAATTCTACTGAATTTATATTTTTTTATTAAAAATATTTAAAAGTGTCTAATGATTTCATTATTACTATTACATTTTTTAAGACTTTGGTTATAGTTAAAGTTTTAGTAACTAAACGGTAGTTGGGAAAATATTTTTAAATACAAATTGTAGAAACGTATTTCATCCTAAATTGTTGAAAATTAACTAATTAATGATTTGTTCAAAAATTTAAACTCAAATTTTTCGGATAAAATCGTTGAAAAAAGCTTTTTGTAATAGAATTACAGTTGCTAACATTATCAATTTTTTCAAGTCAATAAGCATTGAGATAAAAATAAAAAAAATCTGTATATCTGTATATGGGAAAATTCAGCGGCCAAAGGGCGCCATTTACCATCAAAATCAAAAATCCTAAAAAATAGATTTTTTTTTTTAAATTAGGCAGTTTAAATGAGACTTCTTTATTATCGAAACAACTACAGTAAAAACGATGTTGTGCCCATATGATAATATTACAACATATACTTTTTCTTTATAGTTGAAACCAAGAACCGTTATTTTTAGCCAAAACCATTTTCCTCCCGAAACAATCACCTTTGGATAACGCAGTAGATCTACTAATGTTGAACAGAACCGTTTCGCAAATATTGGTTATTTATAGTATCGAGGTATGAACATTAAACAATACATAATCGCGGAGATCATGTCCGGCATATTTTATTGTTATAACAGTTTTGCCTAAAAAAATTAAATTAATTTATTTTCACAATTTAAAATGTTCAAATCTAAAAGATGGCTGCTGTAGATTATAAATGCAGTGCAGTTTTTTTTTAAATTAAATAAAAGCTCAATGAGAAGTGTGCAAAAATTCACTCAAACTAAAAAAAGCCCAACAAATACATTGTACATTTTTTTTGCGCATGTGAACAATAGAAAATTCAAAATTGAACAAATTAAAATGGTCATAAAAACATAAGTAACATACCTACTCTAGATAGCTTTCTTAAATAAAAGTTATTTTAACGAGTAAATGCTTGAGGGTATTTGATTGTTATAAACGAGATAAACAACACCAGAAATAGCGAACACGTGTAAATTCATAGGGATTCGCATTCGCAATGCATAGATAAGAAAAAGCTCAAAAGAAAAACTAGGACTTCCATCGACGTAACTGTTTGCGTTCTTGCCAAAATATTTTTTGAATAAATAAACGTAAAGTTGTTTTCTACTTTTGTATGAATGTTGCAGGAGTATGAATAAGTAATTCGAAATCTAATTTACGCACATCTAGTTTTATATCCTAAAACTTTCATCATTATGGCAATATGGTTTGGCTGAAACATCTACTGACGTCATTTGGTGAATTGCTGTGAAATCGAAACATATGGTCAATATGTATTGTGTTATCTATCTTTCTTTCTTTTTATAGGACCGGTTTAAGTATTTTAGGGGATGTTACTCATAACGAAAGTAACAACATTAAGAGATGAGCGAAAATATTTTGTTATTTTTTTGAGCACAGACATGTAGGATCTAAATTGGATTAACTGCATTATGGCCCAAGAAAATGATTGATCAAAAGCGTTGCGAAACGATTTATTATATTTTAGATAGAGACAAGCGTACTGGGCTTGGGTTGAAGGAGGATTTATTATGAATGTGATAAGCTTTGATGTGACATATGACATGGTACATCTACATTTATGTTTAAACTGCAAATTAAGTTATTTGTTTTATTTTTTACAATTATATATTATAAGGAGAAAGAAGTAAGGAAACAAAATTATATTTAATAGAATATATTATAGGATCAAGACATCTTTTAGTTAAATTTAGCCAAGAACTTGAAATGAAAATTAGAAACGGTTTTTGCTCTTTATTGATAAATTAAAATTAAAATACTTTATTTCTTTTTCTATCGAGTTTAAAAAGTAATGATTGAAAGAACTTAATTTAAAAACAATATTATTATTATTATAAATCTTAAAAAAATATATACATATGTATGTATGTACATATAACCCGTTATTGTATACTCGTATATTGCCGTTATTTACTTGTCTATTTTAAGTACGATATTTTTTCATGTTTCAACCCAACCTACATGAATTAGTTATCTGTAAACTTGAGTGCTGCCGTAGGAGTATGTAACTAACGGTTATAGCTCTAAAAACTGAACTAAAATACATATAACTTCGATCCATAGATTTGTATTTGGCATGTCACGAAAACAAAATAAATATCAGTAGAAATGTCTTATGATATTTTTTGACTGTTGCCTAGTGATCGGTAATATAAAACAAAAATATATTAGCAGGTAGGTTGCCAGGTAAGTAAATTAGTATTTTTAAAAACATTTATTTATTTAATTTTTACATCCCCCATTTGCCCAACAAAATTTTTGACAAAAGTAGTTTAGTAACAAAGCGTACCAGACTCCTATTTTTTTACTTATGACTTCAGGTAGGTACTACTTGTATAGGGCATGTTTGGATTCGTAAAAAATCGAACTCGAGATATTACAAAACATTACATTAAGATGACAGAAAACGCAAAGTTCTTTCTGTCTGCACCTCGACCAGTCTAAACTACTGACGTAATTTTCTTCATAGTTTGAACTTAAGTCTAAAAATAACAGTATCTGTCATATAACCATTACGATGAAACTTATTCATCTTAAAAAGATTAAATTTTGTCTGTAGGTTTTATAAAAAAAAAACTTAAATTGTTTAGTAAAACAATATTAAACATAAATAGTTTGATGTCGATTTTTATGAAAGACAAATCTTTAAATTGCAAATCATCATTTGAAAAAAATACATTTTTTGAAAACTACATATGTACATTTTTTTTTGAAAATTCATTTTCAAGTGAATATGTACTTTTAAATACTCAAGGCTTCCGTACCATTTTTTTTGTATTATACTTATGATTTGTTTTTTAACATTGGTGCAAGTTCGTGCTATCCAGTCTTGCATTTTATCATTGAAGTAGCCGAATTTGTTAAAAGACATTCCAATATGCCGCATACTAATGGTGTAAACAAAGCCTAAACAGGAATTTTTAAAATTTTTTGTAATACCAACAAAAAATTGTACTTGCAACACAAACTGCTTTTTTGGAATTTTTGAAAAATCTATTTTAGAAATATATTTTCGGTTTTGTTTTAATACGATCTTCTTCTTCGATAAAAACCGTACCGAATTCTTATACATAGTTATTCTGCTATTTATTTGATTCTTTTTTCTCTGTGTATCAAGTATGAAAATAAAAAAGTTAACGGAAGTGACACATTCTAATTACAAAGCTAAATTGGTTTTAATAATCATATCTCATTTTATCGCAAGAAATTTTCAAAAATTATGTAGGTTAGGTACATTGCTTCCCAAATTGTTAGAATAAATTGGAAGACTGCCCAAGAGTTGCCTATAGTGACGTATTTAGGGAATAGAACAACATACCTACGTGAGACACGCTACATCAATCCAAAAGATAACCGAAAACATATGTACCTACACAAAAAAAAAAATAAATATCCCAACAGCTGTTCCTAGAATAATTTGATATTGCATTCAAATCACAAAATCAAGTTTTCCCAAGCATGTCCCAACACCGCAATCAAAAGTTAATAAGTTTTTCTTTAACACTTACATATCCTTGCAATTTTTTCTTATGTTTGAACATCAATTCTACTGACAGGATGTAAATATGCAAAAGATTTTAAAACCAAGTAGTGCAAAAAAAAAAAAACAAAAAAAAAATACCACTCTTAATCTAAAAGTGGTGACGTCTATGCTCCTTTTGACAGGCGTACCAGACAATTTTTATATTTTTCCACCCCCATTATTCATTCACATATGAGAGAATATCTTAAGTCTGCATATTCACAAACACTAAAGCCTTTTTCTATTCTCCATTCCCAATACTTAGCCAAGAGTTTGTATATGTACAAGAGGAAAAAGCTCCGTTATCCCTAACACAATCAAAAATCCGACTGCTTTAAGCCATCCGACCAAAGGTATATAGTGAACCCCCAAAAGGTTTTTCGATTTGAAATACGAATTTGCTTGGTCGTCGCTGTTTCATCGAACGGATACATTGCGCGGGTGAAAAAGTTAAAAATAAAAATAAACATTTGCTGCCCTTTGTTTTTTGTTTTCTATTGACCGACCAACTCATCAAGAGACAGTGTTAATTTAAATTAAAACAAAAAATCGAAAATCCTTTCCTCAAAAAAAAAAAAAAAAAAACGCTTCCAATCTATACACGAAAATCCTTAACCGGAAAACAGACGGACGACGTGAAAATTTAATACTTTTGTGTAATAGTTTGTGAAGTTTTCTCAAAGAAGAAAAAAAAAAAAAGTGAAAGTTAATAAAGTTCTCTTCATTTTTGTAAAACTTATGAATTTTTATGAGATGATGCTAAAATTTGAAGGATTTATTCTTTCGTTTGCACTAATCTGTGCATTATTTTCAATAATCAGTGTTTCGAATGCTTCTGGTGCTGGATTTGGAAATGATGTCTTTACCAGCTCTTTTCTAGTTAGATTTCGACGAAGCGTTGAAAATGACTTGGCTCATCAAATTGCATCTCAATATGGTTTTGATAACCTAGGCCCGGTAAGTTTAATTTTAAATTATAAATCTTGTCTAATAAAGGAACCAATCCAAAACTTGTGTTTCTGCTGTTGTTTTTTTTGTTTAAATATTTTTATGAGAAAAATCAATGAAAATCACTTTGACGTTGAACTTGCAAATGGAAGTGAATTTAGGTTTCCAGAGTGCTGTGTATCTGCCAGTAGAAGCATTATCTCTCTTTTTCTTTTAGAATTCATGAGGTAGAACTGTTTTGTGTTTATCTATATAAAAATATAAAACAAAATGGAACGATTAAAACATTTTGACTACAAAAAAACATTAAAAATTAAGACACATACATATTGTGTATACCTATCTAGATTTATTTACAAATACTCACATTCTTATGGAAAATAAGGGTTGATTTTTTTGAAACTTGACCTTGTGGGTGTTTAGTTTTATGAACCACCTGCTTTCAAAATGTGGAGAAAGACGTCATGTTGTTATGCCGCAATTGCACGTTATTATGTATATAGCTTCAGAAAGTAGAGTGCAATTATTTTTTAATTACTTTTAGGAGAACTCTCGACTAGGTTTATAATTATTATAAGCAAGGCAAGTTTTAAAAAATTATATGAATTTATGGATCTGTTTTAGTTCATTGGGAGTTTTGAGTGGTTGTAAAAAAAAATAGGTCATCCACATCCTCACGAATGAAATGAGTAGGTAGAACGTGTAAATAAATGTATTTCTAAACTTTTTAATTCATGCGATAATATTTATGTTTTAAAAAAATTAAAAAATAGAAAGTGAATTGTACGCGAACTTATATCCAATAGTGAGACACTTTCTTTTCAAAATGATTATTTCTAAATAAAAACTAATTGAAGAATTCAACTGGTTCTTAATCCTTTAGTTCACTTCTAAAAAAAAGAAGAATTATGTCAAAAAAGCAGACCACCTCATATGTCTCACTATTGGTAAACCTATAGGCCAACAGTGGGACATCTCATCCCCAACAGTGAGATACACTTTTTAGTAATTTTCTGGGATAGATATCCACATTTGAAATTATTTAGGACTCTAAGAAAAACAAGTTTATTTTGACGAAGAAACCATAATAATAAACAATAATACGAAAATAACACTAAACAAAAATCATCAGCAGCGATACACTTTCGTTGAAAGATTGGACAGTATTTTAAAAACTCGAAATATAAACCGGGCTTGTGAGACGTCAAAATTACCAAAAAAAAAACTATGAAGGTATACCTATTATTGCCATAAAATCACAGTTTTTATTAGTTCGCAATGTAATAAGAGAATTCAGGTGGCGTCATTAGTTCACCAATTGAATATATGTAATGATAAGTTTAGTTTAATAATAAATTTAATTTCAAAATAATCTCAATTTGTGAGTTACAAAACACGTATATATTTTATATAGTTCTCTAAAATATGTAACATTTCTGAACACGCCCGTCACAATGACGTTTGGTTAAGTTTAACCAAAAAAATCTAGTTAATTTCCCGCTGCAAAAACATTGGATAATTTTAACCAATTTGTATTAGTCATTTTGCATAAAAATTTTAGTAGATCAAATGAATAACTTTATCAAATGGTGATTTTATACAGTGCTCTACATTATTGGATGAACGTCCTTTATCTAAATACGTTAAACCTTAAACATAAGGAATTAAAACTTTGATTAGTTCAGAACGCTGAGAAATTATTTTAGCATGTTTTTCTCCATTGCCTTTAATAACTATACTTAACTTAGCTGGATACAAGATTAATGATATTTTATGACTTTTGATAGATAGCATGGTGTGTATTTACAAGTTTCTTCGGGGTCATTTTGAATGTTTCAATATTGGGAGCAGGGAACGCACTTGTCGAAATTGTCTAGAACGGCACCGTGCATTATAATTGTTTATGTTTCATTGCTAAACGCAAACATTTTTAAATGTAATTTAAAACGTTCTTCGATGTCTTAAAACATTAAAATATTATGCGAAATCCAAAAATTATGAGTATAAAAGTTTTTGTGTGATAACACACTTACAGTTGAAGGTTTTGAATGAAACAACAACACTTGGGTGAGCTACCACCAACATTTTATAGGCTAAAGTTATAGCTATTTCACGACTGCTAGGCCGATCATTAGACGCCTTTCAATGGTACTTGGTTTTTAGTTCTTCAATTTTAATATAAAGTTTATTTTTAAAAAAAGAACCTCCTCTTTTAGAAATAAAAAAATTGGTAAAAAAATTAATGAGTAAAAATTCGTTAAAGACTGAAAACATAAATTAAATGCAAATTTTTATGTATTTTACATTTTAATTTGTTTTTTAAATTTAGATAAGCAGAATAAGACAGTGTTCAGTTATTAATACATTTTAATTGATTTTTTTGAAAGGTGTCTACATAGTGATTTTTTATATTTGTAATGCACAATTACATTTTAACAACTTTTAATTAATTATGTTGGCTTAGTGGCAAAAAAGTAGAACGTTGAATGTATACATTTACGTATACGCACTTTTTTCATTTTATTTAACAAATATTCCTCCACTTTTGTTTGTGCATGTTATGTTATTTTTCGTGTATCTAAATGTTTTTAAATCCATTCACTGCATATTCAGTTGTACCACAGGTGAGCCACCTAAGTCCTTTTCTATTTATTATAGCTATAAATGATTTTGTACTATGTATACTTTTCAGTGCGATTCTTATATTTGCGGATTGTATTAAAATAATGAAGAACAACTTATTGAAGAAGAATTCCATTTAAAATTTATAATAACAATACAAAAAATGTATCTTATCTTTTAAAACAGTTGACTTATTAAAATTCAACTTATTAACTGAAAAATAGTAAATTAAAATAAAATATTTTTTTTTTGCCGGCTGCCAATTTTATTTGATCAGTATGATTTTTTCCATAAATTAAATTGGACCTTCTTCTTAGATGAAAACCGTAGTGAAATCATGTATTTTTTTTTTCTATTTTATGTGGTTCTTTTTTTTGTTAGGATATGACATGGCAAGCCTTTAAATTTATTTTTTTTGTTTCTTTTTTTTTTTCGTTCTTCCTTCACCAAATGTCTGTTTTATTTCTGCCCCATTGCTGTCCAAATAACGCGTGAAGATATGGCTGTAATGTTTTGTGTTCTTTAAGAAAACTTTCACTTCTATAAAAATAGTCTTTGAAAGAAAAATTAGCAAAGAGAGAGAGATAAAGGGATTAAAGAAAACCTTAAAAATAGCTAAACAACAAGTCTGCGAATATTTTTTTTTGGAACAGTAAAAATAAAATTTTTTGTTCAATGATAAACTAAGGCCTAGGTGACTTACAATTCTCAACCATTCCTGTGTGCGTGTTATTGCAATAATTGCAATGACCTACAATTTCATCCCTAATCCGAACAGCTAGGGTAAGACGCACTCTGTTCTTGACAAGGCTGGGAGCCGAACCTAGACTTTCGGTGTATCAATAATTAAAACGAGTTGCCTCCTACATTCTTTTTGAATATTTGCTTTTCTTATCTTATTGAACAAAACAAATACCGCACTTGCGAGCGACAGGTTGAAAATATAACAAATCTACATACTATTTTACTTTAAAAAAGGTACATTTTTATATATATTTTATTTATAGAATTTTAAAATCTGTCGTGAATGGACTGTTTTTCTAAAATATAATTAACTTTTTCCCTTTCAAGGAAGGCACGAAAAAGAACCTTTCCCACTTTATAAGTCATAATATGTACAGCATGTAAAAATTGGACTCAATTTAAATTAAAAAAAAAAACTCTTTTTTTTGTCTTATACAAAAAAGGATTTATGTGGGTCCCACTCCCACAAACAATTTTTTTTTTATGTTTGTTTACATCCATCAAATTTATAAGAAGATCTATAAATAGCTTTAAATTATTATGCAACCAACATTTACCCATTAAGTAAAGCCAAATTAGATTTAACTTTTGTGTAGGTGGAAAGATGATTTTTACAGAGGAATTAATTTTAAGTATTTTTAGGGTTTGTTGAAGGCGGTTGTGTCTTGTTGACTTGTTCAATAACCTCTTTGACAGAATAAAAATTCATCATTTTTACAACATGTACTCATTTTAAATAAAGGAGAATTCTTGTTCATACTTTCACTTTGTGCTTGATCCTAATATCATAAAAAGTCTAAAATAAAAACAGAAGGTAACCTCCAAAATTAAATTTTTAAAAATTTATTAAGAAGGTTAGAAAAACCAAAACGAATTCATATACTATAATGTAGATAGTGTTCACCAACAAGAGGGAAAAGTAAAGAACAAAGAGGACCGTACCAATAACCAAATTTGGAGATAAATTGAATATTTAAGTGGTGTCTAATGAATTGTCGTACTTGGTGAAATGAGATTACTGTGCACATCAATTCTAAATTTGATTATTGGTGATGTCCAAAATAAATGTTTTTTGTTCAAATAAGGCCCTCTTAGCCTCAAATATTAAAAAAAACTTATAATATTAACCTTTAGACCTTCCTCAACGTACTTTTCGGTTTTCCAAAGGATTTGTATGGGAAAACACAGATGGTCTTACTTGGACTTTAATCTTTACAATTACTAATTTCTAAACTAGGACTGTTTTGAGTAGAGTTGAGTTAAATTTAATGCTCTACAAAAATGGTGAAAACATTTTTTGCCGTGAACATAACCGTTGCAAAGTATAATAGGCTAGTGTTGGCTTGTAAAGTGCACAGCAATGATCTTCACTAGGTCTGTGGACTGTCATGCTTGCGAATGCCCGACTAGCTCAGTCGATAGAGCATGAGACTGTTAATCTCAGGGTCGTAGGTTCGGGCCCCACGTTGGACGCCATTTGTAATAGGATATTGTCCGCAAACCTAGGATGCCAACCAAATGGCATGAATAAAAATGTAATAGGTTGGTATCCTATAGGTTTTCGGACAAGATCCCACGACACCGGCGAGCTCGAGCCGAGCATTCGCAAGCATGCCAGTCCGCAGACGTAGTGAAGATCAGTGCTGTGCACTTTACAAGCCAACACTAGGCTATTACAAAAGTTATTTACAGCTACCGGAAGTCATACATATAAAAATAAAAATTATTTGCATTATTTTAACTCATTTTGATATTTTAATAACAATTGTCAGTCTTTTCAAAAAATTACTTAAGAACTTATTTGCAGAGGATAGATTTTCTTTTCTAACGGTACTATTTAATAATCTTTTTTCACTTTTATTATTACAATTATGTTTTATTATCATAACAATTATTCCAATAAAAAAGAATTTTTCAAAAAAAAAGTATTTCAATGACTTTCGGTAGCTTTAACATTTAAACGGTTAAGTTATAAGTAAAAAATGTTGAGATAATTTTTGTAGAACGTTAAATTTTCTGTACAAAAATGTGATAAGTTTGGAAATTAGCAATTGCTAAGACATTAAATCCTGCATCACTGCTTCCATTCAAGTCCGATGAACAATCCATCAATATGACAAGTCACATATGCATTCACTCACTCACTTATTTTTGTTTTGTTTATTCACAGTGTTTGTTTGCATTTTCCACTAGTAGATTCAGAACAACAATACCCACCATTGGAGAAGTGATGTAAAAGTTCAACAATGAGGCTTATTCCAAAGTACCAATAAGCTTATACCAACCAGCTGCTTTAGCACTTTCATAATTTTCCCAGCAAGAATTTTAATCCTTTGATTGTGAAATAAGACACGACCAAATCCTTCGACACTATTTTAAGTGGTTATGAATAGATTTAATGAGAAAATTAAATAAAAAAAAGTTTTGTGTGTTTTATAACAAACGAGTAATCGTTATCTTAAAACAAACACAAAACTTTGAATTTATTTTCAATGCTTTGACGTAGTTAAGATTTTTAGAAAATATTAAATATGTACTCGTAGATACTTTTGTGAAAACTTTTAAAAGAGAGCTTCTTTTAACACGTCCTTTTTTTTTAATTATTAATGCCAAGTGGAATAAAGAATTAGATCAAACAAAAATTCTTTGAGATAATTCGTAGGTATTGGTTTGTCACAAAAGGATTTAAAATTTCATTGTTCTTGGTGGAATAGGAACTTTTTTTGAAATGAATATTATATTGTCATCAAATGATATTTAAAAATTTAGCATAATGGGGAAAGTTCAAAGATAGACGTCACAAAAAAAGAAGAAGAACTTAAATATTAAATATCAAGAGAAATTATTTTTACTTTGATTTTCATTGGTATCTTTAATGGAGTAAATCGATCAATACTGTCTCGAGAACTCTTCATCTCTTTTTCTTTCAAGTAAGTTGGGCGATGATAAAGAAAAGTGCAAAAATAAAAACTTCGGTTATATGTGCATTATTTTCATTCTTTAAAACAGTCTTAAGGACATCGTGTGCGCCAAAGAAACAAAATGGCGAGACATTTGTCAAAGGTGCCGGAGAAGATAAAAAAGAGTTGGATTCGTTGTCTTTTTTTGGGAGGAATTACTTGGTAACGTCTTGGGACGTCTAAAAATTTGGTGACGTGTGGAAAATTGTGTTGCTAGACTTCCACAACCACTTTAATATTATCCTGAAGATGTGGTGAACTCTTACAAGGACTATAACGACTGCCAAGGTGTTTTTTGACACGGAACTAGAAATCCTCCTGTTGAACAAATCATAATCATGTGTTATAATATAAATGTTGACTTTTTGTGTTTAATACAATGTCCATCAAACAAAAGCGGGGGACTAGAGATTTTTCAAGAAAGAAGCGAAAGAATTACATATGTCCAAATTTAAGCTGAAAGTATGGAGAACACGTAGCTATGGTGTGTTGATGTAAATCACGCTGTCCAGGAACTGTCATATGCCAAAATGAACAAGGGCGCAGCTATTTTTTAAATTGCTGCAGAGAGAATGTAAGCGAATTCCTTATGAATGACCACAAAATTCCTCCTAAGTGGCCAAATATTTTTTGTGGGTCTTTTCAATAGCAATAGAAAGAGAAAAGTGAAGAAATGAGTTCTACAGTGAAAGCTTCTCAAAAGAAAAAAGCTACCTAAAGCTAGTAGGAGTTTATATTTATTTATAATAAATAGGGGTGTCTCAGTAAAAGTTTGAGAATGACCTTTTTAAGAATCACTCTGATTGAATCGCTTATTTTCAAAACATGAAATTTGTATGACTTTAAAACGAAAAAAAGTTATATTATTTCGGTTTTATGAAAAAAAAATTAGAACAAAATAGTTTCTATAACGCGTTTTATTTATTAGTTTACCATGTTTTTTTTTTGGAAAGTCATGTTTTGAAAATAAACAAAAGTGGAATAAAACTTTGAACTTCTTAATTAGGTATACCGATAATCAGCCTTGTTCAGCGAGGCGTTTTTTCACAACTAAAATAACAAGACTATAAAACACGATAAAGTGCTGAACCACTAGATGTCGTTTCTGTAGCCACAGCCTTGTTTCGGTTGTTAAAACATGAAATTGAATATTTCAATGTAAATATTAGACAGCTTCTAGAATAAAATGTTTTTTCCCGAAAGAAAACTATATAGGTACTGGAGAAATTAAAAGTTAAGACCATTAAGTTTTCATTTCTATGCTTGATAAGAGAATTGATTATTGAAATCAAAAGTAATAATTAATAACGTAAAATTTTGAAAAACAAACTCTATTTGAGAAATATATGTTTATTCCTTCAAAACAATTTAATTTGAAAAACAGATTAAGGACTGAAGACTCACTTTTTATTGAAAATCGATTTAGCTAGTGTTAAGGTTTTCATCCCTTTCGTTTTTTCGTTTGTTTTCTCTGTTTTACTTCCGTCTTTCAAGTGTTCGAACATAAATTCGGAATTACCCATAATCACTGAATAACTAAATCGCTTTTGCGAGTGAAGAGAGATAAGTCGGTGAGTATATAGGGCTAATCCAAAATACCAAAATCTCGACATTTTTTGATGATACATAAATAAATAAGGTGGACTGACTTGTAAAAATAAACGATTCAATTTAGTTGTTGTTTAGTTGTTTTTTTATTTGTCTGTTAAAACATCATGTTTGGGAACATGCTTAATTTATTTTCAAAGTCAAAAAGATGTACATACATATACTTATCAAATAGGTTCGAATATTGAAATAACTGATTCAGTATATTTTTTTCATTTTTATGTAACATTACAGTGTTTTTTTTAACCCCACTCAATAACGGTTAATGTATCATAAAGCAGCCTTACGAAACTAATCCTATTTAGATTGTCTTGTGCCAACAAATCCGAACCCATGAATGTAATGCACATGCTTATATTCAATTCAACCCACTAAAAACATTGGCCACAACCAACTAAATTAAATATTAAAGTTTTCAACAGTCACAACCCACGTATTATTTCTCGAAAAAGTGAATTAAGTTTCTCGGTATATGCTTAACACCGCACACACGGGAATATTTGAAACTTACGAGTCCCTAGGCCCTAGTTTTCCACGAGCTGGCACATAATGTATTTTAATTTTATAGAGCTCCAAACTTATGCAAACTTATATACAAAAAAAAAATTTGTATATACATAAGTTTAGAATGTCAAATAGTTGTTCTGATTTAATATGTCTACTTTTAACTATGTACATACATATTATGTTCTAATTTAATTAAGAAAAAAAAATTCATTCTTTGGTTGAAAGTCCTGAATCCCGCCCATATAATATTTATCTTAAAAAGGACACGTTCTGCCATGAATAAATTATGGTTCTTTATTTACGGTTGCCTATAGATTCACTAAGTGATAGACATTATGTCATCCAGAGCTCTTTTAAGCTTAATCTTTTGTGAGCCTCGTGAATCCGTCCCTTCAATAAACATTGTGAAAATTGAATTTACTTTTTTTTTTTTTTATTTTTATTATTGATAACTCTTTTGCACGTGTTGACAATATAATGGGGGCAATGTGTTTAAAATGTCGTTTGAAAAATAAAATTATATGTAACAAGGACGAAATCATAAAATGAAAATTGTTATAATAATGTATAGGTATTTGGATTTGCTCCTAAACAAATATTAATAACTGAAAAAAAAACAAAATTTTGAACCCAAAGTACAATGATGTATATATTTTTTTAGATGTTTTGTGGTTGACATTTATGAGGCTAAAAAAAGAATATTTTTCCTCCTTTTTAATGGCTCATGATTTTGTTTATTTAAGAACGTCTACAAGTTAGGAACCAATTCAACCGTTTATGTATACCTAACCCAAAGTGAACTGAGATACAGCACTACAATTTTTGTCAGAAATATAAAGTGAGTGGCAAATTTGCTTGCCACTCACTTTACGTCTCACAAATAATTCTTTGAAATTGGTAGCGTTTAACATCTTCTGCTAGAAATGAAACTGTGAGTGAAGAAGTAGTGTTACCATTCCATTTTTTTGTGTGAAAAGAATCGATAATTTAGTGTACTATTCCATATTTATTTTTTGTATA
Organism: Syrphus vitripennis; assembly: GCA_958431115.1. NCBI lineage: Eukaryota > Metazoa > Arthropoda > Insecta > Diptera > Syrphidae > Syrphus > Syrphus vitripennis. The sequence goes on from OY288108.1 coordinate 43,424,849, forward strand.
TGTGTTAGGTTAAAATATCTCAGAAAGCTTTCCTTATTCTTTAATATAAATAATCGTTCCAATAATCAGACGTTCATCTCAATAAAAATTATAATATTTAAAGAGCATGTAAGACCTTTCAAAGTGTAAAGGAGACCCTGCTGAATGGCACAGCGAAATCATAAACGTTCTGCTATTCATTCTACACTTCGATGTTCCGTAAGCGAAATTGAAAAAAGTCTCCACTCACTTTTCGCACACATTTAATTGACCAGACTATTTATTGTGGGCGACATTTGAGTTTTTGAGTTCGTTTTTTCACTCAGTTGTTTATTTTTGTTATCGTTAGCATGTTGTTCTGCTAATATGGAGACCACCAATTTATACAGCTTTAGAAATTTAAGCTCTCCCGAACTAAAGCGAAACTTTCGCTGATGAATACGAAACAACAATTGCAACATGTAAATCATGCTTATCGTTGTTTTATCCGTCGTTAGCGAATGTTTCGCTATGATTTCAGAGAGGTTCGTTTGGTAACGTGAAATATTCTGTGAATTCGTACAAATTTTAACAAGTTTGCGATGTTTTTTTTTGTTAACTTCAAGTTATCGACGTGGAAATTCTAGTTTATTACCTACCTAAGGAAAAAACGCCCACATCAATTTCGGAATATCACCCAAAAATATTCTGAACAAATAGTTATTTAAATTTTCTTCACTTTGGGCTTTTTGAATGTTTGCAATTTAAAACCAAAAATATAAAATTAAAGATAGAATACCCAGAATAAAAAATTGAAAGTTAAAATGGAAAAGAACGTCCAAAAATAAAATTATTGACAAAAAAAAAATTCAAAAATGTAAATCGTCAATATTTTTAGTAAAACAATAAGCTAATCGTAAAAATGTCACGCGATTATTACGATTTCAAAAATTGTATATTGTCAATACCAGTAGGTTTTAATTTTTTTCAGGAATCTAGTACATACATATTGAGAAATGGTATTTGAAAATTCGTACAAGACAATCGTACGGTTATCTTATCTGATTTATAAAAATTTTTAAAAAACCATATCAATGCTAATATTTAGATTTTCAAAAACTTGTATAAATGAGTTTAATAATGATATTGGAAACATACATTTAGAAAATATTTTAAAATCTGAAATTTTCGAAAATCCATGATTAAACCTTCCTTCAATCCCTCACATAAACGCGTAAGCTCTTTTGGCCGGATGCGAAGCTGACACAGTGGTTCCAAACCTATTCCAAATTGTTGATATTTCCTCTGTGAGCTTTTTGGAAGACTGATTTAACCCCCATTAAAACGCTATTGACGAAAAAATACGTGCAGTTAAAATTTATTTCTGTCAATAAGTTACCTACAAGGTAATTTAATCCATCGCCCTGCTTTTAGGCCTCAAATCTATGAAATCCATCAATGATTAAGTTATACGTATCAGACAAAAGATAGACTTAAAAAAAAACTCTATTTTATTGACACACAATTTATTATTGCCTTTGTATCGATTACCAACTCATTGAAGTTAATTGCGTATATTTATGAGTAATATTGGCAGAAATTAAATGATGAATAAAAATCTGACACTTTAGTCATAAAATAGTTTTATAACAATATTTCTGGGATTTTTGTTTTTATTATCTTGTTGACGTTTTTTATTTGGGTCCTGCCGATCGATTATATTACAACGCCACATCAGACACTTAATTAGTAACAAAACTAAGTGCTTTGCAAACAAAAAATACAGCTGGGTGATAGACTTTTTTTTTTAATTAGAAAACAATTTATCATTAACGCTCTAGTGTATTATATCTACATATATGATTGAAAGCAACATAATAATAGCTACGAATATTATAGCTTTTTACAAAATGGATACGTTTGAAAAATATAATGATTTTCGGGAAAAGAAATATTAGTTTCGGTGGATATTAATATTCTATGACGTTTTTATTGATAATGATTTATCTATAGGTATCCATACCAAAACGGAAATAACAGCGAAAAAAAGATACAATTTTGATAGAAATTGTACAGTAAGTTTGAAAATTGAAAAATCTTACAAATTTACTGCATAGGCAAAAACTGGCAATTGTAAGAGCAAGTGGTGGATGGAAAAAATATTGAATTGATCAAGTGGTTCTGATTTAGCCATTTACCCACTATTTTCAAACGAATTTTTATTTTTTATCATAAAGTATGATTTTATTTTTTTTTACTATAACTTTTATTTAAATTATAAAATGCTGCTGATATAGGACTTTGGTCGCACTGAAAACTTGCTCAGTATTCAAAATCACAAGCTGAAGAAAAAAAGGGGTAAAAAGCCAAACAAAGTCACAGTGGTGATGGGTTGAATTAATTCCCTATTTTATTTATTTTATTATATTTTTCTGCATATCATAGTGCAAATAAACAGTTTCGCTTATCGCTTATATACATTTTAATTTGATCTGTTTACTATGTGTTCTTGAATTTTAAACATTTTTATCCAAAGGAGCAATTTTCCTTAAAAAAGATTCAAATATTTGAGTTTTACTTGCAGCAGACTTTTTTAAAATGAATTCAATTTAAAGAGAGGAAAAATTTAAATAACTTATTAATTTTTTTGACTTTAAGAAAAAATTGGTAGTATTAAATTTATTTTTGTGCATTGACACTTGCGTTAACCGTTTTTATGGATTTTAAGACGTTGACCGTGTAATCATCCTTTCAAAATTTTGACAGATTTGTTCCAATTTTCCGTGAACAGGTCCCAGTGTGACAATATAGAAATAAAAACTAATGTACATAATTACTTTAAATTTTTTTTTATTTGTTTGGTAAATTCGTTGCATTAGTTTTTTTGCTGTTATTTTTAAGTTTTATTTAGCATATAACAAATAAAAAAAGAGGCTGGGTGCGACCCACACTGATAACTTCCCATCTGTGATCTTGAAAACTTTATATTTAGGTTTTTTCAAAAAACCAAATTTTCTGCGAAACAAACTTTAGCTGTTAAATTCAAACAATTATTATTTTAAGATTGAAAAGCATATTAATTAAGTATTTAAAGAGATTTACGGAATGCACATATATTATAGAGATTAAATACCTAATGGCAAAGTCAATATCATTGTTCGTTCTCAGGATATTCGAGCTGAAATACAATTGTAACTACTTTTCTTTAGAATTTTTAACAGTTTTTGATTTTTTGTTAAAAAACCGCCCATTCAATATGCAATTATGTTATGTAGAAAATAAAACAAACAAGAAGTCAATATCGTTACCCGTTTTTGAGAAATTTGAGTCGAAAGACAATTTATACCAATTTTTGGTAGAATTTTTTGAAGTTTTTAATTTTTTGTAAAAAAAACTGTCCATTGAATTTTTTTGAAATTTTCACCAGTGGTCAAAAATAACATTTTTCGTAAAATAAAATTATTTTAAAGTTAATATCGTTTTTCCATCTAAGGATATTCGAGTTATAAAAATTTTTTTTTAGTTTTTTTGATTTAAAAAAATAACGGTATATTGATTTTTTTCCAAATTCATATCAAATTTGTATGACGTCATAATGTGTCGAATAAAATTTATTTTAAGTCAATAGCATCATTTGTTCGTGAGATAATAATTTTCAAAAATTTCACTTCTTTTTTAAACTGCTATAGTAAAAAAACAACTGATTGAATATTAATGAACGCCCTTTCAGCTTCTTTTGAAGTTATTATCTGTAAAACAAAATTTATTTCAAGTCGATATCTCTACTCGTTCTTGAGATATCAACGACGAAAAATGGTACCAGAACGTACGAACGTACGAATGTACGTACACACGCACACACAGACATCTCTCTAAAAATGATTGATATAGGCTCTAGGGACCTTGAAACGTCGAGAAATGTCAAAAATTTCAATTTGACAAATCGGACCGATTACAATAACTTCCTAAGGGAAGTTAAAAATCCAAACAAAGTCACAGTGGTGGGTTGAAGTAATTCCTTATTTTCCGTGAACAGTGTGACAATATTTCTATATCAAAACTAATGTACACACACACAGAATTACTTTAATTTTTTTTTATTTGTTTGGTATATTCGTTGCATCAGTTTTTTTTTGCTATTAAGTTTAATTTACCACATAATAAAAAATGCTCTACTTGTTGGTCTTTGTGAAAAAAATACTTAGCTGTCAAAAAATAAAAATTTGACAAAAATTTAAACAAACGAAATTGTATTCTTGCATAAATCTGCGATTGAGCAATTCTGAAAAGTGACAAGAATCTGTTTTAGATAAAAAGAACAAAATAAAGGACTTAGGTGATCGTCATTTATTCCTGCTCATAATTTTTGCAAAAAATGTTATCAAAAAATGATAAGGAGTGGCAAAAAATTCTGAGTTGGTATATCGTCGAGGTCCGGTTGCTCCTAAAATTCAGGCCCGGCCTATCGGTCTCAAACTTTTAATTCTAATCTCTCATCTTAATTTCAATATTTCGTAGCCTTAATATTTTCAAGTAATGAAGCTGAAAAAGAAGATATTATGTTTAAACCTAGTGGTGGACAAAACAATATTATCTGTTCTACACGTAACCAGTAATTATACTCCTGAACTAATTACTAGGAATCTGCATAACAATTTATATTTCCCGAACAAATTATGTACTAATAATATGCACAACCGTTAATATCCCTCGAACTAATAAAACTAGTTGTTTGCATGGCCAGTAATGCCCACCGAACTAGTCACTAATTATCACAAAAATAAGTAGTAAGAGTAAAAAATTTACAAGTAATTCGCCCTGCCGTTTTTCCCAATGTTTTCCGTTAAAACTAAAAATTACATTACTTTAACTTATCATAATTATATCTGTTCCAAAAACCTTTAAATATTAGTATTGTATATTTTTTACAAATTTTGTTTTGGCATTTTTTTTGAGGACGAACATTTTTCCGACAATTGCACTATTTATTTTTTGATCAATTTTTTATTCTCATGGCTCAAAAAAATGTCCTCTAGGTTTTCCCCTGACGATTTTTAAGTTTTTTTCTGCCAAAATTTTTCTCAACAAATTTTTTTGATATTTTTTTTCACTTTCAATTATAAAATTTAAAATAGCACTGTCCCTCGATTGAACTTTTTTTTTTTTACAAAAATCGCTAGTAAAAAGTAGATATAGGACAACTGTAAGCAAGTAATATAGATACATGTTCCATTCGGACAGATTCTTCTCTAGATCGAAGCAATTAAAAATAATAATAGTTAAAAGTAAACCTACACCTGTTGAAAAATTGATTGTGTATTACGTTTTAAATGTAATTTCTGCGATATCCTGCAATTTCCACGTACGAATCCTCTTAGAAATATTTAGTCTGTATTTTTTTCAACTCATCCCATAAAATTCTAGTTTGTTTAAAAAACAAGCAATAGTTTTTTCTTAAAATGAAAGTTTAATTAATTTGATCGATTTAATTTACTGTCGAGAACGTGACACAATAGTACTCGGAATTTTTTTTAAACCTGATGATAAAATAAATAAAAATAATGAATTTGAAATTTAAGCTTTTAATGACTACTCTCACCCCAACTACCAACCAAACTTAAATTCACCATTTTGTTTGAAATTAAAAAAAAAATTCTTTAATGCATTTAATATTACAGTCAATCCATGTTGGTTGTGATAATAACACATTCTTAATCACGTCCCTGAAAAAGACACTTTAGTTTTGCTCCTCTTCCATATGGCTATATCTTGCGTCCTTGGATGTTCTCTGCATTCGCACCATTGACCAATAGACCCACATTCTCCCACTATATATATATTCTCATACATGTCGTTATGCAGAAAATTCCCCGAGGACTCTGCATGATTCTCTGCCTCACTATAAATGGTTTTGAGGAGGGTTGTATGTGGTGTGTGGGAATGTGTCAACGTTTTAATCAAAAATAAAATCACAGATAACGGTCATTTGGCGTTATATTGAGACGAGGGTAAAATTGAAGTGGGAACATGAGAATGCGGGCGGATTTTCCAACACAATATTGTGGGTTAGGTATAGTCATCATCTATGAAATTACGAAGAGACTAAAAGGCAAAAGCTTTTGGTTTTTTTTTTCCTGACCATATGTTTTAGCTTCAGTGCGTACCCATTAAAGATTATGTTGCTCTTGCTATGCATTGGAAAATACACTTCACTTGGTATCTTAAATACCACATAACCAATTTGCTATCTTGTGTTTATTCTAGCTCAAGAAATAGTTTGTTAAAATATGAAGAAGGAGATTAGAGAGAAAAAATGATTTTTTAATTGCATGTTTGCTCAAAGTGTTATTTTAAAGGAAATTGGTATCGCGTTGAATTATGGTTTCGACCTTAGCAGAGACTCCGTCGAAGAAGATTAGTTTCTAGATTCCTTCCTAACAAAAAAGTTCGTGAAAAATGTTATCTCTAGTCTCGAATTGAATAGCCGTATTAATATTTTACGACGGATATGTTTGTCATTTTATTCAAAAACATAAATATACATTCGTTTTTTTTTAAGTCAGTTTAAAGTCATTAATCAATTTGTGTAGTGTGGACATGATTTAGAAAAGAATGAGATTGGAAATTATTTTTTGAATCCAAAAAGTCACATTTTGCAAGATTAAAAAAATGTTAGCATCAAAATGATTTTCTTCAAAAATTGGTTTGTAAGTTAGTGAGTCTTAATTTTCAAACCTGAATGCTGAATTATTGAGATCACTTCAAAAAAAATATTCGCCTTGACTTTTTTTCGAAAATGAGTTAATAATGCAGTTTTTATGATTTGAGGATTCTCTATCTTAATTTCCCAATATTTATTTTGGTAGAGATTGAAATCATACCTATCTAAAAAAAGTTAGCAAGAAAAGAACCAAAATGTCCGTTGGAACATAGAACATGTAAAATAAAAACACAAGGTTTTGGCTTTAAGTTCCAAAGTTTTTAAATACAAAATGATTTTGTGTGTTTTTAGATCATTTGTATTTTTTGTGTTCACTTTATAACCTGCAGGCTTTCCAAGTATCATAAAATCTATGGGTTTTGCGTATATTTGTTATTGATTAAATTTTTTATTATTGATATGTTCGTTCACAAAAAAAAATAACATTCTTATTTTATTACGGATTTTTTAGACACAATTCACCCCAAAATCAAAAAACTTACATGAACAAGAAAAATGGCTAGAAACTGGAAATCTTAAGATTGAGAAAAGTTATAAAATCAATTAAAAGCAATTAATCAGAATGTTATCTTTGCTAAAAATAAAGATGTTAACAAAGTTTCTATCATTAATACCAACATACCAATTACCGTTAACGTGGGTCAGGATACACCAAAGCAAACCTTTTCTTAAATCCACGATAGATGATAATAACATCGAAGATGCCTATCTCCAAAGGATTATTGTTAAAGGACTTTATGCTTAGAATATACGTGTATGTTTACACCGCGTATGTTTATACCGCAAATAAATATGTATTTTAAGTAGACCTCTCGATTTCAGTAATGCATAACCTGTGTGCACCCGTGTGTTTAAAAAAAATGTCTTCCACGTGAATCTCCTTAGTGTTTAAAAAAAGTAAAATAAATTTATTTGGATGATTATCTTTTTTTTTTTTTTCTTTGCTTGAAACACCATTTATTTTTAATGGTCCAACACCACAAATTACAAACAATTTCACGTAAAACCATTGATACACGTGTTTGTACAACACTTCAAATAGATATAAAAAAGAAAACGTGCACCAGTTAGGCAAAAAATTAAGAGTCCATAAAAATGGCCTTTTCTCGAAAGGTATATTCTAAAAACGTGGGATTATAATTATACCCACCTAGCAATCTGTAAAAATTTAAATTTCAGTGCAATTGTCAAAACTCATTTACAGGGGGGGCACCCAAAAAAAAAGAAATTTCGTCATAACTTCTTTATTTCTCAATATTTTAACACCAAATTTTGATCACCTTCAAAGTGTTCCCCATTGACCACAACGCACTTCTTCAAACGATTCTTCCTTTGTTCAAAAAAAGTTTTTAAATTCACTTATTAGGATGTCCTTTGAGCCTTCCAGAGATTTTTGTTTCACTTCCTCCACAGTGGCAAAACGCTTTCCTTTTATAGTATTCCTTTTGAGTCTGGGGAACAAAAAGATGTCACAGGGGGCTAGATCCAGTGAGTTTGGGGGGTTTACAATCGGTGGTATGGCGTTTTTGGTCAAAAACATACCTGAAGTCTTTCTGGTCTGTGAGAAGGCGCGGGACAAATTTGGCTGCAACCTTTCTCATGTGCAAATCTTCGGATAAAATTCTCTAAATTGAACTCCATGACATTCCCGATACCTCACAGAGTTGATCAATGGTTCGGCGACGGTCTTCACGAACGAGGGCATTGATTTTGTTGATGTTTTCATCAGCTCTTGATGTTGATGGGTGTCCTGAACGAAGTTGGTCTTCAATACACATTTTTTTTTGAAACGTGAAACCAATCGAAAACTCTGGTTTTACTTAAGGTAGCATCCCCATAACTAGTCTTAAGCATTAAAATAGTTTCCAAGGCCGATTACCCCAACAGGAAACAAAATTTCACATCAGTGCGTTGTTCTCGACGTTTATTTTTCCCCCACTCTCCCTCCCCACCTCAGCATAATTCCCGGAACTTATTGGTCCCTCTCGTACATTGAAAACGGAGAAAATTGCAGGTCCACTTCATTGAAATCGACGAAGAAGATTTTTACCATGGGACAAGTCACCTGAGTAGTGGAGGAACAATATCATTTTATTCAAGAACCCGGGGGAAATGCTCCATCTTTTCAGTATTAGATTTTTTTCTTAAGGAGATTTAAAATAAAAACTGCTCACAGTAGGAATACCGACGCACGGTCCAATATAATCCAATCAAAATATACAAACATTTTTAGTTTTATTTTTAAAATAATTAAAAAAGAAATAACTCACCAAAAGTTTATAAAAATGCCTTTTACACATAAAATTTTTCTTTTATAAAATTTATTTTTAAATAAATTAAAAAAAAAATCAACAAAATCAAAATCCCCTGGTTCTTGAATAATACCATTTTTAGAGCTAACGTTCTTCCGCTAGAAAAACGCCTCTGCAAAACCGTGTTTTTGCGAATGAGATCTGTGTTTGAAAACTGTTTTTGAACTATATTGACCCTTGGATTTTAATGAAATAAATACAGTTTTGGGTTGAAAAAACCAACATAAACAATATTCGCTGATAAAGATGTTCATTATTTTGTATGAATTTAAGTAAATATATTTTAACAAGTTAAAGGTAAACACTTTAAGTTTTATTGTCCCAAATTCCAATAAAAAAAAAGCAAACAATAAATTTTACTTGTTGCTTCCCAGGAATTAAAGATAATAAAAGCTTTTTTCTTCTGAAAACCTGAGTGACGTAGATACCCACAAAAATAGACTACGAAATAAAATAAAAAAAAAATAAACGACATCAAAATCTCCCACAGGCAAAATGGTAGCCATATAAGGTATGTACCCACAAACAAAAATATCCCTTGCATATATCCCTCACGTTCATGCATATACCTGGGATTTTGGTAAAGGGATCTTAACTACAAGTTTACAAAAGAGTTGAACCTTTTTAATCCTATATCCTGTATGTGTACAGGTATACTGTTGGAAAAAGATTTATATATCATGTTTATGGTTTTGCAAACTTTTGCTATTTCTAAAAGTTCTTCTTTTATACGAGTATTTTGTTTCCGTGGCGATAAAGCATTTTTTTTTTCATTCCATAAATCCTTGTTTTGGGTTTTACTTTGATATTTGTTAGATCTAGCTTAGTAGCTCCTCCTATCTTTTAGTAATGTTGAGACAAATTTTGTTGATTCAAAGAGGATATAATATAGTGCTGAGTTTGACCTTTTTAACTTTACGTCATTCAAGTTTGCTTTTGGAATGTTGTTATCCTTCATAAAATATTAGGGATTTTAGTCAATTAACAATACAAATATGTATGTAAAATGTAATGTAAGTATTTCCTTTGAAAAAGTTGAAATGTTTTAAATCTCAGAAGTTTTGTTAAAACCACTTAACGAAACTTTGTTCTATTGTAAAAGGTAGCATTTGATTTTCAACTAAGCAATGTTTTTTTTTTTGTGCGTGTGTTTGCCATGGATACAAAATACAGAATATAATGATCGATTACGCGAACAATAATTGTTTTGAATTATTTTTATAAAATTTGTCTGAGCGGATTTGATATTTTAAGGATTTTCTTAGAAAGTAGTAAGTATCTTAGAATTATGATAAAAATAAATGGAAAAATATGCCTTTTCAAAGAAAATATGCAAATTCGATGGAATATAAAATAAATATTCCCTTAGGTTCAAATAATTAAGTTTTTTCATGGAATAAATTTCTGTCACAATCTCGTCTTAATAAAATTGCTAAGAGCATGCTCCCTGATATGCTGTCGATTTTTGAAAAAAAAGCAATTGGTGCAATAAATAATTTTAAAAACTTTGCAGTTTTGAAAAATTTACGGTTGCATGCATGTTCTGCTGAGCACGAACTGTCGTGCTTTATTAAAAAAAAACTGACCAAGAAGAAATTTGGGATTTGTGAAGGAAGCTTAAAAAAAGTAAACGGCTGTATTTGTTTTGTAAAATACTTTTATAGTTTAAAATGTCAAGTTCGGAAATATTTAAAACAAATTTTACGGATGAACAGAATAAGTACAAACATTTATAACATGCTTAGTATTTCAGAAGCAAAAAGGCAGAAAAAGTAAACATATTTAGTATTTCTTCATAATTATAAAATTTTGTATAAAGAAGTTTTTAATATTGTCTGTGTTTTTATTAAATTTTGACATATCGATGATCAAAGAAAAAACGCCCATTTTCATAAAAAACCGTAATTTTATTGAAAAGAAAAAATTAGGGAATGTTTTTGAGACACTTTTGAAACAAGTGAAATACAATTTTTTTTATATTTTGTCTATTATACTTGAAAAAAACTATAAAAAATTCAAACGAATTGCGGACCATCTAATTTTTTTTAACTGAGTATATTATTACTTATACAAATAATACAATCAATTTAAAAATGAAAGCAAGACGATTTTTACAATTAAAAACATTTTTTTCATTAAAAAAATTAAAACCAAAAGTACAGTAAAACATCCAAGATTTTTTTTGTGAAAACATATTTTTTTAAGAATGCAGAAGCAATTTTTATAAAATTTTCAAGTCGATTTCTTAATACTCAACTTTTTCTTTATTCCAATTTCCTTAACTAATACTCGTGTAGCTAAATTAATTTAAAAAAAAACATTTTTCTTTTTCTGTCATCTCCATATAGCGGGATTTAAATAAAAAATATAATACACATTTTTTAAAAATTTTTGAGCATTATTAATTAATTAAAATTATTTTAAAAACAAAATTTAAAAAGAAAATACTTTTTTATGGGTGAACAAAATTTGGTCTTTAATTTTCAAAACTATTGAACAATGTAATTTTTAGAACTGTCGTTCTTCCACTAGAACATTAATAACAGGTTTTTGAAGAAAAAAAAACACACATTATTGATTTACCTATAACAGCCCTTAGACTAAGCTTCATCAAAATCGTTAGAACCGTATGGGTTCGAGTATAAATATCGAAACACACATCCCACTTTGTGATTCATTCGATGATTTCAAATAAATTGAAATTTAAATTTTAAAAATATAAAACTCAATTCATGCATTTCCTAACGGAAATGAAAAAAAATTCTTACCATTTCTGGTCCGGTTGAAGGCACATAGTAGACCGACTCCATATAGCTTTAGAAGTTAAAAACGAATATGATTAGCAATGCAAGGTTTTGAAGTATCTATTGAATAACCTTTCGAATCCTATTATGAAAAGTACTGAAATCAATTTTAGATAATTAAGTATTTATTAAATTACTTAATGTCACTTGTTTTGAGTATGTATAAGTCAAATTCAAAGCTTTATTGTAAACAAGATGTAAATCTTAAAATCAGGCTATTTTTAATTGATTGAATGATGACAGACTGATTGCCTCGGCAATCGGTTGAAACAATTTTTCAATTTGTTGTTCCTTGACAAAATTTGTTTTGACATTTGTACTATTGACCAACATTTTTTTGACAATTAAAAATAAATCAAAAACATTACACAGCTAATTTAAAATATTTCCCAAGCAGGCAGACAACTACAACTATCTAAACCTGTCAAAATCTTTGCGCTTTGATAGTTTTAGGTGCGTGAATGATTGAAAGTCCCACTGTATGTATCAGCCATCTTGAGGAATTTTAAATGGGACCAATTAATTTTGCAGATTTAACATGTCTGGGTGTTTATCATTTAATGAAAGAAACATTTCAAAACAAGATTTAGATTTTTACAATTCTTTTTATATGAAGTCGATAGACAGTGTGTTTTGTGTAGTTTTTACTTTGTCATTATTTAATCAGCTTATTGATCTTTCAAAAAGGTTTTGTCTATAAGCCCATTAATAAAAAATGAAAATTAAATAAGTATACGCCACAGTAAACATAACATGTGTGCAAACGATTTAGACATGTTTCAGCGATCAGTGAACAGAACTATTAATTTTTTTTGTTTGTACATTTTCAATTAATATTTTCTCTGATTTTTTATGTTCTCAACTCCTAAATGTATGTCGGTGACCTTTAACCTTCAACATTTGTACATTATTTTTTTTGTTATTATAAATCACATTCAAAGAGCTTTTTATCTAATTGCAAAATCTTCTCCTGTCGTTTATTCACAAAATTATGTAGTTCGTCCAATCAAATCAGTTATGCCTCCTATGAAATTAATAAGAGAGCAGTTCTTCCCAGGTCATTATGGACTTCAATTCATACAATAATAATAATAAATTTATAAATGGTAGTTCATAAAACGAGCTCACCGCTCTAGAAATCATAAGTCTTGTATAAATAATATAAATGTACCTGGTTCAATACTCCTATAGATATACATTTATACATACATACATTTAAAAAAAAAAATAGCCTTAAGTTTCATTCGTTTTATTTTTTTTTAAACTATGTAAGCCTACCTAATTATTTTGAGCCCATTATGAATTAATTTTTTTGCTCTTCGATTAATGAATCATTTTTATTACCGAGACGCGTCAGAAAATAAATTAGCTCAACTTTTTATCTTTTTATCTTATTAATAATTAATCAAGTATGAAAATATCATACAATCAATTTTGATTGTTTTTTTGTTTTGATTGGTCCATCCATTCACATAGTCTAGGAAGAATAATAGGATCTAAGGTGCAAATAAAATTAATTCATGAAATTTTAATTTTTATATCGACGCAGAATTTTGCCTTCAAGGACGAAGCCTCCTTATTGGGTTTGTGTACGTTGCCTCTGAAGTGGTTTCTTAGAGGTGGCGGTAGCTGCCTGTTTATCAAAGTCAAATATTTATTTTTGTACAATCTAAACATATATGATAAATGATTTTAAGATAAATTCTAATGATCCATAAAGTTCAACAGGTCACATATTATCGAAAATTCCTGGAATGAAATCTTAAGGAAATATCGAATAAATATTTGGAAATTTTAAATGAGATCTGATTTACCTAATAAATTCTTGTGTAGCCACTAAAAACTAACATATGTATATCGTCGGCAATGGAAATTAGAATTTTTCTTAAAATACGGTATTCGTTCCTCGAAAGTAGAAGATTAAAAATTGAAAAACAAAGATTTGAAATAGACGTTTATACTAGAATACTTTTTAATGCTGCCACTTTTCTGGAAATATATTTTATATTCCAATAGTAAACAAAAAATTCACACAAGCTGATTAATTAATCGAGTCTAGAATGTAAAAGCAAAACCAAAAAAGATCACGCAATGTTTTAAACGATACACCTACATACATTTATAATAGGTCTTTATTTTAAAATAGTTGCACACTTATCTAAATGCATACCTTTATTTTTTCAAAGTGGAAAAATTTTAAATTAAATTAATTTTAAGATTAATTAATAACATTATTTCCATAGATATTTTTTCCTTTTTTACTTATTAAATCACTGTGCCCTCTGAAAAAAATTTGTTGTTGGATACTGTAATCCAATTTTGCAAAAAAAGTAAACGATATAAAAATTTATTTTTATAAGTTATTTTTGACAAATAAATAAATAAATAAAAATTTAGTAATTTTGAAAACTCATTTTAATGTTCTACATTTTATAAATACATTGTAATGTTATCATGTATCCTTATGTCTGTTTCAGATTAGACGTGATTATTCGAAAAATTGTCCACGGACATAATTTCTATGATATGATCACATCCTTGTCCAACAACAGCAAGTTCATGCGATCCGAAATTGTGTCCGTGAAATAAATCGCAAGCATATTGAACATTTTGTAAATGTTTTGTTAATTATGTTAATTTTACTCTCCGTTTGCTCATTATACAAAATAACAAATTTGTTTTCAGTGGTAAATTTTATTGTAAATAAGGTGTTAAATATTTATATTAATCCACCAAATGTCAAAAATAATACATTTACTTACCAATATTAAAAATGAAAAACACAATAAATTCATAATAATTTCAGAATGTTCACAGCAATAAAACGTACCCCAAACTTTTCGTACCCAAACCTGTACAAAATAATCCAATCTAATTTACGACCTAAACACTCTGTCAGCACATTAAGCCCGATAAACTACTTATTTTGTGCAAATATACAATTCCACATGCAAATGGTAGGGATGAAGCGTTTTTCGACAGCCTTTACCATTTACATTCATAAAAATATAATAAAAGTAATAATTATGTTTAATCAATTTCACCCCAACATTTTGCCTCTTTTTGTTATGAGCAATGGGGTATGGGGAAGGGTGGAAATTTTTATATAGAAAAAAGGATAAGATGTTTTGCATGTTAGTCAGTTATACGCCTTTTACCACCCTATCGCATCCCTTACAAAAAAAAGTACAATTCAGAAATATGGATATAAAAGCCCGCATATGGATAGATACTCCCTTTTATCTCCACATGCCCGTCCCCGACATAGTTAAGCACTCAATTACGTCGTCCGTCGTAGGGGTAAATGGATATAGGGGTAGACAAAATGTGCTGTAGATTTGTAGTAGTTGATGGATGCATGTATGTTTATCACTAACTAACAGTATGCATGTGTGTGTTTGGTTTTTCTATTCATTGACTACGCGACGACACAATTCGAAGAGTCAATCATTTCCATTGAATAATTTTTCTACACTCTGCGCAAAATTTCAGATGTAATTTTAATTCATTTGAATTTCGTTGTGTGTTTTAAACTTAAAAAGCTGTTAAAAGTAGAAATGAAATACACGTGTATGGATCACCCGTACTTGCTCCTTGCTCCTATGTGCGATCACATCGTCATTTTTAAGTCTAAGTGTATAAATCAATAATTTTGGGAAACCAATTTTTCAACCATTATTTTTGAAACTAAAATTAATTTTTGTTTTCAAATTATTAAAAAAAGTATTAAAAAACCGTTTGTACCAAATTTCAAAAATATATATCAAGCTTTTCGTGAAGTATTTAATTTTCAAGTAATAGTTTAATTTTTTTTTTGAAAATTTGATTTTGACTACAATCGTTTTTGAAAAAATTGCAAATTAAATGTAACGATACTATTCACATTTTGCGATTATAATATAGAATTAAAAAAAAAAAACAATATTGTCGGAACCATTTTCAAATTTATGCTTGGTACCGTTATTTGTGTTTGACAGATATTTGTGTTTTTGTTTGGAGATACGGCTCAAAAAAGACTACAGGTACACTAAGTTTCAAGAAAATCCACCCAACCAACCCCCTTAGCCGGCAGCTCAACAGCTGTAAAATTAGTCGCCACGCCTGCTTACTTTTTTCAGAAAATAATTTTTCATTTTAACAAAGATTATTTTATTTTTAAATCATCAAATATTTTTCGTTCAGTGAACAAAATAAAGCAAAAATCTGTTGTCTGACGTCAATTTGCGAATAATGGCTTATAAGAAGGAGATACATATAACACGTTTAAGTATTCATTTTATTTAAATATAGATAGATACAAATTACTTTCTAAAGTGTTCGTGACAGTGTCAATTCATTATGTTATGTCTAAGCCAGATTCCGTAAGAGAGCTTAAGGACATGTAGCATAATACAAAATGTAGTTATACTATGTGTATATAAATTTTTGCACATTAAAAAAACTGAACTTTAGAAATGTGTTCGTCAAGTTTAAAATAGTTTATCTTTGCGAATATAAATATAACTACCTAATATGTACATAATGTCATTTTTAAATAGATTTATAAATACATATGTACATATCTCTAAAGATTGAGAACTCTATGAAATAAGTTCTTTCCCGGTCGTGCACTCTAAATATGTTTAGTTATGTTTCGATTTTCAAATTACATATGTTTTTTATTTGAATAAAAATTATGCAAAATTATTATTTACATATGCATAAAAAATTCGAACAAAAGTAAAGTTCCACTTAAAAAACTTAAGTAGTCTCCAAGATCGGGCGATTTAATGCCCCCAAACGATGCCAAAAGATTATCTTTCGAATAAATTCAGTTTTATGTCAATTTAAAAAAAAATCATCTTTGTTTTATTCCATTTCAAAGTTCTATACCACTAAAAAACACCTTTTAGTAAAGAAATTTAAAAAAATACATATTAGGCAAATTTTTTATTATTTATGAAATTATCTCATTAGTGAATACTGTTTATAAAAATAATTTTTTTTTTCTGAATTTGTACATATTTGTATCATTTTCTTTTTTTTTTGTTTGTAATTTATTGTTTATTTATTTATTTATTTATCTAATTGTTTATTTATTTACGTGTTTATTTATTTATGTATATACTTTTTGTAATATTTGTTTATTTATTTATTTATTAATTTATTTTTATTTAGTTACATATGTATATATTTTTTGTAATTATTATTTGTTTATTTATTTATTTATTTCAATTATATTTTTGTTCATTTATTTGTTTATTTATTTATTCACTTATTTATTTATTCATCTATTTATTTATTTATTTAATAATTTTTCTATTTATTTATTAATATATTTATATATTTATTTATTTATTTTTTAATGCAAATGTTTAATCATCTAGTCATTTTAGTTTTAAGTTTTCTTTTTTTTATATAAAAATAAATAAAAAAAAAAAATCATAAAAAGAAAAAAAAATTATATAGAAATATATAAAATATAAAAAAAAATGTAAAAATACAATTTGATAATTAATTATATTACTATTATTGTTATTTATATATATATATATATACATATTACATATATATATATATTTATATATATATATTTATATATATATATTTTTTTTTTTTTTAAATTTAAATGAAGGTTTTTCTTTCGTGTTTTCCTTCAAACTCTCTGTTATTATGTAAATAAATATTGTAAAAAAAATAATGTTTCAGTAGAAAGATATTATATATCAAATCTCTGTATGTAAAATGTGCGGTTGCAATCCTTGAAAAAAAAATTAAAACGAAATAAAGAAATCTAATCTAAAATTTACGAAATTAAAAAGTAAAATTTTCTGTTTGGCATAGGTCCGTTATGCAAAACCCGTATTAAAAAATACCCCATCATTTTTGGCCGTGTAGGAATCTTATGACTGTATTGTTTATATCAATAAGAGGCCACGAGTTTCGTAAAAACTCATCGTTTATTTATTTTGGTTGGAAAAATTTGAAACAACAATTCAAATCTGGAGGCTACCTAATATTAACGTTAAAATATTCAATTTTATTTTTTGAAAATACAATTTTCAATAATTTTCTATTTAGAAGCGGAACAAGCATTTAATTTCAAACAAGAATTACTTTCGGATGCAAATACCAGTTTATCTACTTGCTAAACTTTACTTACTTGCTTACTTATGTCCTCATATCTAGTACGTCATTAAGGGCATAGGGCCTCCCACTTCTTCCACTCTCTCCAACTCGTCTATATTTGCGCATCCTAAAACTACAAGTAAAATTGGCCTAGCTTTCTGCAAGTCTTCGAAACTTGTGTAAGGAATGCTAGCACGTTGACGACTTATGTAACCATACTTGAGGTTATGTTATTTACGAAGTAATTTCAATCCCCAAAACTTTCTACAGAATATTCGTAATGTTTTTCAAGGACACTTCAATTTGAATTTATTTTGGTTGTTTTAATAGAATTTTAAAAATAGAACAAAATAATTTCTTGGTTATCTACCTACTACTACCTACTGCACATTATTTCTTCCCTTTTATTGTATACTCGTATACATGCCTATCTCTTATTTCCTCAAGGATATTCCCCATTGAATATTTTTACCTCATATTATAATAAATTTTTATCGTAACTTCATTATATGACGCAAAAACTCTCAGACATCATTCCTACCGCTGCTCTACTGCTTTTGAATAATTCATTGTTTTCTCAGAATTATGAGTTATTCTTATAATAATTGAGTTAACACCCAATGGCATCTCACCAACCTTTAGTTATCCAACATCATTACACATTAATTTAGAATTTCATAAAAGATTCTAAGGTCTAATAATAAAATTATTGAACTTTTAATTTCATCAAAATTCAATGTATAAATTTGGTTTTAATTAGATGAACAGAACTTTGGTAACTATTAATTGATTTTATAAACTTTTTGTTAATTATATGACAAATA
Organism: Syrphus vitripennis; assembly: GCA_958431115.1. NCBI lineage: Eukaryota > Metazoa > Arthropoda > Insecta > Diptera > Syrphidae > Syrphus > Syrphus vitripennis. Next base: position 43,443,576 of record OY288108.1, read on the forward strand.
ACGTAGGTACCTACATATTTATGGATTATTTATCTTATAGGCACGTGTTATTAAATTATATATTTTGTTATATTTTAGAGTGGGTTAAGGACTACGATTTTATTTTTTTCAGTTTTCGTAGTCGTTAATTTAAAAATAAAGAAACCGTTTTTTTTTTTTTAATAGGTAAGGTTACGTTATGGTGGCAGTCAGCGGAAGACTGACGCACTTAGAACACTAGATTCTAGATTGGTCCGTTGTGATATCACATGGATCTGTAAGACTTCATACCGACTTGTCAAACCATATTGTGCATTTTACGTAATTATGTAACTATTTTCATGAATTTACATAAATTTTTTTACACAATCTGCAAAAATATGTGTGTTAACTGAATTATGAAATCATTTCTGCAAGTTTTATTTTGGTATTCGAAAATCGTTAGCACAACCTTTATTGGTTTTTATTTGAAAACCTCACACTCTTTAAAAGTGAATTCACTCAAAGTTTTACGTTTTCATAAAAATAGTTAGGAAAAACACCAATTCAAGAAATTTCATTTTGGAAAACGACGGTACGGAAACAAACATCAGAACATTTATTAACAAGCTTTTTAAAACTATTTAAATGCTGAAGGTGTGACAAAGTTTTTGCATCTGACTTTAATACACATTTTTTTGACTTTTTATAGTTTGACCAGTTTTAATTCCGTCGCGGTCGGTTCCAAACGATTTCTACTGAGTTTGGCTGTTCCTTGATGAATTTTTTTGACAGAATTTTTAACGATGTTTGAAATTTTTTTGACAAGTTTTTTGGTGACCAAATTTTTTTAAGAAAAAAAAAATCACAAGTAAAAATATGAAAAAGCTTTAAATTCATTATTCGAATTGATAAAAAAAGCCAAAAAAGAAGTTTAATCTTAAAAATGAAGATGACTTCTTATGTATCATAAAAATACAAGTTTTTGAAAAAAAATTTCAAAAATCGTTAGAGCTGTTTTTTCAAAAAATAATTTTTTATAATAGATACATGCATATATATTGTTTTAAGTATTTTTATAAAAAAAGTTTAAAACCAAATTAAAAAAATAATATTTATTAGTTTTCAAAATATTGAGTTTTCAAAAAAATTCAAAATAATAAATTAATACAAAAAATATTTTTATAAAAATTTTGATATGCAATATTATTAAGACTATATAGGACCTCCTTTAGAAAAATTTTCATTGATATCCGTCCTACAGTTTACGAGAAAACCGAAAACCGAAAATCCGGCTATATGGCAACTACCGGTTATTAACGGTTTTTTCAAAAATATTTTTAACTAAATTATTAAAGTTACTTGACAAACCCGATTTAAAAAATTTCATCAAAATTGTTAGATTCATTTTCGAGATAAAATTTTTTGTTTAAACGGTACTATGACAGGTACCGTTATTTTTGGAGCTAAAAAAAAATTTCGATTTCCCCTCTAGGTAATCTCCCCAAAACCTTATATTCAAAGTTTGAAGAAAATCGCTTCAGTAGCTTAGGCTGTAGGTCGAGGTACAGACAGACAGACAGAATTGCGGAACCGACTTTTTTCGCGTTTTTTATCATCGTAACGTTAGGTCTGATTAATATCTCGAGTTCGATTTCTTGCACGAATCCAAAACTTGCCCTATAGTACCTATAGTCGCAAGTAAGAAATGATGATATAGACTTGGCCTCCCATAGTATACTTATACAAAGTAGAACATTCGTTGCTAACGTTAAAATAATAATAAACAGCAACACTTTGCTGCTGTTGCCTATAATAATCATAACAACATCAACGTGATGTTATTGTTTTTTTTTGTCGCCGTCAGCGAATGTTTCGCTTTGGCTTTAGATCCTTAAATCGTTTCGCAAAAGCACACAAAGATAAAGCAAATCCATAAATAATACCAATTACTTAGATGAGTATTTTATTTGTTTTTTTTTTTTGAATTAAATTATTAAATGTTTATTTTAAAAACGTTTATATTTATATTCCAGCTCCTTTAATGCGATTCTTTCCTTTGATTCTATTTCCAAGACTTGAAGTCTTTCATTCTTTTCAATTTCTCTTTGCCTAAGGTCCAAATCCCGGAATGTCCTTTCTTTTTCAAAATCGAATTTTTTGTGTTCCAACTCAAGGCGAGCTTTTTGATATTCACTCATATCCTTTTGATTCGATGCCATCATCTTTACCAATTCCACCAAACAATTGCATGGGTCATGTGTCTTATTTGAATGGGAGGATTCAATATAGAAATTTGTATTATTGTCAACCGGAGCTCCTAGATTTTCAGGTTGGATCGATGTTTGATGAACTGATGCTGGCGGACTTACACTTTCTTTTATGATATTCTCACTTACTGTTATGCTCCCACGAATCGGTGTAGTTTGGTGACCTTGTTCAGAGATATTATGTGGGGACGAGGGTGGACTGTATGTGCTTTTGAAGACTGTATCTTCAGAATCGTCTATTTGCAAATTCGAATGGTATTGGTTGGGATTGGCTTTTAATTTACCTTCATATCCTCCCCCACCAAAAACTTCTTTAAGAGAATCAAAAAGAGGACACATTCTGTTGACCATACCTTATTTATAAAAGAAAATAGATTTAAAAAATTTAAGAAAATTTTCATTTTATAAGATTCATCATAATCTTACTTTGTACACTTTCACCATCTGGTACATTTTGTGCTGCATCTGAGCGTTGCCAAGCTACTGCTTTTTTATATAAATTTCTGAGGTTGCGTATTTTGTTCTTTGCCAATGTCCATTCAATTTTCATATTATATGTTTGGACAAATTTTTGATAAAATATTCTTGCACATGGTTTCTAAATTTAATAATTTACAGTAGTTATATGTAGTTATGGTAATTATACATACTTCGAAATCGTTTTTATTTATGTATTCTACGAGAATTTCTGTTTCATAATCGGTCCATTTTCTATACGGTAATGCTCGTTTTCTCTTGATAATTCTCTACAAAAGAATAATTTTTTAACGTCAATAAAACAATTTTGAGATATTTCATTCTTAAGAATTAACAATTCACAATGTGAGTGACATTGTTTTGCACGACAAAAAATGGTGGTGATTAAAAATTAGCATGCAATGTGCCATCAATTTTATAAAGGTACTTACAGTTTTCGAGTTATGAGTCACAAACTGAAAAACTACCCTAAAAGTTGCTTTTAAATGTTTTTTAGCATTTAATTTTAATTAATTGTTGTGATTTGTTTAAGAAGTTTATTTTAATATTATTTCGATAGTGTCTCAGTTTCTAAGAAGAAAATAACCAGCAACCAATAATTGAGCTTTGGAAAATTCTGGAAAAAAACCGATTAACCGAAACAAAAAAATCTGGTTCCGGTCTTAACGGACCGGCTTTCTCCATCCCTAATTATAAAAAAAAATACAACTTCAAGTTTAAATCATAAATGCAGGTCTGTTGGATTTTCTTTTGTAGCAAGTACTTTTTTTTAAAGAATGTTTACCTAGTCACATACTAGTGCAACTTTAAATTTCTATCAACTCCAGTTACAATCAAATACAAATTGGCAGCACTGATTAGGAAAAGTACCTACATTTCATAGGAAGAAAGAAAGAAAGAAAGAAAAAGATTGCATGGTTGATTTTGTTTCAAGCACAAAACTAAACCCAGGTACAAGCGAAACACACAACAACCCTCAATATAAAGCAATTTATCAATAGCTATGTACCTTACCTCAACTTAAAACCGGAATGAATTTTGCTTTTGTTTTAAAAACTTACCATTCTAAAAATCTTCTAAGATATGGAAATTTGATGAGTATTTTTTTTTTAACTTCTTATCTGTAATTAAAATAACACACTCCACATAAATTTACACAGCTAATACGTATAGTCACACTTTGTCCATATGATGTCTTTTCACAACTAAAATGAATACACATTTTTGCGGGTAAATTTACTTGGCATCGAATAAAAATACGAACACCACACCAGCCATGAGTAAAAAAGGGCAAACTATACGTGCGCACACAAACCATACGAGTACATGCACACTGATAATTCTTACTCATACACTAGTATGAATACTGTAACACTGTGTCAGGGCTGTCGTTTAAGTTTTTGACATATCAGTACTTCGAGAGCAAAAAAGATTGGCACCTGGCAGTAAGGAAAGATAATCAATATCAAATAAAATTCAGCACTGGATCGCACAAACTTGCTTATTTGTTAAGGTATTTAAGAATAACGAAAAAAACCTTGCAAACACAAAAACATCATTAGAGAGAAAAAACAATGAATTCAGTTTTTGAATTGCTAAAAGGAGATAAAAAAGAAGTTTGAGTCGAAAATGGCAGATGCCAAGAATTAAAGGTTTTGAGCTTACAAGAATGATACAAGAATGAAAATGATTTTTCTTTGATCCCAATTTGGCAAAACGTTTATCAAAAAATAGAAATCCGAAAATCCTGTTCTACATCAGGTACCTTTTTTAATGGTTTTTTTTTGCAAAATATTTTTTCACCAAATGATTTTAACTACCACCCACAGAAAAAATCCATATATAGGTTTTGAAAAGCGTCTGGCCGGCATTGTAGTTTTCATCTACGGTTTCTTATCTATTAATGTTTTGATTTTAATTTTAAATAATTTTACCTAAAGATGTGACAAAATCACTTTTAATTTTTTTTAATGTTTTCAAAAATAATTTAATTATTTAATAAAAGATTTTCATTTGCATTGACATAAATTTAGTGGAAGAACTCGAAATCTTTCTCATAAATCCAAAATATGAGAAAACGAGTTTCAAAAATGTGTACAAGATTCGCAGTACTCCGACAGCCCTGCACTGTGGTGTGCATGTGTATTAGCTTAGTTGGGGGTATATTTTGCTACGTCACAAAAGATTATATACATATTTACTCGCGCATATGTATACATAATGTAATGTTCATTATGTATGTTTCCACTCACGTTTTATCTAGATAATGAACATACGAGTAGATATAAAGCTACGCTAAAACCCGTTTTACGTAAAGTCTAAATTCACCTTTATTACACTAGACATTATTATATTATGCAGGTGTAGATAGCCGCACGAGTAAAAAGACAAAGCAAATATTATTTTTACATACGTCATTGTCAAGCAAATGATTTGACTGAACATTTTTTTTTTATTAAAATTTACACAAAATTCGGAGACAAAGAAAATAATAAAATCAATGAATGTGGAATAATTGGGGGCGTTTGAGGACATATTATAGTTATCGGGATAGGTAATCTCGACATCTGTTGTATAGGAATAAAAAATTACTTAAATAATAATTATTAAAAGATCAGTTTGGTAGTATTATGGGGGAGAGTACGATAACTTGGGCGCCAAGATTTTATAACGGTTTCTTATAGAGGGGTCCAAAATGAGTATTTTTTACTATGGGAGGGGGGGGGTCTATCTTGCCCCGTTTAGGCGGGAGGGGCAATTTAAAAAATACGTACATCAAATGGAAAAAAAATAATTAAAAAATAACGGTAACACTTACAATTAAATTTAACATTTTTTTTTACAGTCAGTATTCTGTACTATAAGCCATTTTTTAAATCAAGCAAAATGTATGCACAGTTTTCGAAAAAGTGAGTTTCAAACTCAAAATTCGAGAAAAAAAACACAAAAAAAAAAGTTTAAAGTGTAATTTCTCAAAACCATTAAATTTATTATAATATTTTTTTATAGAATTTGATGCTCTTATTAATTTCTAATTAAAAACTGAAAACTAGATGATTTTATGTCTTCTAGTTCTTGAGAAAATTAAATTTTAATTAAATTATTTTTTCCTTGCTTGAGTATTTACGTAGTCTTATTTTGATAGTAATAATCGAATATGGATTAAGATATACCTGGGATGAATTAGTTTTTATTAAATTCAGCTTATTTAAATGCCAAAGAAACTTTGCGTGCACCCCACCTTGCACCCCGCCCACCTTGCACGCCCTCAAATCCTATAGCGAGCCCAAGAAGGGGGGTTTCACCACCCACACACACCTCGGTGTGGCATACACCCAAACTCGCACCTACCCCAAATCCTACAGTGGGCCCAAGCAGGGGGGTTGCAGGGGGGCAGCATGCCCCCCCATACGCACCTCATTGTTGCATACAACCAAACTCGCATCTACCATTTTTACCATCAAAATAAGACCACTCAAACAAAAAAAAACATAAAAAATTGAAATATTAGTTGTGGTTATTTTCAATTTTCTCAAAAACTAGAAGTCATAAAATAATCTAGTTTTCAGGTTTTGATTAGGAATTAATAAGAGTATTGAATTCTATAAAAAAAATTATATTAAATTTTATGGTTGTGAGAAATTACACTTCAAAGTTTTTTTTTGTGTGTTTTTTTTTTTCGAATTTTGAGTTCAAAACTCAGTTTTTCGAAAACTGTGCATACATTTTGCCTGATTTAAAAAGTGGCTTATAGTACAGAATACTGGCTGTAAAAAAAAGTATCAAATTTAATTGTAAATATTACCGTTATTTTTTAATGATTTTTTTTCCGATTTTTGTTCTTTTTTATAAAATTGCCCCTCCCGCCCAAACGGGGCAAGATAGACCCCCCCTCCCATAGTAAAAAATACTTGTTTTGGACCCTTCTACCAAAAACCGTTATCAATTCTTGGCGCCCCAAGTTATCGTACTCGTGCCGTATTATGTAGTACTTTGACTCTTGGTAGATATCCGGATTTGATTTTTCGAAAACTTATCGGATACCTACTCCAGTATCTTAGATAGTCGATAGAATAGGCACGGTGACCATATTTTTTAATTAATGAACAAAAAAAAAATCCAATTTTTAATGATTATGATTACTTTTGTATTTTAATAAAAAAAATATAGCATAAAGATTCTGTCTTTGCTTTAGTTAATAGTCAAATTCAAATCACAGAAGCAATTCTTTATGTTTGTAGGTACTTAAGGCATATAAAAACTAATTAATACTTTTCTGAAAACAAATTGTTTAATAATTAAATCTGGTTTTTGCTATAAATATTGAACAGATCATTTTTCAAAATTTAATTTAATTTATTAATTAAAATTGAATTCATAGTTTCGACTTTTTTTTTTATCTGTCCAAACATTATTTAAGCTGAAAAAACTCTTTCTGACAAAATATTTTGAGTGTCAAAAATTTTTATTTTGGTAATTTTTTGTATGTTTCAACGTTATTAAATAAAAAAGAAGAAATAATGAATAGCGTTTGTAATAATAAATATGTTTATCATTTTAAAAACAAAATAATTCATAATGAAAAACTTCTTTAAATAATGAATAGCTCATCATAATAATGAACGAATGGTCATCGCACGTATAGGTCGCCGAACGCGACCATTTTATTTGTGTATTGTATCGATCAACTTTGCAACAGCAGCTGATTTGATATTATATAAAATGCACCCGATCAAAGTGAGTTGTGAGGTTAGAAAATGTATACTGAAATTACTCTTTCTGTAATTTCCAAAATTACTTAAAAAATTATTACTTACGGCTCTAATTAAAAAGTAGTAGGTACCTATGCATCGTTAAATTAAGGACAAACTTTTTTAAAGATAAAAATTGCCTTTTATTTCCGTTAATATTGAAGGTACTATCATTAGCGTCTTATTTTTGTTTTCTTCTGCGCATCTGCCAAATCAACAAAAAAATGGCGGAATCCGTGTTAAACGCCAATTTTTTTTTTCGTATTGTGTAAATTTTTTTGATTTTTTTGAGAACTAAATTTTTTTATGGACTTTCGGCTGTCATTGACAATTCTCATTTTTGATAACTGTCAAAACCTGATTGTCTGCTAAGTTCAGGATCACTAGCATTTATTTATTTTTGTTAAATCTTCTTCTAACCTTACATTGCAATTACTCTTTGAAGTTTGATTGAAAACCAAAAAGTTTTAATTTTATAATTATTGTGGTTTTATTTCACTATCAAAAAAAAGACATATTATGTGTTTATTTAATGTAAAATAATACGACTTATCCAATGAAAGGATTCTTAAGGCCCTCATTATGAATAGCGAATCGACAATTTGCTAAGTTGCGAATGATCTAGCGAACTTTTATTATCACTGTATTATTAATAGCGAACTTCATCGTTCGCTAAGAAATAAATGCTGCCAATAAATCATCATAACTCAAATGTCAAATGAATATTTTAGAAGTGAAGAATTTGATGTTTTTTCTTTGTGTGAATTTTAAATTGAAAAATAATAAAATGATAAGTACAATTGATTTGATAATTTATCACATATACATTTAGGTAGGAACTGTTCAAACTTAAATAATAAAAAAAAATAAATAAAATACATATATGTATTTTATTTATGGTTCTGGTTTGCTATATCGGGATTTGTTTTCATCAATTGCACAAGCCTAGCAAGTTGATTTGCATTTGTCCTTGAAAATATGATTTTTTATTTACTTTTTTTGTTATAATATACAAATTATTTTCAAATACCTTTTCCTTTTGTCACTCATGTTAGCATACAGACACCAGACTCTACATTCGCTAGGTTTATCACTGAATATTTTGATTCGATAGAATTCGACGTTTTGAGAGGTTAAATTAGCGAACATTCGCTAATTGTAATTGGTCGATAACCAAGTTCGATAATGTTTTGACATATGAAGCGAATTTAATTTAAGCGAATCGATACTCATAATACAGAGTGATCGAATTCGCAAGTTTTTAAGCTCGCTTCGCTATTCATAATAAGGGCCTAAAAAAATGTGGGACTACAAATTATTTTTTGTTTGAGCAACACAATGTTGACGAAAGTTGTAACGTAATTTAAATTTTTTGAATGTACTCGCTCACTCGCACTTGCAACGTTTCAATTTTAATAGCACGGCCTAAAGTTTTCAAACAAAAAGGGGTTAAATAGCTGCGACAGAAAAGTTTAGAAAAGAAAATTATTATTTTTTTTTGTTTTCGATAATTCATTTAATTTTTTTATTAATTCGTAACAAAAATTCTCATTTTCGTTCTGTTATGATGATGATCAAACAATTGTATTTTAAGTCTTCGATTATTCAGCGGTGATGGTGTTTTTTCAACAAAGATAGCGAGCTCTTCAAACGACATTAAGGATTTCATTTATTTTTAGTTTTGTGTAAGTTGCCTGGAGCATAGTTTTTAGCATGTATCACTAAAATCAAAAAAATGGTAATTTTCCCAAGAGTATTTCTTGAAATGCTATTTGGCATTTCATATATTGAAGACATAAATTAATACATGAATGCCCCTTGGCAATCAGTCAGTCCCTTCAATTTATAGTTAATTGAAACCCATATCGTTCAAAAAATGCCTAATATATTTTAACAAGCAAAAAAATCACCAAATCAATTTTCATTCCTCATGGTACCCTAAACCTACTCCCCGTCCTTATACCCAATTATTTATCGTATTTCATTTCGAAAAACATGTTATCCCTGAGGGTATTGAAATTTAGTCTATGCATATGCATAGAAATAAATTTCCATGTATGAAGCTTATTATCAAAATTTACCCATTGAAAATAGACTGTATTAAGATATTGGTCTTTAGAATCAAAGAACTGTATCTTCATAAGTTAATATTGACTTTTTTTTTCTTTACCTTAGCTATCTAATAGGAATTCTTGAGAAAAACGTTTAGCGTTATTTTTCGAACGATTGACGACGACGCCATGATGCCAACGTAAAATTCCTGCTTATTCTACCTTTTTCTCTTAACATTAGGGTGGTAATTTTTTTTGTTTCGAAATTTGTATTTTGTTGTCATTTGGTCTTAAAAGGTTGACCGCAATCCGTTTGATATTTTTGAGCTTAAAAATATAAAAATCATAACAAGATGATCAAAATATCAAAAGAATATTAAAAAAATTTTGAGACAGCATTAGCAAAAAATAACATTTCATACTTATGTCTTACAACACTTTTTGATAAAATGATGAAATTCTATCGGGACGATTGCAAAACTTTCAAAAAGTGAAGAAGAAATATTTTTTTGAGGACCACCCTTTATTGTGCATACACATAAGTCAGGCCAAACTAGGAAAAAAAAAATCATAAAATATCGTTACAATCTGTGAATCCGTAGAGGTGATGCCAGAAAAGGTTAAATGGTTTATATATTTTCGTAAAAGATACCTATACCTACCCCAAAATTTTGCGTTTAAATCAAATCCCAAATGGGAATTGTATTTGCTTTTTGAGTGGGAGTTTTACACGAAAATCCTTTGTACATAATATATACATATGTACAGTACGAAGACTTTTTCAAACAACAAAATAAATTGCCAAAGGGTTGAAGGAAAAGATATAAAGGTTAATGGTAGATTTTTTGAATTATAGGTTCCTTGTGAAGTAGGAGAAGACAAGAGAAAAATTTCTGGTATCTGATTTAAGAGAGAGAGCAAAAAAAAGGGAACGCTAAATTTTACTCACTTTATTTTGATTAAATATTTCAAATTATAATGAAAGTCATTTATGTGTTAAGACAAAGCTGAGGAAATGTTAGTACAAGAAACAAAAAAAAAAAAAATTAATTATAAATGTGAAACGCTTAAAGCATTATATTTTATAATTTTTTTTCAATCAAAAGACAATTATAATTATCACTGACCTTTGATCCTTAGGATGTTCTTTGAGCGTAAAGAAGTTCTGAATATTTAAAAAAATTAGAAGCTTTGTAAGGCATGCCAGATACAGGATTGGATTGGGAAATTACAGTAGTCGGGGAGAGTGAGGATGGAAGAAACAATGGAGCGTTTGTATATGGTTTGAGTATGGTTGCTCCCGTTCAGGAAAGTATGCTACCGGCCGGCAGAAAAAATCGAAAAGTGTAAGATAAGGATAAAATCAGTCCGCTTTTTGATTTTTTTGCTGACGGAGGTCATGGCCCGTCCCTCTCGGAGAAATGTACATTCATTTGAGGGTAATTCAGTTTTCTAAAAGGCTGATTAAAAAAAAATTACAGTTCATGTAAGAACTAAGAAGATTCCTAGCGTAATCGGTCGAATATGACAACCATAATCATCGCGTAGTTCTCGAAAAGTGACTACGTTTGAATCACCACTTTTATAGTAAGTTTTGATAATTTAACGTTGTTCGATTGTTAAGCGATCCATTATCGTTAATGGCAAACATTCAATTAATATTATGACACTTCAGATGGGAGCTGAGTTTGACAGATGTCAAATGTCAGAACTGCCATCTTGAAACCACGAATAGAATTATAGTGCTGGAAGGGAAGAAAATTTAGCAAAAAACTAATTGGCAGCTTCATCGTGTAGTTGTTATTGGCTGTACACAAATTCCATAATAATATTTCTAGGAAATTTTGTTGTCTAAAAGTTAATTATTTATTTACACGTGCAAATGCAAAAGAAAAAAAAAAAGTTTTTGGAGGATGGTAAAGGGACGGAGGGGACGTAGTTATGTAAGATTTTTTGAAGAGGATTGGTCGAATTTTTTTTTTGATCAACAAACCATCTCAAATGATAAATCAAAAATTCAAATCTATCTTACTTTTGGTGGGGTAAAACATCTCTATCTACGTTAAGAGATAAGATGAAATGTTGTACGTTTAACGTTACGTTTTATTGACTTATGCCATTTCTATCATTGTAAGAATGGGAAAAAAATGTATAATTTAAACTGAATTTTAAAGAAAACAACTGAAACTTAGATTTAGAGGCATCTATAATAATTTGTTCGAAAAAAATATTACTCATTTTAAAATGGATAGGTACGTTGATAGTTCTTACATGAAGAAAAAATAATTCTAATAATAAACACCAAGTTTTACAGAGTATCTTGTAGAGAAACTATGGGTTGTTGAGTTGATTTTAAGCAGAAAACCTTTCAACTTTCAAACATTCCTATTCATTTTGTTTTGCAGTTATAATGGTCTTTTTTTCTTTTTGCTACAAGCCTTAATAAGCCAAACCTCATATAATTGATCTAAGTGATCTTGGTCTAATAATGGGCACACCTGTTTTATTTTAATATTTTACACAATTTTCAGGGACCGAAAAAAGTTGATTATCACAGATTCTTCAATATAAATGAAGAAGAATCCAATGACCATGGTAACCAAATTGCAGATTAACTCATTTTGAACAAACTGGCTTTAAATATTCAACAAACACTAAGAACACACAATCAAATATTAAACTACTGTGATGTCGGAATTGTTAATTCTGTTAAAAACAATTAACATATTACACATGATGCAAACGCACGTATTTAACCAAGTTTTTCAATGCGATATAATAGTTAACCCTTAGTTAACCCACCAAATATATTGATTTTAATTTCTTTTTTTCGAAAAAATCCCGTTAAAACTCAAATTGGATGGACTTCACTCTATTTCAGTTCACTGTAATATTTCACAAAACAAAATCGAGGTTGACTGAAAAACTAGTGCAAAAATTCAATAAAATAAAAAAGTACGTATACGCCCAGTGTATCTTAATTCTATTGCCATAGGAATTACTAAGCAAGGCATTTGACTACTTAGGCAGTCTCTAATTCAATGTGTTTTTCTCAACGTAAATAAAAAAACCTTAATCAATAAATTCAAAAGAAGTTAAAATTTTTAAAAACTGTGTAAACATTAATTTGTCCTCGTTTTTGAAAAACAAAGAGCGAAAATTGTGTGTATGACTTCATATTGACAGGTAAAATGTTTTCGGTGAAATAAACCTTAGTTTAATTTTTTTTTATAAAATACTCAATTTGGAATTTTCATCTTTCTCACTCCTTAAACCGTCAAAATTTTTGAAAAATGCTAATTTTCAAAGCTTCATATATATCTGCCGCCTTGTTCACCTCTCTGTTACAGTAAGATGTACATAATATATTCATGTTTCACTGGCCAATAAATTCATGAAAAAATAGCTTTTGTACGTGCTTCATTCAGAATTTCCTACGTGGATCACACCAAATCTCTTTTCTTTCTTACTTGCTACTACAAAACCATCAGTTCGAAATCTGACCTTAGAACGAGAATGAGAACCAGAAAACTTATCACATTTAAATAAACCCTTTGAGGTTTGACGTGCAATCAACGCTTCAAATATTCTTGAATTTATTTTATGCGATGGTTTTTCGTGAAAGAAAAAAATAAAATGGTTTCAAATTTATTTTTTCATTGTGAGTAGAATTTGCTATATCATCGTCATCCCCACCACAAATACCCTCTTAGAAATGCAATGGTTCTTTGATGATGCTTCATATTACATCTTGCTTGGATTTACTTGGTAACGATGGTAATAACGAATTTTTATGTCTTTTTAATTTTATTTTAGCTGGTTGGCGGAAATGGTCATGAGTATCACTTTAAGCACCGAACTTTACCGCATGCGAGGTCTCGCCGAAGTATTGCCCACACAAGAATATTGAAGAGTCATCCTTTGGTAAGTGGAAACTAAAAAAAAAGAAATAAAAGTTGTTTTTATTTGATGAAGTTTTTTTTTTTATAAACAAGATTTATGGAATTTTCTAAAGTACGAAATAAGATAAAAATAATTCCAGTTAAAATTTTGTTAGGAAAACTGTATGAGGTCAAGATTCCAATAATGTTGATTGTGGGTTTCGGTTTTTGGAGAAATATAATATAATTTAAACTTCCCAAGTTATTGATGCATAAAATCTGTTAGAGTGTTTTCAAGAATCATCTTTTTAATCCAGGGATCAGCTTTAATAAGTGGTATACTTTGTTTTTTTTTTTGATTGAAAAATAAAATCAAAATAGATTTTTGACATGAAAATTGATACACAATACATTTTTTGTTAAATACATTTGATATGAATTTAGTAGCTTCCTAATAATTAAAAGCTTTAAATTCTGCACGGTTTTTGATTCTTTATTAGTCAATTATTTCAAAACCATAATTTAATGAGCTATAAAATCATACGCAGCCGTTCTAGTTCTACAGTTGATAGACATAAAAAGCTGACAGAACTGTCGTCAGCAAAACAATATAATGGATTAGAAGTCTTAGACAAAGGATCATCAATAAAAATAAGAAAAGGAGTCGGTTGTAGAAAAGAGTCATGGGACACACCGACATCAGAATTTATTTGGTGGATATCAAACTTGGAACCATCGAATACAACTAAAATAGAGTGGGTTTCGATCCATCGCTTTCAAATGCACGCATTTTCGATAAGAGAACTTGATGCCAAAACTTTACTAAATGGTTTCGGAATATCAAGTGCTGTAATCTTAGTTTTTCCAAAACGATGTAAAGATTTGTGCCACTGTTCGATGAGACACACCATCAGATTACTACTTGACGATACACCTTGCTGCCGGTTATTAAGAAGCTTTATTTCTTCGACATATTTCTCAAGATGGAGATAAACCAGTTTTCAGGACCTTGGAAAGAATTGATGTACGCGTAATTAGAGTGGAGAAGACAGTTTTGCCTTTTTTTGGAGACTGGCTAGACAAATGTTGTTTTCACTCGGAAAGAGATCAAAAAAAAAAATGGGACTTGGAAGAACACCAATTCAGAACGATGGGTTAAATTTTGTATTTCGAGAGCTTTAAAGACTTACAATCGTTAGTGTTTTTATGTACAAGTCATATCGCTTTGCGGAAGCGTTGAAGTGGAAGGGTTGAAGTGGAAGCAAATTGTTCTGTTTGCAAATCATCTTTGCAAAATATCTTTGCCTTGCGGACTTTCCACAGGATTATCATTGCAAACGACCGTTTTTACAAATGACCAATATGTTACTACTTTTAGAACATTGTAGTACTTTTTGCCTTAACTTTTATTCATGTAAAAATTTGTCGTATATAGATGCTGTCAATCTTCCTAGTTTGTTTGGGCTTATGCTGGTTTTCCTCTATCGGGTTTGCTTTTTAACGTCGGAAACTTACTTTTACCAATTTGGTAACGTCTTTCGAACTTTAATTGTACCATGAGTCCTCTTTATTCGTATTCCGAATAAAACTTCTTATTCCGTGGAGAATCAGCTCAAATATTGATGAAACATAGTGACCTGTTAAACATTTATTGAGTCCAAGGATTGTAAAAACAGAATAAGACACTTTGTCTTAGGTCTTCTTAAAATTGTGCCTAAAAAGGAACAAAACGTCAATGTTTTCAAAAATTCATTTAGTTTTTAACTGAGTGGTTTTTGGACAGAGGAATGCGTCAATTTTTTGTTTTAGTTAATCCTAAGCGTTTTCTCTAGGTTAGGTTAGTTTGACGCGCCTATCAGCTAGAGATTTTCTGCAAATCCGTTGAACGATTTGAATTGAAGTTACTTGTGAAGCGTTATATAGTAACGCGTTATATAATAACTGGGATCGTTAAATAGCTTCTGCAGAAATCATTAGAGAAAACATCCAGCCTAGCTGCGTGCTTTCCAATAAGACAGTCATGATCGGTAGTTGAGGTTTGTAAAGACAGAATCAAGAGAATAAAGTGCAGCTTGATTATCGGAGAAAATAGAAAATGCGGAGATAAGTAGTGTTTTATATGAAGTTTTCTTTAAGCCAAGACAAAACTTCTTTGGTCGCGAAAATTTCCCCATGGAAAATACTACAATGATTAGAAAGACGGAAGAATAGGCTTAGCTTAAGCTTGTTTAATTATACACCACCGCCATTCGTTGGTATAAAATTGTATGCAATCATTTTCCAATAATGTCATGTCCTCCCAGACTGATTTGGAAAGTATGGATACCTGAAAGTTTTTTTCAAACTGCAGTTGTGGGATGGTGTAGTCGATGTCTAGGTATAGTGATAATTTCAAGCTCATAGTTAAAAAAAAAATTCTATTTATATTTTTTTTTTCAAAATTGTGAGACAATGTCCACCTACTGAATTAATTTCTAGAATTCTGTTCACATATGTACTTCTATCTACGAATTTTTTTAATAGCAACAATTCAATTTGTTTTTAACATATTTTCATTAAAACTAAAACCCCAAAATTCCTTTAAAAATAAATCTCCTTAATCTCATTTTATTGACACAATACCTTTATTAGTACTTAAGTCTATAAAGTTCTCTAGTTTAAAAATTTAAGGATTGTCGTTTTTGCTTTAGCATAAAACAAAACACAACAAAAAAAAACATAAAACCAAACCTGAATAATTTAGTTTTCCTCCTGTAAATACATAAAGGTAACTGAAAATAAACCACAATACCTCCAACCAGATGACATTTCCATCCCATTTTATGGTTTCATTTATCAGAGAGAGGGGAAGGAGCGAGAGAATGAGAGATAGATAGAATCTGTGATGGAGAACATTTTTATTTTCGTTTTTAGAAACAAAAACAAAAATAAGGCAATGGACCAGACAAATCAATAAATGACAGTGGGATGGATCGGATGGTTTGATCTCTCTCCTAGTTCAATAATAAAGTTGTTGATAAGCCCAGTAAATTTGCATGTTCCAATAACCCTCATGCCAAATAACCTACAGCCATTACGAACTACGACGACGACGATGACGATGACGACAATATAATATAGTAGCACAAACCTCATAACACTGGCCTTTTATAGAAATTGAGTTTGTCAGTCAACTTCATCATACGGGATTATATCAGCCATCATAAATACGTGGGTGGTATTGGTATACGACGCCGCCGTGTTCGTGTATACACCAATCAGCTGTTCCTTTCCTTCATGTAAAGAGACAAAGTTCGATATTGGGTTTGCATATTTTGTTTCCGACTTTAAGTCGGAAAGCTTTAGACCCAGTTGATTGGGCGCCTCTACTCCCCCGCCGTGCCGCCGACTTATTTACAATTTAAAAACAAGCCACCATGTTGGTTCTTGGTTGGTTGGTTAGTTGGATTTTTGTTTTCCATTCAGTTTTTTTTTTTTTTGTTTTACTTTGGAATGGAAATAACAAGGGTGTGTGTTTGTGACGGAATTTGTTTCGTTCGAAACGGATTGTTTTTGTTCTGGTATGTTAACATTCATTAAGTGCACTCTTATGAGTTTGCCCGCATTCCGTTTTCAGTTTTCACTTTCACCTAGAAAATAATTATATGTATATTCGACGAGTTTCCAGCCCAGATGGCTGTATGTAGTTTATAGGAATTAAAAACAAGGCCAAAGTAATGATATACCTAGCAAGTCTTTGCTTTGGATGGCCCTGAACAGAAGATGTAAATATTGTGTGTACGAAGAACCGCCGCCGTGACTTAAATTTATAATTTAAGTAGGTTACATACCACTTAACTGTATTTACTTGTGCTATTTGTGGGTATTTTAATTTTTAAATAGATTTTTGAGAGAATTCCTTTTTTTGGAAATCTTAAATTGGGAAATTTGTTTCCAGGAACCATCAACAAGCTTTTGAATATTTAAATATTTTTTTTACTGGTTAATGGAAATATAATTAAATTATTTTGCGTATTAATTTTTTTGAGATAAGGATTGGGATACTGTTGAATTTTTGTTGGCATATAATTATGCATAATTAAAATGAAAGAATGATTGATTTATGATTACAATCTTATTAAAAACATGTCTTTTTTATCTTTTATATTTTCCTGTTATATTAAATTTCAAAGTGACATAAAATTATTATTGAAGTTTCACGTTTCCATCCAATCGAAAAAATATTAAAGTTTTAAAAAACATGCCAAAATGTCTGTGATAAACGTATCTTTATTTCAATTTGTTTCGATGCGTATATGATAATTACTTTCGTACGTGATGCATTCTCAATGTTGTTAAACAAATTCCGTGGTTGTCATTCGAGGAATGGTGATGGTGATTATGATTGGTATGTTAATCAAATAATGCCCGAGTTTAATTTTGATTGTTTTAGAACAAACAGAAATGATGGTTTCATGAATAATTGAATCAATATATAAATGAGATTAATAAATTAATTGAAAGCAAATAATAATAATAAGTGGTCTAATTTAATTCCAATGTATTCAATTTCAAAAGAAACATCAATTAGTTGCTGAGATTATTATATTTGCATTTGGTTGAACATTAGAATGTACCAGTAAGACGTTTGAATAGAAAAGTTTAAGGAAATAGTTTTAAATGATTATTACTAAGCTTTGAAAATAAATTTCTTCCAAAAATATTTTAGAGCAAAGCTACGCAAATGAAAATGCAAGACTGGATCTCACAAATTAAAATTTATTCTAGGGCAAACAGTTAAAAAGATAGACTTTTTCAAAGTTGTCTGCATTCATTTTCCTACGAAATTGATACGCGAAATAAATAAAGTTGTTCTTTAGCACTGAATATCTTCTAAACGGGAGCTTAAAAAAAAAATAACTTTTTTTTTTTGAAAATGCTATAAAAAAACTAGTGAATATTTTCTCAAATTTCTTTTTTTATTTGAAAGTACAATCCTTCAAATGGCTGCCTCGGCTGGCCATGCAGTAGCCTACACGATCGGTCCAATTTTTAAGCACATTATCGATTGTGTGCAGCTGTATTTCACCAATGGCTTCACGAATATTGTCCTTTAAACATTGAATAAGAAGTACAGGAAGAGGCATATCGAGAAAAAAGTGAAGTAGTTTTCATAATTGTGTGAGTTACACAAACACAAATGCATTGGCACAGGGTTGGAGTGAAGGTAGACGGCTATTTGCTGGGGCGCCGAAAGGAATATTTTGCTAAATTTTTTTTGGGTGGTTTAGTAAAAATATGTGTAGCTGTACTGGAATATGATTTCCATTTTCTCAGAAGTACTTATTCACATACAAAGGAGCATAGCTATTACTGTAAGCCTTAAAAGAAAAATAACTTTTTTAATTTGGTTAAATTTAATCGATCAAATAAATAAAAGAATGAGTTTTTTTTGATTTATTTCTGGCTGGATTATAATATCGAATAAAGTACACTTGAAGTAATAAAATTAAACTGACCCCTTACAGGAACCTGAAAACAGATTTTATGAAGTCACATTCACGGAAGTGACTTGAACAGACAAGGTATGAATACTTGATTGCATCCAAATCAAGAATTTCCATCCACTTTAGTGCTTTCCATTCATCTTTCGGAAATCTTGAAAATTATTAAAGTAGTAAAGCTTTTTTTACTTAATTAAAATCATCACAACTGGACACAAATACTTCTTGACGAAGATACAAAACCGACACGATAGACATGGACAATCGCAGAAATATTGAAAATACGTAGTATACATATTTCCAAAACTAAACCGCGGAAAAATAACTGCACTACGGGCGCTTAACGTTTCTTAGCGCCTTGCCATCACCAACAAAAACCTATCCGTCCCTGTACTAAAATTTCTAATTTGACATTACAAGTTCATTTGTGCAACATGATTAAAGTATATTTTTATTTTGAACAATATTACTATTTTTATCTTAAAATACCATGAAATAACAATATAAAAGTATTCTAAGATTACGTATTTACCAAAATAAAATCAATTTAAGTTACTATTTGTGGAATATGAGCCAAGACTTACTTGTGAAATGAAAACTTTTTGTTTTTCCGGTTATACAAGTTTTTACAACTTTTCACGCAGCACCTCATTTTGATTTATATTTTAATAATAATATGCCTTAATTTTCAATACAAATTGGTTTTTATTTCACTTTTTTATTAGTTTTGTAGTACGTTTTTCACTTTTTTAAAATCTTTCTACTTCACAACACTAACTCTCAGCAAGGCAAAATGACAGATAGGGTTCACTTTTTTTTTTTTTTTTTTAATTTTAATACTTCACTCACGTACACTGTATATGTGCCAAAAGCCTCTTCCTCTATTTCTTATTCAATGCCTTTAAAGCGTTAATTGTCTCTGGCTTGTCGGCGTAACACTTATCTTTTACGGCGCTCCACAAAGAATAGTCCAACGGTGTCAAGTCGCAGCTCCGAGGCGGCCAAACGACATCAGCTCTGCGGCTGATAATGCGATCTTCAAAAACAGGGCGCAAACATCGAGTGTAGCTTCAGCTGTGTGGCACGTAGCGCCATCCTGTTGAAACCAAAAATTTTGCCAATATCCTCCTCTTTATTTTTTTTGAACAAAAATTCGTTCAACATGGCCCGATAACGATCGCCATTGACTGTAACGGCTACTCCTTGCGCAATTATGCCTCTGGACCAAAAAGATTATAACCATTTTTTTATAACATGAATTTTTCTTTTCAAATATGTTCTCGGATTTATTAAGGTAAAAACGTTTAGAAAGTTATAAATTTTCAAACCATTTTTATGGAAAAAACTAATTGGTGATGAGTGACCTCTAAAAGTTAAAGTTTTGAGCTCATCTTTTTTGAGAATTTTTTTCTCGTCTCAAGCAAACAATTTTTCATGCGATCATTGATTTCGGAGCCACTTCATAAAATTTGACCCACCCTTATATATATATTCTTTTTAATATAACTACAAGCATATGCTAGCTTATTCATTTGTTTTTATAACAAATTCAATTTTATTTTCCATTATAATATTCATTGAAAATGTATTACACGTCCATTTTCCGGGGCAAAACAAAAATTACATTAAGGACATTCTTTGCAAAAACAAAAAAAAAAAAAAAATACTCACTCACATATTGAGTTGTAACATCACCATAATGAAAATTGATTCTACTTTCATAATGTTGTACGAAAATGTAATCAAAATCTATGTATAGTATATATCCACAACATTTCTCTTAAGACCTAATACATATTGTTTTTTTTTTCGTATTAAACACTCCACACCAAATGATTAAAGTCGTGTTTATTTGTTTTCATTTTTTTATTTTAAAAATTAATTTAACAATTTTCCTAATTTACTATTGTATTTCTCTCTGAGGTGAAGCCAGAATGCTGTGCTATTATATGTTTTCTATGTTTTTTTTGTATTGATTTTTTTTAAAATATGAAATAAACAAAACTTCACATAAAAAGGGTAAAAACTTTTAATATTGAAAAGTTTAGTGCCTTACAAACAACAAACAAACTAATGTCATAAGCTATAAACGATGGTCTGTTTTAAGGTACTGCTTCGTTATTTTGGCAAATAGGCAAATGATCGAAATAAAACATAGCATGATTTAATTGAAACTATCAGAACTATTTCACGACCATCAAACAACAAAGGTACAAATTTACTATGATTATAATGTTGGAGATGGATTTTCTATCAGAAGTTTTAACCCATTTTAAGTGTTGCTTCGCTAACTTGACGCCAAAGGATTTAGAAAAATATAGAAAACATAGCACAAATTATCACAAATAATTTAATACTATCTAACATCAAATTCCAAAGCTATTAACCGTAATCTACTGATAAGACGGATTTAACCCATTTTAACTTGACAAAAGAGCAAAAGAAACATAGAATAAAAGCGTGAAAAGCTCAAATTGCTACAAATAATTCACTGTAATTTAACAGCGAATTCTTTAACTACAAACTGTAATCTTCAAGAATTTTCAACGCATTTGTAGGTGCTATTTCGCTGACTTGGTCACAAGTTAGCTAAGGAGCAAAAAACATAGAAAACATAGCATGGCAATATTAAAACTGTCACAATTAACTCACGATTTTCTTACGGTAAATTCCTCAGCTATATCAGCTAAAATTAAGCCAGATAGAAAAAAAAAACATAGAAAACATAGAACTACAAAATTTATTTGGCCACAACAACTAATCGACTATTTAATTCCAATTCCAATTTAATTATAATCACTTTGATCAGTGATGAATTATTTTTCGTTATGTTGTTAGCCACAGATTGATTCCAGGATTTCCAGATTGTTTTACCAGAAAAAAAAATTAATTTCAAGTAGTAATCAATTGACACAAAGTGTAATTCGTATATAGTTTTATTCTCAGAAGACTTCCCATATGAATATCCTTTTTGATAAAAATAAAATAAAAAAAAATACAAAGAAAAAAAAAACAAACTTAGCACGAAACATCGCATAATTTCATCAACAACAGGATAAAGAAATCCTGCTTGTGTGCGGCGACGACGACGACGCACGGCGGCGGCGGTATACTTTCCGAAAATAACTCCCTTTTCTTGTTGCTCACCCAGCATGCCATCACTATAAAATTCGAACTAATTTAGCTATTTGTTGTCATGGAACACGTTTTTGATATTTTTCTTTCTTACATATTCCCAGATTCACAATGCCATACAACAGCCTGGCTTTATACGAGTGAAACGTGGACTACGTCCTGTCATTCCAGCTATACATGGACTACCGTTTTCTTCGATAAATGGTGTGCCCAGCACACAAGGAGTGGAGCCTACTGATCCGTATTTTCCCTTTCAATGGTATTTAAAGAACACTGGACAGAATGGAGGCAAAGTGCGTCTTGACCTGAATGTTCAAGCAGCATGGGACCAAGGAATAACTGGCAAAAATGTCACCACTGCCATTATGGATGACGGTAAGTTAAGACGACAAAGACGTCGTCGTCGTCGTCGCCACCGCCAAATGGTTTGGTGTTGAAGTGTTTGCAATGGGATATCTTCCTCTCATTAAAAATGCTCATCACGCACAAAAGAAAATGATTGCACGAATAAAGATTTGGTATTCTTTTTTTTTCTTATCTTTTATTCTCTTTGCAGGAGTCGACTACATGCATCCTGATTTGAAGTACAATTATGTAAGTATAAATCCTTTAAGAAGTCATAAATCGATATTGCCTTAAAAATAATATGCAAATCAGAGAGAGAGAAAATTAGATAAGAAAAAAAAAAATCTATTTTGTAAAGTTTCAAGAATGTAATATTACGGGTTAATGCAAAGTTTAAATACTTTGAATCTCTGCAAGGGTTAAACAAATAAGTTCTCATAAGGATCAAGTTATTTGAACTGTTTCTCTCTCCCTCTCTTTCTTTTTTGAATTTATTTCCATAAGGTTAAGTTATTTGGAGAAAATTATGTGGGTACACGTACGAACCTCATCAAGGGCAATATATACTCTTGAAATATGATATTGTTTTTCATATGGGTACACATAAGTATATCCTACGCAAGGAAATTGTTGAAAAATTACTTCCAACAGAAGGATAATAACTTAACAGATGGAGTTAATGCATGATAATGGTGAATATTCAGAATATGATGGTAGGTATGTATATACCATTAGTGGGAGGATTATTGTTTTTTTTTTTTTTTGTTTAAGTAAGATAGTGATGGGTATTGGACATTTAGTAACCTTCGCAATAAAAGAATAATGACAAAGCATCAAGCATATTGTGAATTCATTTGCATTATTACAAAAGTAAGTGTTTGTGTACCACCTAGTCAAGTCATGCCTTTATTGTATACATATATAAAACATGTTAAGTCATTATTTTTAAGTAAAAAGTTCAATAGATACACTTCAACCCTCAAAGAGCATTATTATTTAAATGAGAGTTTTAGTCTTTGTTGTCGTCGTTGTTGAAAGAAAGATAAATTGTGTACTATACATTGTGTAAGGTTTAAGGTATATTACATACCCACATAATACTGAAATTGCTTCTTTTTTTTTGTGGGGTATATTAAACATTCTTTTAATCTCTTCAGACATTAAACGTTATGCTTCATCATTGTTCTAAAAGATAGATGCGGTGAAAAAAAATATGGGTTTTGTTTTTGATCCCGCAAAATTTTGATTAATTTTTTTAATAATTTAGAAAATTTAAAAAAAGTTTAAGTCTTCAAACAAAATATATGAATTTTGTGGTTGAAATTGAAAGTGAAGGCAAATAGCAGTTTGGTTAAGGTAAATTAAAAAGTATCTTGAATGTGGGTATTTGCAACGTAAACTTTTTAAATCTTGAGACTGTTATAAATTGTGGCAAAGTAAAAACTCCGGAATTTGTTCCAATCCCACATAGCAGACTTGATAATTTCTATCACAACCTATATATATATACATACATATATATATTTGAGGAATGTGTCTTTTCAACAACAACAACAAATTCATTTTTTCCCCAATTAAAAAAATTAAATATCGCACAAATATTTTCAAAATTCACAATTTTTGTACGACTATCTTCTCAGATTTTTCAAAATCTCATATTTTCGATTTTACAATTTTTAAAATCACATATTTTCAAAATTAAACTTATCTATTTGTGAAAATTTTTAAAAATTTTAATTGACAATTACGTTTTTGACAATTTTGAAAAGTGTGAATATAGATGAAAACATAAAGTTGTGCTTTAAATTCTTTTTTCCACCAGGTGCGTCTAAAGTTACAAATTTGCTGCCAAAAATTATTTTTTTTTAGCTTTTATTCAGATTGAAAAAAAATCAGCCTGTGGATTTTCCTCATATTTTCAATACAGATTATTTTCACGAACCCCGATTTCATAGCTTAATTGGTTTATGTAATCTTCAAGTTTCTCTGACATGAGATAAAAATTGCCTTAAACGTAGCTTCTAAAATTAAAAAAAAAAATAGAAAATAAAAAAAAAACATTTTTTGACACAATTTGAAGCTTACACAATTTTCGAACCTTTTTTTTCAAAAAATAAGTTCTCATCTTAGCCTCAGGATGCTAATAATTTAGTCGCTGCTACTATGAGGCAAATTTTGGATTCGTAAGAAAAATTTTACCTTACATAACGTTGATAGAGGTATGTACCAAAAAACCTACAGCCACACTATTGAAGCTTGAACTTGAAACTTAAAGTTTTTAGAGAATACCCCAGATCCGTACTTGAAATTTTATTTTTACGAGTAGCTCTTATAATAACTGTACTTGTTGCATAACCTTTACAACAAAACTTATTTCTCACAAAAAATGATTCAAACGATTTTGATGAAATTTTTTTGAGGATTATTGTAAGAAATTAGAATTATTTGGCCAAAAAATATTTTTTTTGACGGTTTTCAAAGAACCCGTTATTACAGTAGGTTTGTTCGTTGAACTTTACCCAGGGTTGACCCAGGTTTTCTTGACAACCCTAAGAGTTGTCAAAAAAACTTGGGTTTTTCAGTTCTCAAAAAACACTTAAGGGTTGTCTATTGTCTCTTTCACATTTAGACCAGAAAAATATGAATTTTGTAGTCTGTGATGTAATAGTTTAAATTGAAATTTGTACGGATTCTACCGTTGCACAGTCGACAACATCAAATGTTTCCATTTCTACTTCTATTATTGTTGAATTAAATTAATTTATTCGATTCATTTGTACTTAAATAATAAACAATTACCTGCAACACGTAAATCCACAGCAAAACAAGTGCTTCAAACTCGTGTCACTTTCTTTACCTCAACTCGACATTTGTATTTCGATTTTCTCATAAACGGTTTAAAAGTGTTTTTTTTTATTGCGATCAATTGTTATTGTTACAAATATCAAAATTTTCAAACAAATATTTTTTGGATAAAAAAAGAAAATCAAATTTTAAATAAATGGGATTATGTCCGTGCGATCTGTTCCTGCATTTTATTATTCAGAAAGTATAAGATTCAAATTATTGAGTTTGAAAAATACCGAACACCTCAAAGTTCATTATTTTTGAATGAATGGTGATATTGCAGAATATATTCCCTTTGTCCTAAGCAAATCATTCATGAATAATCATCTATAAATAACAACTCCACAACAGCGCCACCTATCGAGTTTGAATGTTGCAACCACAAGAAAAAGTAGGTAATCGAACTTTTATTGTTAATATGCACTTGTGTACACATGTGTCATTTTGATTTATATCAATACTAGAACTTGTTGAAAATTCGACTTCAGTAACACATAATTGGATCAGTTTCTCAAACTGACTCCTGCCCATACAAAAGTAAATACATAATTTATGTGTCCACTTTCATGGCCATCGGTTAAACGACGTGGAAGTCTATTAACTTCAAATTTTCCAAAATGTCATTGTCATATTATAATAGAATGTGAAGTAATCATAGTGAATGTTAAGGCCTTCCCATGCGTAAACTGTGACAATGTTTTTTTTTTGTGGAGATTTTTATTAAAGTCGACAAAAAAAAAATCTTTTTTCCTTTTGAATTTTTCTATGGTGGATTTTCGATTAAAATTTTCTAGCCAGATGGTGGTTAATTTTGACTGTGTGTGCACTCTACGGAAGTCCTTTTCATTATCTTTTTATAGGGCGACAAGGAAATCCCTGATGTTGTCCTTGTTGAATTTTTTTTTATTATTACTTTCACACCTGTTTTTAGCTATAAGCAGTTTTTATACTGTTCATTTTTTAGCTTTTTTTTTTCTGAGTAAGCAATTTCCACCCCATATTCTATCAAGTGAAATTCACTTCTTATTTTGTTTAATGCCAATGCCTTTATGCTTTTGTTTTGTCTCATAACAATTTAATGTGTCGATGTCGTGCAAAAAGCTTTTAATTTTTTCACGCGAATTTTTTAAATTCACATAGAAATTGCCAACAGTCAATGAATGTCAATTTCAATAATTGAAGTTTTAATTTTGGAATTAATTACAGATGGGCTAAATTATTGGATAGAATGAGAAATCGATTCTCTTTAAAATTGAATTCCATACCGCAATGTTATTTTGTCTATTTCCTTGGAGTTTTCACAAAATGAAACATGTGGTGTGTTTCTGTGTGTTGTGATATAATATTGTTTGACCATTCCAATAACACCTGTGCACGGACTGATGAGGAGAAGCAAACATTTTTAATTGGATTTTCAGTCACACAATGGCAGTTAATTTTCTTATCAAGCAGTGCATTAATTCCGGACTATGGAGATAGAGACTTTAATTAAATAAACGTTTGGAATAAATTTACAGCGGGAGAGAAAAGAAGATATACTTTTAGTTCTCAAGGTTCAATGGGGTTTAATGTATTTTAAGAAGTTAATAGTTAAAAGCAAAGGCTGTTTTTTTTTAAAGGTATAGAACTTTGATTTGGCAACACTTTTTTTAATTGGCGGCCATTTTGACAGCTGTTAAGTGATATGTGTTTAGTTTGGTTTGACATTACAACATGAATAGATTGACGGCTGAACAATGCTTCCAAATTGTTTGAATTTATTCTTTTGGTTGAATGGCTACGTCAATAAACAAAACTGACGTGTTTGGAGTGCGGATAGTGCTCAAGTGAAAAAATGACGGTTTGGTGTGCTTTATGGGCTGGTGAAATCACGATGCTGGCCAGAACGTTACAGTTAATGGTGACCGCTATAGAGCCATAACTACTAACTTTTTCGTTCGTTCAATTAAACAACCATTATGTGTAGGAACTGTGCTTTAAGGCGGCGCAACATGTCGAACAGTTCGTGACACATTGATTTATTGAAGAAAACGTTTGGTAACCGCATAGTTTTACGTTTCGGACTCATGAATAGGCCTTCAAGATCGTGCGACAATTTTCTGTGCCCGAAACGATCGAGGAAGTGAACGAAAATAAGACTCCAGTCACATGACAGAAATTATATTTAAATTATGAATAAAGTAAATTTGATGTCAATTTTAAAAATTAATCTTTATTTAATTCCATTTCAAAGTTCTATACCTCAGAAAAAACACCCATTTTAAGAAATTAATAGTTAAAAGGTTTCTTCTTTCAATTTTTATTGTTGAAAATATAAACCTAATTTATCCATTTAAACCTTTCAATTGAACAACAAACTAAACCAAAAGCTATCCAACTGCTCATGGACTTTATAAAAGCATATAATTTACAATAGGAACCTACTTTTATCAAAAATATCTGCAACTTCCTCATGCATCATAAACTTTAAAAAGAACTCGTACTTTTTTTCTGCATTATGCATTTCAAAACTTCAAAAAACTATACTTTATATTCTTCTTCTTCATTCCTAAGAGGTTCACAATAAAGCATCTACCTCGTACTTTTTTTGAAATAATAGTTGTTATGTACCAACATGAACATAGTAGAAGTAACAGGTTTATTATGAGTAAATAAGTTCTGAATTGTAAAATGTCAAAGGGCAAAAACTTTTGCTATAGGTTTATGCTGTAGGATTGTGTTGTTGTGCATTGTGCATGCTCTCATATATTCATCTATCAAGTTGAGCATTAAATTGTTCTAGAGAGAAAAGTTTTGATGACTCAACAAAAGTACCACTTCCGAATGAAGATTGCATAATATTTGTGTTGGTACTTATTCTTTATTAGAATATATCGGAAGTTGAATTAGTTATTAAAAAAAGATGATATAAAATTTTCCTATGGTGGTTCATTAATTTAGGAACACACAAGCAAAAATATGCAAGCAAAAATATTTTCGAAATATATTCATGCTAATGTTTCATTGAAATATTTAAATATTTTACGCAGTAAGGTAATTCAGATTTTACTTTTGTTTGTTTGTCATCTATTAGTTTTTTTTGTACTAGTTGAGCTGAGTCAAAGAAGCCGAAAACACAGTTATTAATAAATAATATTTTCTTAAGAACTGTAACAAGCAATTATTGGTTTTAGAATTTAAAAAAAAAAAAACAGAAGGTTTACAAAAACAACGCCACGTTAAATAAATTATTCACGATAAAAAATATTTTCGGTCGAATCAATTACAGTATAGTAAAGTTAGTCATTTCTCTTAGGCTGAACTCACATCGGATTAAAACCGCTTCAAATAAAAAAAATTAATGGGTTTGCCCACACTGAATAAGTTGACCTTACGAGCCAACTGATAAATAAATTAAATTCCACTAGCCAAATTCCACTGCCACCGAAATTTTGTTGGGACTTAGTCCATAAATTTGGGAGTAGGTTCATTTGGAACATAGTTCATTATGAAATAAATCCCGATGAACTAAATCTCAAATAAAAAAAGTGGGAGTTCATTTTTTAATAATTGAATACGAATTAAGAAGTTTCAATATTTCTTTTTCATTTTTGTGGGTTAGCCGTTTTTGCTTTGTTTGTTTTACTTTTGTAAAACTTTTGTTTCACTTTTCCAAAATAAAATTTTGATATGTATTCGCTGTAATCCAAGTCTAATTGATAAAAAAGCAATGTATACTAAATTATACTATAGTTTGAAAAATTTATTTTCATTTAAAAATTAAAAAAAGTTAAAAATGAATGAAAGGGCTTAGAGGATAGAAGTTTAGATTTACTGAATTTTGAAGAGTAGAATAATTATAGACTTACAAAAATTTAAAAATTCAGAATATTGGATTTACCTACAGACTTTTGAACTAATAACGACCTATTCAAATTCAAAAAAAAAATTATAATTCTGCAGCAGTAGAAAATGCTCCATATATTAATTGTGAGAAAATGGGAGACCTACAGAATGAGAAATCTTAAATTTTGTATTTTATTCGGCAGCCACTCTACCAAATGTTATAAATAACAGACAGTACTCCATAATATGAAATATGTAGCTAACGATTCTGAGGAAGTGGTCAGATATAATATCTTCCCAACGTTATCAAAATTAAATCGAGTTCACGATACTGAAATATCAGAATTTACAAAAACAAAATACATGTGCATGTGCATTAATCTCAATTTATACAAAATGAAGTTTTACTGATTAAAATGACAAAATTTACAATAAAAACATACAAATAATTTTTAAAATAATTCGGAAGATATCACTTGAAATATGTGTCTTGTCGGTTACCAAACCCTTTAAAGGCAAACCTTGCATTTTCGATGTTTTTCTTAGCAGATTTCAAAAGTTCTAAGTCAGTTTTTGGTGATTTGGCAGCCCAATATCCCAAGAACCTCTATATTGCTTAAATGTTAAAATTTGGTAAGGCTCCAAGTAGATAACATTTTTGGACAACCAGTAGAGATGGTAGGCAATTGTCAATACCTTAGAAGTGTTGTCTCTTTTGACGGCGGAACCGTTTGAGATATCAACTGTCGAATCAGTAAAACAATGGTTGCGGAATTTTGATCAAAATAAAAAAGCAAGACTCTATAAGCTTAAAGGCCAATCTGCCAATGTTCCAATCCAATGTTTAATATGCGCTTCTTCATGAAAGCAGAACTTCGAAATTCAGTGAAAGCTGAAAAAGTTCATAAAAAGATAACTATGAAGCATCTTGAGGATTTCTTTACCCAACCGTATCTTGAATGACAGGGTGTTAATGAGAGATGGCCCTGAAGTGAAATTTAAAATACACCAGAGTATAAAATTGACATTAAGACACGATATTTTAAGCAACCTTAAATTTTGACCTTCGGTGCACTTATAAAATATGTCCACGGTAGCAACACTGTAGAAAAGTTTAGCAGACAGGTTTTACCCGTAGTAGGTTTGAATTTTTGTTTATTAATAGTCCCAAGTTCACATTCTGTACACAGTTAAATTTTTCTTATATTTTTCTCCTTGAACTTTAATATATTTTTATACCTAAATAAAATAAAATAATACCCACACAATTTACAATTTACGTTTTTATATCTTTACAGAACGCTGAAGCCAGTTATGACTTCAGCAGTAACGACCCGTTTCCATATCCTCGATACACGGATGATTGGTTCAACAGGTACCTAACACATCGCCCTTATCTGAGTTCCTTATTTTTTTTTTATTTATAAGTCATTCTGTATACGGTTATTTCATTGCTTTGTTGTTTTTTTTTTCTAGTCATGGAAC
Source organism: Syrphus vitripennis (assembly GCA_958431115.1). Lineage (NCBI taxonomy): Eukaryota > Metazoa > Arthropoda > Insecta > Diptera > Syrphidae > Syrphus > Syrphus vitripennis. The sequence goes on from OY288108.1 coordinate 43,474,084, forward strand.
ACGATGTGCTGGCGAAGTTGCTGCCGCACGTGATAATGGTATATGTGGTGTAGGAGTTGCTTATGATAGTAAAATTGCGGGTATGGAAAAATATGACCGATGATATATATTGAATTATGATTATATAATTTAATTTTAAAATAAAGGGATACGAATGTTAGACCAACCTTACATGACGGATTTGATAGAGGCAAATTCCATGGGACACGAGCCTCACAAGATTCATATTTATAGTGCGTCTTGGGGCCCAACTGACGACGGTAAAACTGTTGATGGGCCACGTAATGCTACCATGAGAGCCATTGTCCAGGGTGTTAATGAGGTACTTAAAAGCCATGTGTGAAATGTCAAGGGCAACAACTATTTCTTTGTCAATTATGATTCAGGGACGAAATGGCTTGGGGAATATTTATGTGTGGGCTTCAGGTGATGGTGGCGAAGAGGACGATTGCAATTGCGATGGATATGCTGCTTCCATGTGGACTATTTCCATAAACAGTGCCATAAATGACGGCCAAAATGCACACTACGATGAGAGCTGTTCTTCAACGCTGGCCAGTACTTTCAGTAATGGTGCGAAAGATCCAAATACTGGAGTTGCAACAACTGATCTCTATGGAAAATGTACGACCACACATTCAGGAACAAGTGCAGCGGCACCTGAGGCAGCCGGAGTGTTTGCGTTAGCATTGGAAGCGAAGTAAGTTCGCCTTCATTTTCAATTTAACTTTTGTATTGACAATTTGTTTTTTCTTAGTCCAAGTTTAACATGGCGTGATATTCAGCACTTAACTGTGTTGACTTCAAAAAGGAATTCTCTCTTCGATGCCAAGAATCGGTTTCATTGGACAATGAATGGAGTCGGCCTGGAATTCAACCATCTGTTTGGTTTTGGAGTTCTAGATGCTGGAGCAATGGTTACCTTAGCGAAACAATGGCGAACTGTACCTCCACGGTATCATTGTGAAGCTGGTGCTGTTTCTGAGCCACAGTAATTATTACAAAACAAAAATCATTTCAAACATCAACTGCATAAAAAATGTTTCTTTTCCCAAGTCAAATAGCAGCTGGTAAATCACTGTTTCTTGAAATAAAAACCGATGCATGCAAAGCAACCGACACTGAGGTAAACTATTTGGAACACGTACAAGCGGTCATAACAGCCAATGCTTCAAGACGAGGTGATTTGGAATTATTCTTGACATCGCCCATGGGAACGAGGTGATAGGAATTTTTCATGATATTAAATACTTTTTGAAAGTTGTTCCATATTTTTTAAATTTTTTTCTTTTTTTTGTTTTAATTAATTTCAGCAGATCAATGATCTTATCACGACGAGCTAATGATGATGATCATCGAGATGGATTTACTAAATGGCCATTTATGACAACACATACTTGGGGTGAATACCCACATGGGACGTGGAAGCTTGAGGTATATAATTTTCACATTTTATTGTTATTAACCAGAAATTGGAGTATTTATTTCGAGTATGGAACATATTAAAGAAGTTCATTTTTTTTCTTTTTCAAGCCATAGAGAACCAAATCTCCAAATATTCATAGGAATAAGTTAAACCTATCTGATCACTAAAATATGAATTTCAACTCTATCTTAAGATTAAGATTTAAGTTGCCTCATTGTCTTATTTGAGTTAAACTCTCGGTTATCCCTTGGGTTTCGTTCAATAGATCAGGTCCTATTTGAAAGAAATACATATCAAGTTCTTCTTAGAAAAATTGTTTGTAAATCAATTCTAGCTGTGGTGTACCACATGGTAGCCACCTTGGTCCACAACTCTTCATAGTTGTGCTAGACCTCCTTTATCTATATTACATGTGTTTCAATTTTCCGAAGCTGTGATTTTCATATTCTAAAGCATACATATGAGCTTGTACACACATATACTCAGAGATAAAAAAGCAAAAATTTAAAGGTTACAGTACTCGACGACTCCATTATTTCAGTATTTCTCTTCGAAAGTTTGTTCGCAAATTCGAAAATTAGAAAATTTAACAAATTGTCTGTGAAAGGTTTTTCCTCATTGCTTTTTTTTCTATTACCTCAATTTTCAATCATTCGATTGAAAGAAACTTCTTTTATAAGAACATAAGAGTTGGTTGGAGAATACCCCAACAAAATTAAGAGTGTTTAAGAGCTAGTTGAATACCGCCCTTATTGCTCTAATAACCCAAACTCCGAAATCCGTATTGTCAGATGTATACTTTTAAAGAGGTAAAGGTAAATATCTTAAATCTTTAACATTTTTATTTTCATGACTTTTAGTTCTTCGAAATCAAGTTAATTATCATTTTTGAAGATTGTCATCGATAAGCGCAACTTCTAAACAGTTTCTAGTTTTATCAAAATTGTCGAATAATGTAAGAGTTAAAAACAAAATCCTTACGGTGTCAAACACCTTTATATATTTATTTATTCACAACTAACCCCATGCTAAAGATAAGTGTTACAAATTGGTTTTTCCTAGTATTTAAAGGTGAAAAAGAAACATTGTCACAAATGTTTGTATTAAGTAGTGATGAGACGTCTAAAAATAGGCCCTTAAAACAGTGGTGTACTTGGGCGTATACTCAATTTTATTTTTTAATTTTATTCCGAAAAATGTTTCTCAATTTTGCTAGAGAAAATAGAGATAGGACAATGTGGTTTGCTAATATTTAGTAGCTCGTAGAAGTATTATTGGATAAGTGCTAAATGTTTTTGAAAAAAAAATTCCAATTAATCTTGTCAACACAGACTAAGTGCTGTCTGGGCAACTTTAGTTTCTAACTTAAAATTTTAATAAGAAAAATTCATTCAGTTGTTTTTTTAATCATCGGTTTGAAACCGGTATCATCCCTGTTCTGATTTTGCTCCGAAGTTGAATTCGTTTCTGATATCGATTTTCGTACGGATTTGAAAACAGTGTTCTTAACTTCATAAGAATTTTGCTTATTTCCGAACTCAAACTAGGAAACCACAATCGAAATGACTTTTGAGCTGGGCAAAACTGATAATTGCAACCCTTTGTATGAAAATGGACTTCGATTGAAAATAAAACTCCACAATTTTTTTGGAACATTTTTCTTTTATGTGTTCATACATTTATTGGCATAATAATTTTTCATATTTTTTTTTCATTATCCAAAGTTATTTGTATATTTAGTTAATTATTCGACATTTTGGGACCTTACCACTGACTTTACCCACTGACTATGGTTTGAAAATCCAATTTTAATAGAGAATCTTTGTTTTCGTTTGTATACCTCTAAATTTTTTCCTGACATATATTTATTTTTTTAAACTTGTCTAAAAATTGGAAAAAATACAACTGTTTGTGTTTCATAGGTGACGTCATTGTTTCAAAATTAGTTTTTTTTTAGAAAAAAACCCCACTAGATAAAATTGAAAAATTTCAGTCTCGTCCCGCTCTCATCCTGATACCAACTCAGAATTTCTTCCATTTATTTTTTCTGTATTTTTGTGAAAAAAATAAGAAACAAATAATTTTATTCAATTTTATGTTTTAAAAACACAACTTTGAATGATTTGCCTCAAGGGAAACAACACCGAGACTTTCGATAAGCCTCGGTTCAAAAACTACTGCCTCGCCTGGGATGCATAGAAGTTAGTCTCTTATCCGTCTCTTGGTTACTTTTTGAAATCTTTTAATTTTTTCCTAAAGTTTTAAATAATTTGTTCAATCTTAAAAAAATTGAAGTCCGGCGATGATTTGATAAAAATGCAAAATAAGGCTTAAAAAAATATAATATACATATGTAAATACTTTGATATTTACTTTCCATGTATTAACTCCAAACTAATAATTTTGTCCTCTTTGTTTTAAACGAAACTGTTATTAAAAAAAATTCTTATTTCTTTTAGGCTCGTTTCAATTCCCAACAACCTCGTACTGGTTGGATAAAAGAATGGTCTCTAGTTCTGCATGGGACAAAGGAGCCACCATATCGATCACTATCACCGGCTTCGCCACATTCAAAATTGGCCATTGTCAAAAAAGCTCACGAAGAGAAGAAAATGCATTAAAGTAAAACAACAACAACAAATGCAATCAGACATCCCACATAAATGCAGGATGCAGGCAGGCTGTGGTTTCAACAACATAATATGAAACCTAAATATTGATTTCATTTTTTTTTATTTTAAATGTAAAATAATAATTTAAAAATTTTTTAATTATTTTTTTTTTAACCTATAAAAGAAATTATAAAAAAAAGAAAAAAATTATTTAGACTCAGGCACACTCAGGGTGGTATTGAATATATTAGTCCATGTAATTTAAGTTTGTGGATTTCCGCGATTCCAAAAAGAAATTTGTAATATTAAAATATAAGTTTACATAAATTAATATTCTTTTTTTTTTGAACTTTAATTAAAATTATAATAATTTATTGACAAAATTAATTTTTGTTTGATTAGTTATGTACAAAAGGGCCCACCAAATGAATTTTGATAGCTGACACTTTATCAAATGGCCAACAGAAAAACATCAGATTTAAGTTGGTGTGAAAAATTGTGTGGGTCCAGGATTTGTTTTGAACAGATAGTTACGAAAGAGATTTTTTAATTGGTTCGTAATCAATTGTTATGATCGACGAAAATATTGTTCCAATTCCAATAAGTTTATTGGACGTAAGAACTTAAAAGTTTCTGGTTATTATAAGATATTGACTTCTTGAGAATTATTGTAATTCAAGTCTTCTTTTTGTCCATCAATTTTCGGGGTAAGGCCGCATTTTGATTTCGACAGATTTTTTTTATTTGTAGGATTAAATTGCTAGCATCTGACTCGGAGTTGATTCAGTCCTGAAAAAAATTTCCTAAGATTACAAATAATTTTTGTTATAAACCTGATATCGAGTTTGAAAAATGGAAGTGAAATTATTATTGAAAACCTCAAAAACTGAGTTAAATATTATATTTTTCTTCTACTTACTCAAATATTATTTATAATTTTTTTTTATATTTTCCAGTTCTTAAAAAATCTGATGTAGAAGAAAATATTTATTTAAATTTTTATTTGAAAATTAGAAAGATGCATTTTGAGTTGATTTTTTTTTCAGTTCTTTGATTATTAAAATCAGTTGAATGTGATTTCATCCCATTTTTATTAAATAACTCAAACTTAGAGAATTAGAGTGGATACATTTAATCTTAGTCATGACAAAAATTGGTTTAAAACTATTTTAATTTAATCAAGCATTCAACTCGTATTGAAAGACTGTAAAATGACGAAAATTGTTTTCCGTTTCAAATTTTCGTTGGTAACTCACTTTTTTTGTTTTTATTTTCGCTTTTTTGCAAGATGGTTTCAATTAAGTTTGAAATTTTGAATTTTTGCTAAGAAATTTTTTTGATTTTGTTGAGAACTGTAATAAAGGTATATTTTTTTTTGGAAGTTTAAGGCCCAGATTTTCAGTGGCGAGTTAAACTAAGGTTAATCTAATCCTGTAAATAATATGATCTACAGATAACCCAGTAGCAATTTTTTTGCGGATAAATGGGGTAAACGTACAGGATGACAAAAAGTTAATCCAGCACTTCAATTTTGTTTACTTTTTTTTATTTCGCAATAAAAAACTGCAAAAAAACATTTTTCTTATGTTTTTACTTAAAAAATTTCGTTTCCTGAAAAGCTATTCTAAAATTAATTTTTCATGTGTTTTTAATAAGAAAATAAAGAAAAACATTTTTCTTGTGTTTATCAAAATTTAATTTTTTAAATTGAAACGCTTATACTTTTAATCGTAAAATTCACCTTAAAATATAAGTATACAGGATAATTTGCAATAGGTATGAAAAGAGTCAAAAAAGTGCAGAGTGGATAAGAAAAAAGCCTATGCCAAAAGGGCGTCTATTCCCCATTTCTAAATGAAAATGATAGAAAAAAAATATATTTAAAAACAATGGCACCACTATTAATATCGTTGTATAATTTTTTTAAAAACAAAATTCTATTTTTTAAATTAATTCTTAAATGCACATGTTTTAGCAAATAGTTTTTGAAAATTTACTTTTCAAACTCAAAATACATAAAAAAAATTATTTTTTTATCTTGAACTATTTTTTCCGTAATTCAACGTTTACAAGTAATATTCAAAACATTTTTTAATTTGAAGTCAAAAACTGAAAACCGGATTCTATTTAAAAAATGGACTTTTGAAGATATAAATAAATATCTAAAACAGCTGAAATTCTATTTGATATTTGAGTTTTAAGATCATCTGATTTTCAGTACTTGACTTTGAATTGATAAGATCATTGAAATATTGAAAATAGTATTTAAAAGTGTACAATTTTGAAAAAAAATGGTTTTGAACAAAACAAAATTTTCAAAATTTTAACTGAAATAACTTAATTAAACAAATGATTTAAAGGATGGAGTTTTGGGCTTAAAACTAATATAGAGCATATCATTGTTAATTATGCCGTTTTTTTTAAATAGTTATTTTTCCAATTTAAGTAATTTTTGTTACAAAGCTTCCCCTCAATCCGGAATGAAGAGAAATATAGGCTCTTTAAGCTCGTATTATTTTTATCTACACTTGTGTCTACCTAAGTCCTAAACACTTTACCTTTTTGTCACCCCTTTTGCAAATTAACCTTTATGCTGAAAATATTTATGTAAATAATATCTATCAAATTAATAAGTTCCAGCCAATTAGGACATTGCCTTCTCTTGATAAAAAGGCAAGGTTCTGATAAAAATAATTTTATTTTTTAATTGATTCAATGATTTAAAAATAAACAAGAAAAACATTTTTTTTTTAAATTCTAATAATTTAATTATAAAATATAATTCGAACTTAATAAAATACAAATTGAATAATTTTTTAATTTTAAATAAAACTTAAAAAAAAAATATTCAAATTAAATCTGATAAACAAAAACAAATACAAGAAAGCGCACAGAAAACATAACATTCATGTATATCATTGTTATATACATTTTCTTAAACTACTCTCTTGTTTATTTGAAATTTACAACAACAACAACAAAAATAGATTCACATAGCTTAATGTGGCTATAAATTTATAAAAATCTTTTACAATAAAAATAAAAAAAAAAAAATTGTACATACAATAGATTGATGAATAAATACATTAATTTTGCTGCATAAGTAAATATATATAATATACAATACATACATAAAATAAATTGTTAAAGATTATTTTACTTTATGTATCAAAATCTTAAAAAAAAAATACAAAAGCATACACAGATTTTTACCTGATAAAAATTACAATAGATTACAACTTAAAAAAAAATTAAAAGAAACGCAAGCATGCACTGAAAATGTAAATAGAAAAAATTGAATGCATGTTTATTGATAAAATATCAAAGAAAAAATACTAAACTTAACTAAAAAATAACAAAAAGAAAAATATATATGTATGATATGTGTATAAAATTATTAAATATGAACTATACACTTAATCATTAAATAAAAAAAAAAAATATTACAGCAATTCCAATTCCTCTCTAAACTTAATTATACACATATACAAATATATAGATATTTAACATACCTACATAAATACATAAAAATATATACATATTTATAAATAATGTACCTACCTACTGATGCATTAAAATTATTAAAATCTTAAGATAATTTTTTTTTTATTTTAATGTTATCCTAAAATTTATTTATCAACAAAAATATTATAACTTAAATGTAGAATGATCTTTAAATCTCTTAAAACACAAATTCTCGGAACATAAGGTATCCAAATATTTTTATATAAACTTTTGAAAACTATTTTTTTTAATCATAGCACTTAAATATTTACCATAAAATTTTTTCCATCTTTGAATATTGCTTTGTAAAATTTTCAAAAACTTAGTTTATTGATTTCTGAAATATTCAATATCTTATTTAAGTCAATATTTTGAGTAATTTAAAAAACATGCTTCCCAAGTATAAATTGAGAAATATCTCATTATGTCATACAAATCCTTTATTACAAAAAAAGTTGACCTCTTTTGAGAACTATGTTTTTTAAATATGTACTTAAAAAATAAATAAAAACAAAAAACACAATTTTTCATAAATATTTAAGTATTATATGTCCAAAAAAATGTTTTTCAAACAGTTTTATAAAAAAAATTCATTTGGATTCCAAATGATTCGAGAATAAGTATAAATCACTACATTAGTTTAAAAAAAAAAAATTAAATTAAAAGTAGGTTATTTGCTCACACTCATCTAGGAATTTATTTAATTTTTCTTTTGTCTTCTTAAAATATATTTTCTCAATATTTATCTAAATAAAAAAAATGTGGTAGTTTAATTTTTTTCTTTCGGGGGCCAACATTTAAAAAAAATATAAATATTTTATAAATTAAACAAGAAATGGAAAATAAATGAGGAAAAGATATATAATAATTTCTTAGAGAAATTTATATTGTAAGATATCTATAAATAAAAATATAATATAAATAAATTTATTATATATATATATGAAAATAAAAACAAAAATTTAACAAAAAATGAAATATTTATTTTGTTGATGTTTATGGATGAGATGCATTATATATATATTAAAAAAAAAAAAAATATTATATAAATTTAATAAAAACAAAAAAAAAAAAACATAAAACTGTATAGTGGATCAAAATAATGAAATAAAAAAAAAAATATGGAAATAAATACGAAGTATAAAAAAGATATATTAACAAAAATAAATAAATTCATATACAATAATCGTTGATGTTGTAGATACTTACAGAATATATTTGCATAAAGTATTATATCAAAATTGGATTTGTTCTTGATGAAGTTCAGAATCGGAATCGGTATAAATGAAATATTTGTAGGTTTCGGTCATCTTCTTCTAAATTGTGTTTGTTATCTGATAGTGACACCTAATCCGAATGGAGGCATTGCTATATCCCAGCTCCCACTAATATGGTCTTCAAATCGAATTTCTCAAAAAACAAAAGGTTTTTTTTCTTATTATTTAGCCAAAATTTCAAAGATGTGCAGTATTTTTTGACAATTTGGAAATTTCTCAGTGTTAAAATATGTAAAACTTTTAAATAAACAATTAAATAAATTTAGTATAATTTTAAAAAAGCCCTCCTTTTTTAAACCATCAAATTACATTGTTTTTACAAAAATTTGGTAATAAATTTGTATGAAATTGAACTAATTTTATGTAAATGCAAGAAACATATTTGTTACTGCGAGCATAGTTTTTTCAAATAAAATATTCTTTTTTTAGTGAATTCTAAGGGCCAAACTATTGACAATTTTTTTTTTTTTAAATTGACGGAATAAAAAATGGTCAAGTCTAATAAACTGACATTCTATGTACAAGTGTACACTTAAAAATAAAATATAAATTGACCATAAAAGTTTGAAGAATTTATAGCTTTTTAATTTAGCTGAAAAATGCATTCTTTTGAAAAGTGAAAAATCATTAAATTCACCATTTTACACAGATTTTTATAGATGTGTAGAACCGAATAAAAATTTTAATGGTATTAAATATTTATTTTCTCCAAATTTTAAAAACTTTTGTTTAGCCTGAATAAAAGTCAAAATCATTCTGATAGCTTTTATTTTTATTGGTTTCAAAAATGAAGTGAAGACTTTAGACCGCAATTGTGAAAAATTTCGGCGCAAGTGACTGGTCATAGCAAAGGGAATTTATAAATTCCAGTTTCGTCTTCGTCTCGTTTCGGTCTTGTCAACTTCGTATCGATCTCATTTCAAACTCGTTTTGGTCTCATCCTGGTATCAACTAAAAATTTATCCGATTAAAGGCCAAGACAAACCGATGCGAAACTGTCGTAACGACGAAAAAACAATGGGTCATATTCATAGTCGTCTGACAAGTTGTTTCTTTGTCTCTTCTAAGCTAACCTGGAGTTTATGTTATTCAAAGACAATTTCAGTTTTTTTCAGTTTCAGCTTCAGTTTCAGTTTATTAAAATAAAAATGTACAGTAAGATAAGTCAATTTAGACCCTGGTCCAAAAGATATAAACTGGAGCTCAAATTTTAAAAACGGCTGACTTTTTGACTAAGTTGTTTTTTTTTTCTATCTGTCAAAAAATGGATTGCATTTCAATGGATTGATAGGCAGTAGTACTAAAATTGTAGTAGAATTCTGTTTTTTACTAAACAGAGCTTCCAAATTCTTTATGAATATACTCGAGGCCAATTGGACTCGGTTCTAAAGTTTGACTATGAATATGCCCCAATAACAACAACGTGTTTTTGTCAATCATAATGCAAAGTGTTGTTATTTTAGTTTTCTGTAGTCTGAGCAAGCCTTAATTCTTTTTTTGTCTAATATTTATATTGAAATATTAATTTTATGTACATATGTAGAATATATAAACACAGTTTTGAATTATTGCCTTTATTGGAAGTAGCACCGAGACTCTCGATAAGTTTCGGTCAAAAAACTTCGATTTTCGGTCTTGAATGCCCAGAAGATAGTATCTATGTAGGTATATTGCATTAGTTTTGAAAAATTGCTAATTTCTCCGTTTTTTAAGTCGTTTGTCAAGTAATAGCCCGTAATTAATTTTGTTGGTGCTTTAATTGTGTAGAGATCTTTTTTTTTACTTTTTACAAACAGAAGGAAAAGACCTCCGTTTGATTTACCAAAAATTGATGATACCCCACTTAAGATTTCCGACCGAGCGAGATATCTCGGTGTGATCTTGGACAAAAAACTTAACGGCCCAAATATACAAGAAAGATACAAATTTGCACTCTACTCATGTAATAGGATTCTAGGCAGAAACTGGGGACCTAATCCTAAAATAATCATGTGGATGTATACTGCCATTGTCAGACCTATTCTGACCTATGGCAGTTTGGTTTGGTGGAAAGCCCTGGAGGAATTCACGAATTTAAAAACCCTAACCAAACTACAAAGAATAGCTTGCATCAGCACAAGTATTGTGATTAAGACCACCCCTATTGCGGGCTTGGAAGCAATCCTCAATCTCCCAACCCTAGAATCAGCAGCAAACAGCGCCATTCGGCTTAGTCAATCCAGCATCTGGAAAACTACCTGAAAGTGGCCATGCTGCTATTCTAACGAAATACGTAGGCAACATCATCTGTACAGATTATATGAACCCTTACTTAGATTTTAACAAATCTTTTAGTACCAGATTCCCCAATAGAATAGATTGGGAAAACAGTGTGCCCTACTCCAATAAGTCGACTTTCACCATCTTCACTGATGGCTCAAAAATGAACACTGGAGTAGGAGCAGGGTTCTTCTCTGAAAACCTTAATCTTGCCAATTCATTCAGGCTCCCCGACCACAGCAGCGTCTTCTAAGCTGAGATCTTGGCAGTGAAAAAGGCTGCCAGGCATATATCTATGATGGCGATATCACACCTTCCTTAAGATCAATTATAAGCATAATAAGGAGACACAACCTACTTGGCTACCATAAAAAGAAAATGGGGCTCAATGCCGACGATCTCTGCAGAGGTTGTGGCGATGAAGATGAGTATGAAGACACGGCTCACTTTCTTTGTCATTGTCCAGCACTCTGCCACACTAAGAAAAAAAACCCTAGGCAACTACTTCTTTAACGAATTAATAGAACTATCAGAACTCTCAATCAAGAGCTTACTGAACTTCGTCAAGACCTCCAAATGGCTAGACGAACCATCGGATTCATAGGTTCACACTTCAAGAAGTTATAACACTTCAGGGTATCACAATGGATCTACATTGATCTAAGTGTGACGGTAACAAAACCAACTGTCAGCCCAATCAACCTAACCTAAACTAGGACATAAAAATGCACATCTCCACCAGCACCTACATATATTTAAAAAAAAAATAAAAATTAATTGAAATAAAAATACATATGTAGTTCATTTGAATAATTGGAACCATATTTGCATATTGAATTTATTTTCATAGGTACAACAACAATTTTATGCACCCACAATTAGCTGTGCTCTCTTGCTACATTTCATTCGAAATATTTTTAACAAACTCATAAAGTGTTTCAAATGACTTCTGTCGTCACAATACATAATTCATTAGATAACTAATTAATTAATTAGCATTTACAGTAAACATATTCTGGTTTTACTAATTCGTATTTTTTTTCTGTCATTTTACTTGGAGGCACATGTAAACTATAAAGCAAGCACATGGGGTTTATCTGAAATCCATTAACATAAACAAACAATATTTTGATACAGTTTTGGGTCAAAAAAATGTTGTCCAATAAAATTAAAATAGGCCTAATCAAAATAAAAAGATGCATTTTAAAGACAAAATACTGAATTAAGATAACTATAATTAGATACATTTATGCGTTACCTTGATATAAAAGTCAAGGTTGCCTTGTAAAGATGTTTCATTTGAATTTACACATTTTGATCATTATATTGGTCTAGATCTAGATGACCTTTTTTTTGAAAGAGTTTTATAGATTAACTTGCTTGTGTGTTGCAGTGCCCAACTAAACTGCTTGGGATATTGGGTTATAGTAAGAATTCCTGAACAGTACATTATCTAGATCCAGTCAAAGCGTCATTTTGGCTTGGAGAAAGAGGCATGGTGTGTCATTTGTTCATGGATTGATAGGAATTTATTTTAGAAGCTTAAATACAAATTTCCAGAACCCGAGCACTTATTATTTTTAGCAAAGTTATTGTTACAAAATTATTTTTACCATTTTTTTGATTTTGCAAATATCTCGGTTCCAGTGTAAATGTACATTAAAAAACGAGACACCAAATTTTTGGTAATAAAATTGGCTTGCTGGCTTAGAAGGCAGCCAAGTTGCAGTTCTAAAATATAACCCACCTTTGTGTTTATGTTTAAGTATAAAAATTTTATTGAATATAAATGACTTAAAATGTGGTATGTAGTATTTTTTTCCGCAGATTAGAGCCTTTTAAATTTTACTATCCACATCCGCGTTTGTCAAAAATCTGTCTACGCAACATTCGTTTCTGTTTCATTAAAGTCCTCTTAATATACTTAGCAGTTATTTTTTGTAAATGACACACTTCCATATGCTTATAAATGCGGATTTCAAGAATTCTCAAATTTCTTATTCGGGTGATGCTTCCGTATCAATTAAAAATTCACTCTTATCAGACAAGTATCTATTCCAAGCACATATTCAATAAGTTATTTTACGTTCTAGTTCACAAAGTTTAAGAAAACTTATTATCAGAGTAAAATAAATTAAAGTCTTTTAGTGAGTGCAGTTAAGTCACGTATGAGAATTATTTTTGAAAGTCTTTCGACACATGCACAAGACTTCTGGAACTTATTTAATGAACGTCATACATTAGCTATTTTTAAAGTTCGAACTTGAAGTCAACTGAAGCAATCAATCGTCTTTGAAGTCAAATGTACGAAGAACTCTTGGACTTTCTGTGTCTAAAAAAAGTCATTTTAAAGTCAAATGATTTACTGATTTTGTAAATTTGACTAAAGTTTTAAAAAGTCAAAAAGTACAGATCTTTAAAAATCAATTTAAAATGCTAAAGTTATGAGTGAAAGTTTAAAGTTTTATTCAACGCTCAAGGGTTGTAGTGAAATGAGTGCAATTAATATGTAATTGCAGTCACCAATAAAGTAAAGTTGCCCATCCAAGTTATAATGTGCATGTTGTTTTTTTCATCTAGGTTTTCAAATTCTTTCATTTCAATTAGTTATCAATTTAACACGATATGAAAATTTTTAAATAACATAAAAAAATAGAGAGCGTACAACTTTAATCAATACGCAAAAAATCATACTGTAGAAGGGTTCCTGTCGGAAGGGGACATTTTTGGAAAACATATTAATTTCAAAAAGAACGGCCAAACTTACAAAATTGTGATGCTACATACTATATCATTTCCAAAAGCCAGAGAACAAATTTTTAATCTATTTTTTTTCGAGTTGTTTTAGCGAAAATGTTTTAGACAAATTAATTTTCAAACTAAAAAAAATTAATTATTTATTTATTCAACTTAATTTTTTTTTCATGGAATCGGCGGCGGCGGCGTTCATGCGTAAATGATTTTTGAAATCATCAAAAACCTCTTACACTAGCTTTTATCATTAATTGTGGGGTACGGTTATACACTTACTCCCAATATTAAGCCCACACCAAAAAAATTGCCTATTTCTTATCAAAAACAAATTTGCTTATTTTCGCCATTAAAAAAAATAATGTGTACCGTTATTTTGGCAAGTAAAATTTTAACTTTTAATTATGAAAATATTTCTATTAACTTTTAAATTTCTGCGTTTAAAAAATTATAAGAAGTATATTTTTCGCAAGTGTATACTTAATTTTGGAAGTAACTGTAAGCCCACAAGCTTAAATTTCATTGCGTATTTGTAAATCTTTGTGTATTTAATAACTAATCAGAATTTTTCTAAAATTTAATTGAAAGAAATTCGGTTTTTAATAATCACAGTGCCACTTACATATTCACGTGTTTTTGCTGTTACAGTTTTGCAAACAGTCACTATTCAACTCACTTATTACTCAGACTGCCAAACTGAGAATTATGTGCCACTTATTCTATCGACGTGTACTGTAAAAATGATCTACGAGAAACTACTTTTATACTTAGATAAAAAAGAGCAACTGCGGCTTAATATTTTCATTAAAAAAAAAAACAAACAAAAAAAGTAAATATTTCAAATTTTTTGTAAAAAATTAAAAAAAAAAATTGCATACTTCTATAAAATGGAATCTAAAAACTGTACACCCAACATTGATAGTTTCATGGAAAAACAATTAACCATGGATTGCTTTGCCAAAGATATTTGCAATGAATACTTAAAACTTGCTGCTCGTTTACATGAATTTCAGCCAAAGCGACATCAACGTCGAATAAGAAACTTAGCTCGGCCAAAATATACTATGTCAAAAATGTTACCCACAAATGCATGTCAGTATGAGGTTTCCAAAAAAACTGAAATCATTCGAGAATTACCAAGCATGACTAGAACTCAACAACTCGCTTATCCTCGTGTAAGGTATATACATTTTTGAGTCTTTAAAGTTAGTCACATTTTCGGCAAGAAATCCATTTTAGGAAAATTTTGCCAATTCGTGAAGACTTCAAAAATATTTTTGGTGACGGAAGACTGGAAGTTCTCAATCGGACTATCAAGAAAAGTATGCTTTCCCTGTACAGTCGATTAGCTAACTGTCAGCTTCCAGAAGAAAAGTATGTCGAAGAGTTTTGAAAAAAGTGTTATTATTTTTAAAGAGAGTTTTTCATTTTTCATCAAAGAAAGCCCGTTCAAAAATGGACAGAAAAAGACTGGGTGGTCCATAAAAGGTATTTGTGTAAACTTGCGAGACCTAAAAAAATATTTAAAGCTCCAAAACAGGTAAGTAAACGATTTCAAATAATAATTTTGCTTAGAAACTGAAAACTATTGAATATACAACACACTCGTAGGTGCACATGTGGAAAGATATCTCGATATTGGATCGATTTAGGTATCTCTGCAAGCCCAAAGAACGCTTAGAGCATACTGTTGCTAAATGGGAACTAACTCCGGCTCTTAAAAATTACAAACCCACGCCGATAATTATTCGCTTGAGTAAAGCTAGAGAAATTGACGATAATTTACTTCATCAGATTCTGTCAGTAAAAATCAAACCCGGAGCTTTGAAATACAAGCCAACTGAACGGATTATACAATTATCAACGCGGGCGGAAAAACGGTTAGGTGAGAGTGATCTGAAGGAAAATCCGTTTGGTGTAATGGCTAACGCCTTAAAGGCCAAGCCCAGCGAACGTGTTGTAGAATTGTCACAAGCAAAGGAATACGAAGAGGGACACATCCGAGCGAATCCCTTTTTGATATCTCCTGCTGCCTTGAAGGCGAAGCCAACTCCACGAATTATTGAATTATCACAACCAAAGGGAACAAGCTGAAAGATGTCATACATTTTTATGTGGGGCTATTTGTAAAAGTCAAAGAGACTTTTTACCAATTAGTAATGTTAAAATAAATTATCGAATAATAATGTAAATTCTGATAAATTCACAGGACAAAAATAGACATTACGCGGAATAATAATAATTGTTTTCTGAAATCAGTGATCTTCTTCAAAAATCTGTTTTACTGTCTTGAATATTTTCTGTCTAACAAAAATTATAGAATCAGTTGGCTGTGTTTCACCTGAATTTAATTCAAATGAGTTCTTGACCAGTGCTCGTACGATGTTTGGCTAGAAAATGCTCAAGATGTTTAGCAGACATCTATTTGCGAACGTTTGCAGATTCCTCGTCAGATTCCTTTGCTTTTCGTAATTGGAGCTTTTCCATTCCATCGCCATACTCCACTTACAAAAAACAAAGCAATCTGATGATAGGCTTGGCAACCTTGAAACACTGTGTAATTCCGCCAAAAAATTTGCGGTTGAACACGTGAGTTGTTATTGTTCATTCAAAAAGTTCTACAACTATTTAACGCAGGATAGTAGCAGGTCCATGCTGACTAGGATGGTTCAAGGGCGCTCAAGAGGTTCAAAGTTATCGATTTTACTCATACCAAAAATTTACAATAACCAAATATTTTTATACCGAAGTTTTTTGTATACTTAAAAAGAGAAAAATTCCATTACGTCAGGTTTTTCAAATATACAGTAGACTGGCGTTGACGTGACTATTAAAAACCTAGCGTGTTCAAGTTTGTGAAGTTGTCCATGTTTACGAACCGTTTCAGAACCGCACACTAAACTAATAAATTACTAGCCAGGACTCACGAAAAATCATTAACTGGGTTTTCCCCGTTATTTCCACGTTATAGCATTAACTGGGATTCCCCGTTTAGTAAAAATGATTCGGAAAATCGACAAAACGCATAAAAGAAAGCTATTTTTCCTATGCTGATACATTTTAAATTTGTTCACGTTATAGGGTTTTCTTACCGTGTTCACGCTACAGAGTAGTCAGTGTAAGAAAAATTATGTTCACGTTAGCCGGTGTTCACGTAAGGCGGTGTTTTTGTTAACGCGAGTCTACTGTACCTATTTTCGGCTTAATATACCATATTATGGGTTTTCTTAAAATAGTTGTACCAAAGTCCACTAAAGCTAGTTTTTGATAAAATGCCTACATACATTTATCGGCCTGGTAAATTTGTCTGGATTGCATCAACTCCATTCAATGGAGTTCGCCAACCATCCATGATCTAATAATCTGTTTTGAAAAACTGAGCGAAAAAGTTTCACCGGTGCAAGTGTGATAGCAAAATGAGAGATGTCAAAATTCATTGAAAAGCCCCTTCCAGAACGAACTACTGAGTATTAACACAAACGTTGGAAAGGTTAAAACTGGAATGATTGGAAAATTTTGTTGCAAACTACCATCCAAAAATTGCCAATTATTTTAAACATAGAAATTATAAAAATTCATTGAAAATTGAAAAACGCTGCAAAATATATTTGAAAAAAAACTACAATTTTCGACCGATTTTGATAAACGAGAGATATTTCATTCAACAAGAAACGAGATCGAGTTTTGAAGCCTCATCTTTGTCTCGTCAAATTAAAAAAAAATTCAACCTCGTCTCGGTTTCGTCCTAGTATGTACCAACTGAGAATTTCTCCATTATATTATATTTATTCGAAAAATGAGAAAAAATCATTTTAGTCTAGTAGCTGTCCAATATGAACATTAAAATATTGAATTTTATGTTTCAAAAACACAATTTTGCATGGTTTTCTTTAGTGGAAACACGATCGAGACTCTCGGTAAGTCTCGGTCCAAAAATTTCCATACCGGATGTGACTAGCCAGGGGGAGATTTACGCAAAAATGGGGCTGACTGTGAAAAAAGAACATTTCTGTTTTTAGTTGAACGACGCCGCTGGGAATCGAACCCAGACCTCCGGCATGACAGCCCTATACACTAACTCTTATTTATGCCATGGGCATAATTTTGCTTCGGATTATTTCAACAAAATAAAAAAATTCAAAAATTTGAGTTTGAAAGGTAATATCAACAAAGAAAAATATGTTTTGAAAAGCCAATCAAAAGGGGGGGAAATAAACCCAACTTTTTGCACTTTTTTTTTCTTGCCAACTTACAAGCTCTAGCTTCTTGTCACACCTTAAGTAAATCACCCTATGGCACATACCTCCTATACCCCATGGTTTTCGAGGTTTCCCTTTTAGTTAGGTTCATTGCTTATTGTGCTTGACCCATGGGCACATCTCTAGTTTGTTTCGACTCTGGGGTTCTTGTCTATATATTTTTGGCAAACACATTTTTGTGAACCAAAAAACAAAAAAACCTCACGTTGTTACATAATCATAAAATTGCAAATATTACCTGATTAAACCTTATTAAAACTTCAATTTTTAAAGTTTTTTTTTTCGAAAACCCTAACTATACCCATCACAATATTAATTTCCTGAAGGCATGTTGAGGCTGCATTATATTTATTTCATAACTTTCTATCTAAAAATAGCAAAAAAAAAAACAAACTGCTTTGCTATAATGCAATATCATGAGTCATGACTAATTGACCCTTAATCGTATTGCCATCCATCATTCTATTACATTTTACAACGACCTTGTCTTTGTTTTTAATTCAATTTTATTATCTAAATTGTTTTTTTTTTTGTTGACGCTTAGCAAATATACTGAATCTCTCAAACTGACAATCACACAACAAAATACCAAAGAGCCAAAGTGAAATAGTAAGAACTGATTAAAGAGAAAACATTTTTTTTTTTTCAAAATTAATGACATGGTGTGATATTAAACACCTTGTTTTATTTTATGAATATTCGCCGTGGATAATATATTACCTATTCATATATCTTAGTTTTTCATTAATCTTTTTTTGTTGTTGTATTAGATGCGCTTGTTTTTTTTTTTGTTACTACCATCACTCGATTGCTGCATCTTGTAGAAAAACTTAAGAAATTATCAAAAAAACTTGTTTTAAATTTCTGTAGGCTTTGAAATTAAGCGGTTGTTAAGAAAAAAGTCGACCAATATTATAACCAGCTTGATGGGAATTTATACCTTTGCTAATAAAAATGCCATTGACACTGAAAATAATAATTGATCACCCACAAATTGAATAAATTTATTTTAATAAATGACAAGGCTGGATTTGTGAGTTTAGAGTAATTGGTAGAATATGGAAACTGGTCATTTTTTGAAAAGTATAAATATTTTTGAATACTCGTTGCTTAAAATAGAGAATTATTTTTGTATGCTTTTGAAGTTTTTTGAAAAGTAAAATTTTTGGATAATTATTAAAACCATTAAAATTATTATAACCTATAAACTTGAAGATCATACAATTTTCAACAAAAAGTGTTTACACTTACATACATATCTTTGAACTGGAGTGACGTTGGAAAAAACTAGAGCCCAACACAAGATTTTTTGAAGTTTCGAAAGATCATTTCAAAATAACTTCAGATTTCATTTTAATGATTTTTTTTGTATAGCATGGATCTTCTTTTTTTTTTTGCAATATTCTCTTATATGGCTAAGATTTTCAAAACAATGCTAGAAATATGGTACCTAACTTCGTTGTTTTTTTTTTTTTTTTTTAATACAACGAAATATAATGCAACATAAAGGAAACAATACAGTTACTTTGAAAAGTTATATTTTTGTGAAAATATTTCAAATTGTAATGAAAAGCATTCTTAAGGTTTCCTCTGACCAATGCGAAACTAATACGTTACGTTCGTGACGACGAAGGTTGTTTTCAATCATAGCAGTGTTGTTATTGTTGTTTTTCCATTGGTTTGGATAAACATGGAAGATTCATAATTTTTAAAGTTTTGCACAATATACATATCTGTGGCAACAAGGAATAACAACATAAGTCGACTTATGTCGACATTGAGTTTTTGATAACATCGGATGTTCAACGAGCGATTCTACCTCCAATATTTTTTTCGTATTATTTTTGTATCTCTTATGGTTACTGAATTATAACGTAGAAAAAAAAACAACATAAGTCGTTTTCTATGCTCAGTTGCACAAGCAAAAACAACTCAAGTAGACATAAATATGGTCTTTTTACAAAACTATAGCAATTCCTTTTGAAAAAAATGAGTCGACTTGTTTCGTCACTTGTGTAGCTATTCCAAATAAAAATAATTTATTTTTTTGGGGAATGCGCACTGCGGAAAAACGACATAAGATCAGAACATTTACAAAACTGCATAAAACTGCATAAGGAAAAACAACACAAAAATTCAAACTGCTTTCCTGAAAAACTACAAAAAGTGACTTATGTTGTTTTTCCTTGTTGCCAGAGTATATTTCTTTTTCATACCGTTACTGCACAATAGAGCAAGAAAAAAAAATCTATCCGCTGTAATTTAAAAAAAAAATGCAAAACACGTTAAAGACAAATAAAACGACAAACAAATAATTTAAATCTTCAAATTGATCTGCCGAAACATTTTTCGAATACTGTCGGATAAATTTTAAAAATGAATTAAGGGAAAAAAAATTCAATGATTTGAAATTAAAAAAAAAAAATAAAGAATAAAAAATTATTAAAAAAACAATGTCAGGAAACCACTAGATGAAACTGTTTCTGAACAGCGATAAATATTATGTATATAAATAAAAAAATGTTCGTCCTCAAAGAAAACAAAAAATAGTTGAAAGAAATTTTTTTGAAATTAAAATTGTCTCGGAATACCCAAAGGGAATTTTTTTTTGGTCCGCGATGATTAAAACTGTTCAAAAATAACATTATAAAAAAAAATGTTTAGAAAAAAAAGTTGGAAAAAAAATTTCAAAAAAAAAATTGACCAAACAAATTTTATCAAATAGATTTATAATGGAACAACCGAGTGCAACAAGGGAAGTAAAATTTAGCCCAAAAAAAATTGAAAAAGAATTTTTATTCTAAAAAAATTATTTAGAAAAAAAACGGGGAACAAAATTTTTTCAAAAAAAATGTCTGTCAAAAAAAAAAATATGAAAAAAAATTGTCCGAACCACCAAGTGGAAATTGAAGCGCCTGCCGATTCATCAGAACATCGAATTATCTTGTTTTCAAAAATGTATGCGTTGCGCTAATATATTATAATATTTCTATTTAAAGTGTTAAAATTTTCTTATCTGAATAAAGTTAAAAACATGATAAAATAACAATTTGAAAAGCTGTTTTTATGGAGAGAAAATTCATTTGGCAGACATTTTTGGCCATTTTTAATTCACAATGTCAAGTTTGTAATTTAACTATTTCACATTTACTTGTTTGACAATTTTCATTCAGCTAGTTATAATTTCTCATTGCAAATTTCACTTCAAATTTTTATTTTTAAAATTGTTGAGCATGATGACACCTGTTATAAGTGAAAAAAAAACAAAAATAATAATAACTTTGCAATTAATCAATCAATTTTTTTTTTTTAAACATGCGCCATCCGCATTCTCTATTAAAAAATAAATGACTAACCACAAATAGGCCTTCACCTTAATGTTTTCAAATACGGCCCAGATAAAACTCAAGCTCAAAGCGTGGCCAAATGTACCTAAGCCTCTGTCGTTTCGGCTTATTGATGCTTTTATAACGGTTAGATGCTGTATCTGAAAATGACCTCATCATTTCGATATCAATCTGCATATCAACGCACCACACATCATATTTGGCAATCATCAGCTTATTAACAAATTTTCCGAGCTAAACTAGACCTATTATTAAAAACTGAAAAAAAACATGGTGTCTATCGCCATTAGATATGCATGCATGTAATATGGGATTCATGATGAATACATGAGCGTTACTATAACTATAAAAATACCTGCAGATGGTCAATTGGGTATCACTCTCGCTCTGAAGTTCCTATTGTAATCAACAATATGCGTGGATTTTTGGTAAGCTACCAAGAGCTTGAGCTCAAGGAATACAATTCAACTAAAAGGATTATTTATTTTTATTTTTTAGACTCTTTGCCTTATTGCCATGGCTTCAGCCCAAGGATACAACTATGCTCCTTCAAGTGGAGGTAGTTTGGGTGGCGGTGGTGGAGGCAGCTATCATCAAAGTGGAAGTATTGGAGGCGGAGTGAGCAGTGGAGGATTTAGCTCTGGCGGAGGATCTTTCGGCGGAGGCATAAGTTCAGGTGGAAGCGTTGGATCGTACAGTGGAGGTGGTGGTGGTTTCAGCAGCGGTGGTGGATTCAGCTCTGGTGGCGGCTTCAGCAGTGGTGGTGGATTCAGCTCCGGTGGAAGCAGTTCTGGTGGATATGCCGCTCCCGCACAAACAATTACTGAACTCAGTAAGGAATTCTATACTTACTCTGCTCCTGAGGAACATGTTCACAGCGGTTCCAACACCCAAAGCTCAACCACAACCCTGAAGAAAAACCTTCGTGTTGTCTTCATCAAGGCTCCAGAAAACAACGGAGTTGCAAATGCTGCTCTCCAAGTTGCCAAACAAATTAGTGAGGACCAAACAGCTATCTATGTTCTCACCAAGGAAAGTGATGGCTCTGAAATTTCTCAACAATTGCAGCAAATCTCAGAACACCGTTCACAGAAACCAGAAGTTCGCTTTGTCAAGTACAGGACCGCTCAAGATGCACTTAACGCTCAACGCACCATTCAAGCTCAATACGATTCTCTTGGTGGAAGCTCAAGCAGTTCCAACGAAGGTGTTGCTCCTGTGCTTAATTATGCTTCAAGCGCTCCTGTTTCAAATGTTCAAGGTTCTTCTTCGCAGCTTTCCGGAAGTGTTGCAAACCTATCAGGATCTTCATCAAATTCTTCGCCACAAAAGTCATACTTGCCACCTTCAATTAAGAAGTGAGATGTTCTGTTATGATTCGAGAGTGAATTACTTTAAATACCCGTTATATAGTTTTAGTTTGTTAAAATAAATAGATTTTTTTCGAAAATATTAATTGTTTGTTTCTGATTATTTGAAAAAAAAAATTGGTAAAATTTAAAATTGAATTGAAAAAAAAATATTGAACTTTATTTTACATAACTGTTGTTCATTGGTTAAGCAAAAACAAATATCATGATAATATAGTTATTGCTCGTGCTGAAGATTGAAAAAGTTTCTCAAAACTAAGAAGGATTTTGAAAAATTATCTCTCTTTAAGACATGCAAGCCATATGTATGTACCTTTTAGAGAAAATATCTTATAAAACTAACAAGAAATTTATCCAAATACTTTGTTTGTCAAACGAAATAAAATATAGGGCAGGGTCAAGAATTTGGACAGTAAATAAAAATTGTCTACCTACTTTCCCAAACCATTGCGAAACATTCGGTGACAACGACGAAACAACAATAAAAACACGTTTCTATGTTTTACAAAAACATCATGTTGTCAATATTGTTTGTCAGCGAGAACAAATTATTTCCTTTCCACTTTTTCATACACCGCGCCTGAAACGTGAGTTGAATTTATATTCACTAAAAAAAGTTGTTCAAAAAAATACCGTTAAATTTTACAAAAGTGAATTTTGTAAACCAATTTGTATTTCAATTTCAAGACGGCTCTCGTTTTACAATTTTCCTTTTCAATGATTTTTTTTTAAATAATTTTAACGGGAGTATATGTGATAGGATTTGAAACAAATTTTTAGATTTACAGATTTCTGCTTTTAAATTCTTAACTGAAATATTTAAGTTGATCGTACTCTAGCTAAAATGAGACAGTAATGCTTACGATGAAATTAAACTAACTAAATATTTAAGTTTCGTATTAGCAAATGGCTCTTGTAATTTTGAAACATTGCGTGGTCAATTTATTAAAGTGCCATTCGACTGGCTGGCTTACTTTACGACCTTAAGATCCGATCTATAAAAGTGAATTAATTAGCTTACATTGGAGAAAAATCCGGTTTAGCAATACTTTCAGTCTTAACAAAATCTAAAAAATTGTATAACATAAGAGTAAGAGGTATACCTCCACTATATACTCGTACATAAGAGATCTACTTCTTCACCTCCTCATTGAAGAATAAACAAATATTTGTATAAATTAGAAACCAGTAAAAGTCTTTTATTTTTATCTTCGTACATTTCGATCACAATATTTTATAGGCCATAATTTGCAAGCATCACCAAAAGGCTGATCAACATTTTGTTATATTTTAAACGTTAATAGAAATTTTTTTATGTGTTCCATCGATACACATGACAATTCCAGGAATTTTGCATTTCCGGTAAAAATATGTTTTTGCGTCATCTTTCTCCTCTGGCGTCACAGTTTAAGTGTTCTGGAAACATATCCGAAAGCAGCCTTATTAAGCCTGAAATGTTTGATAAACCTAAAATTAAAAGAGAAAACATCATTAAACAATAATTGTACGAAATAGTTGTTTTTTATTCTGTTGCTTTCTTTAACAATATGCAATTTTTAAATTCCGAAAAAGTATCATTCATCCCTATACGATTTTCCAGATACACTCCAAAAGGTTTTTTAATTTTCTTCATTTTTGCCTTATGAAGAAAAATCAAAAACTTTTTGGAGTCTACCTAACTAAATGTACCTAATAAATCTAAATCATACAACGATTGCTGATACGTAAAATTTTTTGAATGTCAGAAACTGACAGAGTCGATATGAAAGTTCGGAAATGTTAAGATAGATTAATAAATCGATAAGGTAGCTCTTCTGCCGGTGAGTGACATGTGAGTGACATGTGAATCGAGTGAACTCACGTTTAATAAAATTTTTCGGATTTCATAATCGCCATGAATGTTACTAAAAAAAATTAACGAAAATTCGATAAATTAACACTGTAGTCTTGTTGAATCAACTGAATTCCTTTGTTGATTTAACACTGGGTACCAGGTTATGGTGTCATTAGCACGCTGTGTTCTTATGGCAAATATATGGCTATCTCTTTCCGTGGTTAACCTGATACCAGTGTTATATCTACTCTGGGCATGCAGACATCATTTACCTTTTAATAAAGGGCTGTGATTATTATCGGTACCTGAAAAGTTTTAGATAATTATGACAGCAAAATATTGAAAGTGAAAATAGTATGTTTTTTTTTAAGGGTCATAAAGATTTTACATGTCCGCCATCTTAATAAAAGCTGAGCATTGATAATGGGCGAATTCAGAGGAGCAAAGCAACTGCAAGGTAAGGCAAGTTTCGAGTCTCTAACTAGCCCGCTGTCAAAATTCGCCGTTAGCTAAAGTAACCTTTATATGTACAGAGACTTAAAACATGGCAGTTTTTTTTTTTGGTTCTTAGAGCTTGCCCAATTTATAATGGCATCCAGTGCTAATTTGACAAAGGATGTGTTCGATTGAACAGTGATGGTCTTGTTAATTTATAGAATTTTCGTTGATATTTAACATAATTATTCTGTCATTTCAATAAGATATCATGTTGATTAAACGGGACCACCGTGTTAAGTAATTGAATATCTATCTATGATTTTTTCTCTGAGTGTATATGAAATTTAACCAATGCAATGTGGTAGGTAGGTTCCGTTGTATTTTAATCGAAAATATTTTTGCTGTCGAAAATATTTAACATAGCGTAGAAAAACCTTCACATACGAAAATCGACCCATCTACTATTTCAAAATATTGTATTTTCAAAAAAAAATTAATTTTTCTCCAAAAATTCCAAAAAAAAAATTTGTTAGAAACTTTAGTATTTACACTACTTTTTCACCAAATTCAAATACACAGTTTTTATAGACAATCGTAAATCAAAAATTTTTTTCCATAATGAGATGAATAAATCTGGGGAAAAAAAGCTACATATCTGAAAAGGCAGCAATATTAAAAATACCTAAATAAAAAATGAATTTCAAAAAACAAAAAAATATGTAAAGTAACGTTATTTTCTGTTTAAGAATTTACATCTTGCATTCAATTTTTTTAATGTAAGCAATCTTCGTGTTGCACTATATTTTTGGAATGCAAATAATTTTTATTTAACTGCAGTTTTTCATACTTTTTTTTTTTTTTTTTTTTTTTAAGTTGGAAATCTTTTTTATTTCAACTTGCGTTGACATTTCTTTTAAATGCAAAACACCATTTATGTTTCAGTAAAAACTATGTATAGCCCCTTGGTACCTAATGGCTATAAGACTCTACTCCGTGTCCGTGCGAGGTTAACGCCTACCATTTACCAGCATATTCATTGTAAAAGTTCAGAACGGTGTATAAATTATACACTCTCAGCCATTAAATCTTCTTAATTTACTATTTTATTTTTCAAAACTCGATTTTTGGAGCAATTAAGTGATTCGCAGTAATGTAAAGCATAATACGCATTCTTTACTAATATGCATAATATGTTGACCTAGGCACAGACATACAATCTGATCTTTAAATGTAACTTCTTCAGAAGCCGTTGCCGCCATGCATATATCTTGTAAATGACCTCACTATATTTTTATATTGATCTACATAATGATTCCCATACCATTGGGAATTGGTTTAATTTTCAATAGTTTAATGAATTCCAAATTGTTTAAACGAAACTAGACCTATTATGGAAAACTAAAACATGTGTTTAGTGGGTCTATCTCCAAACTCGTATGGTTGTAAGATTGACATTGAAATGCATGGGGGTCTTAAGAGATTAGCCACAACTATAAAAATGCCACCAAATGGTTCATTCAATATCATTTTCACTTTGAATTTCCTATTGTAATCAACAATATGCGTGCATTTTTGGTAAGCTACCAAGAGCTTGAGCTCAAGAAATACAATTCAACTAAAAGGATTATTTATTTTTATATTCTAGACTCTTTGCCTTATTGCCATGGCTTCAGCCCAAGGATACAACTATGCTCCTTTAAGCGGAGGTAGTTTGGGCAGCAGCGGAAGCAGCTACGAAAGCGAAACTATTGGTGGTGGAATAAGCAGTGGAGGACTAAGCTCCGGAGGATCCCTTAGTGGAGGTTTCATCGGCAGTGGAAGCAGCTCTGGTGGATACGCCGCTCCCGCTCAAATAATTACTGAACTAAATAAGGAATTCTATACTTACTCTGCTCCTGAGGAACAAGTTCCTAGCGGTTCTAACACACAAAGTTCAACCACAAAACTAAAGAAAAACCTTCGTGTTGTCTTCATTAAGACTCCAGAAAACAACGAAGTCACAAAGGCTGCTCTCCAAGTTGCCAAACAAATTAGTGAAGACCGAACAGCTATCTACGTTCTCACCAAGCAACACGATGCCTCCGAAATATCTCAACAGTTGCAACACATTTCCGAACACCATTCACATAAACCAGAAGTTCGCTTTGTCAAGTACAGGACCGCTCAAGATGCCATCAACGCTCAACGCAGCATTCAAGCTCAATATGATACTATTGGTGGAAGTTCAAAGAGCTCCAATGAAGGTGTTGCCCCAGTGCTTAACTATGCTTCCAGCGCTCCTGTTTCAAATGTTCAGGGTTCTTCTTCGCATATTTCTGGAAGTGTTGCAGAGCTATCAACATCGGGATCTAGTGCTTCAACACATTCCTCATACTTGCCACCTGCAGTTATTTAAAAATGTGATGTGATCTACTGTGCTACAAGAGTGATTTTCTGCCCGTTATCTAGTTTTAGTTTTAATATTAAAATTTTCAAAAAATATACCTACTTTTTTTCGAAAAATTATTAAAAGTCTAATTTGTACTTTGATTATGCGAGTTGTGAGGTAGTCTTTTAGTTTTTCTGCTGCAATGTTTTCAAGTTTTGGGAAACTGTCTGAGTTTCGAAAGGCAACTATTGAAAGACAAAGTTCTGAAGGGCACATTTTCGAACGATAAAGGCTTAAAAAGAGAAGGTTACAAAAGAAGAATGGTTCCAAAAGAAAAAGGCAAAACATATTTATCTCAAAAACGGCTGTAACGATTTTGATGAAATATATTTATTGAGATTAGAATTATTGAATCTAAAAAACATTTTCAAAACCGTTTTTAAAGGAATTTCAGTTTTCGATTTTTTCAGTGAATTGTTATAATTTTGTTTTGATCTTGAAACTAATTCAATTTTTTTTTGGAAATTATTTGAAAAAATCCAACAAACGATTTTTGTAGAAACGCATTTTTATGAAAAAAACATGGTTTTGCTAACAAAGTCAATATTGTTTAAAATCTGATTGTTGCTATTTCTGAGGTTGAGGGCTCTTCTTTATTGAACGCATTTATTAATACTTTTGGAATTGATAGAAAATTCTCTATTTACTTACTTATTTAAAGTGGAACTAAAGTGTAGGACGGACCACGGTCTCAGCCAACATGCTTCTCCAGTCAGCTCGGTTTCTAACTAGCTATCTCCAGTTTCCCAAGCCACCCACTATGTGAGCCACCTGAGTCGCTGACTGCCTCTACTGCTCCGTCTTTCGGGATTGGAATCGAAGACTTTCTGGGCCGAAGCGTAAGGATATATTCGCTCTACAAGTCGCTGGACCTTGACTCGTTTGACCATCTTATATGGTTATATTTTTCGTGGTTATATCTTTTCCTCCATATTTGCAGACGGGACGGGAAAATCATCCTGATGAATTTTCTTATCTACTTTCGACAAGCTCCATGCCTCTGCGCCATTTATACGAACCGAGAAGATAATTTTCCAAACATGATGGAGCAGCGTGTGTTCTCCATCTTGATTTTGTTATATTTTGCAGGGATGGCAAATATAGAGATGACTCTATAAGCTTCCCTCTATTGATATTGTTATACGCGGTCTTGAAATCGATAAACTGTTGGTAGGTTCAGGATATCGATTCACCGGCTTCAGTGGACTAGCTGTGGTTTAACGCTGGATCAAGCATGGAAATGGCCATTATCAAACAGTGGAACATTGAACCAAAGCTTAAGTTAAACTTTGACTAACCTGCTGAAGTTGGAACCACCTGAACCACAGCTTAAATAGTTGAGAAACTGGACCTTATAGCCAGTCCTATTATTAAAAATGAATTGTAATTTTATTGACAAACTTAAAGTAAGAATACGCTGGTTTAAGATAAAAATATTTTTTTTATTCATAAAGATTTTCTTATATCCGTAAAATACTGTATCAATTAAATGCTTTAAAATTTATATAATACCTTACCCAAAATCTTATTGAATTTAAATGCTCCCCTATATTATATTCAAGACTAATCGTTTGCAAAATTATTCATCATACAGACAAACCCTGAAACCAAACCTCAATGTATTTTTTTTTTGTTTATATTCCCATGCAAATTGTTCATCAATCATCCATCGTTGGGCATATGAATCATTTCCATTTCAGACTAATTTTCCTATTTTAATTTCCATTTTCTAACAAAGTCCATTTTAGAAATTTAATTCCAATGTAGGTACTCCAGCTACCCTACTGTATATGCTTATAGATAGTATATAGTCCCAAAGTATAATAGGAAGCCCAATGCAAAGAGGATATCATTTCGCTCGCTTTGTATATACAAAGGACTTTATCAAATGTCGAGGATTATGGAAAATCCATCTGAAATCGAAACGGGTACCCAGCTGGATATGGATACACAGAGAAAAAAAAGAAGAGAAGGAAACCCTAACAGAGGGAATCTGTATAGGAAATGCCAACGGGCAACGAACGGTCTTAGAAGCTAAACTTATTAAAAGATTTGAATCTCATCGATATGAAGGTATATAAATATGTATAACCATTTAGACGACGACGGCGATGAGGACGAGGACGAGGACGATCATAAATGTAGCTAGATAGGTTATAATTTGGGAAAAGTTCGGCAACTACGAAGAAAAAAGAAAACGGTTCTCAAGAAGCCGCTGCTACCGCTTAGCTTTCCTCTTCCCAGACTGTGGCCTCATTATTTGCTGTCAAATACAACACTTTGCGTGCAATTGAAGGAAATTGCTCGCCCTCAATAGCTGCGGGGTAGAGACTGGATTTCCTGCAAAAGTTCGTCCTCTCTCTCCAAGGACAATCACACAAAGATAAAACCCGAGTGTGTGATTCTCGGCAATCTGTTTTTTTTTTCTCCGTCTTTCCTTTTCGTTTAATTTAATACCAATTGCGATTCAAAATGTAATCATATGAGAGGCAATTAAATTCCCATTCATTTGGGTTTTAAGTTCTTTCTGACACACTCTGGGCTCTGGTGGGACTCGGGACTCTATCAAAACCGGATATAATAAAGTATAGAACTCCCAACTATACGTAGCAGGAAATTATCCCTGGAAGCGTACAATGACTATACGACGACGACGTCGCATATTTTGTATATTGGGTGCTCCGGGTAGCCGTGCGTCTTGAGTTTGATGTGGGAAGATAAAAACCTCGATGGAAAGTTTTATCAGTGCGCAACAAAAACAAAAAAAAAAGGACCAAAGTTTAATTAGATAAAATGAGCTATAAATCCTTATCAAAGGGGGAGACTTTATGGTATTGCGCTTTTGCCGGTTAAATTACATGGTGGGTTGGTGCAAATACACCCACCATAGAGTCCGCAGCAACACACGCGGTTCGATTTGGCTCCCTTCTGTCGGGTCTCATGGTCCTTTACGTATGTGGTATAGCTTTATCTAGTGAAAAGCGAAAGGGCGGAAAGCTAATGAACCATTCATCCAGTTCAATGAGGGAGAGAGAGAGAGAGACAGAGAGGAGATCGAAATTCCAAGCCCTTTCGTTTTGCAGCGCGAACAAACAGTTTACATTCACGTACACACAACCAATGTAAACATTTTTTAATTAAATGAATTGAAATGATGAGGTAAATACTGGTAGACGGATGGCATGGCAATTTATTGCGAACAGGACCGATAAGGTTGGCTCCAAGTTCCTAGGTAAGGTATATAGATTCTATAACCTAACACATTACCTTGGTTTGCTCTCTCTATAGAGTATTTCCCAGTGAGCTGGGATAATTTCTTTCCCTTCATGTCCTGTTGGCATGCGATTGCAATTAAGTTGTGCGACCTCGATGCCATCAGTTTTACTTTGATTTGGTTTTTTTTTTTTGATATGTAGGTATGTTCGTTTCCATAGAAAGTATGTTGTATGTACGACTATTAAGGTTTTGTCAATGCGACGAAAGGACCTTATAAAGGCAAAGACTCTGTTAAAACAAGACGGTATAATAGAAAGGTACTTTACGATGCATCGCACAAAGTTAAATTGTTATGTAGGCCAGTCAAAAATAAAAATGTCCTTAATGCAAAATCAACCTTCTCAAATTGTATGATTGGAATTGAAAGATGGATCAATTCTTAGTTAAAAATAAAAATGCGTAGGCTGCCATTTTGAAAAATAAAATGTGCTTGCATCCATATCTCAAGAGCGACATATCCCCACAGAAAATAGTCTAGCGGCCAATTCAAGGGTCCGAAACGTCAAACTCTTCGGTTATCAAACGTTCCCTTCAATAAATCAATTGTGGCACGTGCTGTGTGACATGTTGCGCCCTTTTGTTGAAACCGCACCTCCGAAAAAATTAGTAATCATGGCTCTATAGCGGTCACCAATCACCATTAACTGTAACGTTCTGGTCAGGATTGTGGTGAGGATGTAATCCTCACTTTAGGATAATCTTCACTCCAAATGCGATAGTTTTGTTTAATGTCGCAGCCATTCAACCAAACGTCGGTCGAAAATGAAAATGTTGTGCACAAGAAAGAAGGACAATTGAATTTTGGAGCCAATCTTGAGATAAGGATTAAAACACCTTTTTCAAAATGGCGACAACACTTATATATCATGTTTACAAGAGGTATTGAAGCGAGCTTCAAGCTCGCTTCGCCCATTTGTATACCTGTGTTGAGTTGAAATGAGCTTTAACCGAGTCGTAATTTGTGCTGAAAAACCTGAGTTGAGGAGTTGGTATGGCATTGGCAAAATGTCTGACTTTTGTGTGAGTGCAAATAATTAGAACACATTCTTTTTTTTTTAATTTTGTAAATAAAAGATAAAATTAAAAATTAAAAACAATAAATAATAATAAATAATAATAATATGAGACATTACCAAACTTTTTGCCAACATAAATGAAAAAAAAAATAGTACTGCAATGACTTGAGAGACACCAGCAGCTGTCATCTCAACATATTTTCAACTAAACTCTAACTGGAGTACTCAACTCAAATGACGCAAAACCTGGGTCGAAAATTCGACCTTAATCCAACTCGAGCTCTTAATTCTGCTTGTACCAAATAGACACGCCATTTTGATTTAAAATCTTAAGGTCATCCATCTTTCATTCCAATCATAACATCTGAGATGATTGTTTTTTGCAACAAACAAAAAATCCTCTGCTGACTGGCCTTATGGTGTCTTCTTGAAAGGGTAAAAAGTCTAGCAAAATTGTTCTTGGTTGAGTGTTGATTGAGTTTGCAACAGAAAATAACTTTGTTGCAACATATCCTTTATTTTATGATCTAGAGGTGTCATTTTTTCAGAAGAACATTTTTATATTTGAAACATAAAATGTTGTGGCTGGTTTAATTATAATTGTTGCTTTAAACTTGTTTTATTAAAGAGAAACATTAACAGGACAGGAGGTTAATAGGACTTTTTTAGCTGCAAGCAAGTTAATGTTTAGTTTGTATCTTATCATACTCCATCTATATTATTTAACTTAGCTTTTAGGAAGCTTTTTTATGATCTGTTATATTTAGAGGCAGCACACCACCTTCCGAATGTGTAAGCGTACAAAAAATCCATGTACATTATCAACTTTTGTAATTCTGCGAAATTGAAATAGACATGAACTTAGAAAACTATTTTGATAAAAAAATGTATATTCTTTAATTTAATATACAATTTTTTCATACGACTTATATATTCAAAGTTCTGTTTTAAGTGATTTTTGTTTGAAAATTGCCCCTCCCGACTAAATGGAGGGAAATAGACCCCATCTCCCATACGATTTTTTTTTGTCTAAGTCCAACCTACACCCTGTAGAACTGATTCCATGTGGAATGAAAATGTTCGAATTCAAATTTCAATAAGTTCGATAGGCCTATCTTTTCAGTATAAAAATGTTTGTTACTTCTACAATTATATTGCGTTGATAGTAAAACAACTTGTTTGTTTGGTTTTGAAACATAACTCAGCAAAGCAATTTTTTCAGAAAATCCAAAAATGAATGAGTGGACTGTTACTGACTTTTACGAACTCATTATTGTAATCCAGAAACTTCTTCTTTACTACAAAAGGTTTTGGCACATCCCGTTTATTTTTCCGGATTTTACCAAGGGTGGTGAATTTTTGATGAATCAACTTTAAGGCCAAGTCCAAAAATGTGAAGAAGTTATCAATAGTCCAGTTGCATCCCTTGCTGAAATATGATGCCATCAGTTGTTTATCATCCCATCAAACCTACGACCAAGCCATTTAGTTTGTACAGAACTTTACAATGATTTACAGTGGATGTGGAATTCTTTCACCTGTTCATCGATCGATGGAATACTGTTCGTCGATGGCGCAGGGACATAAGTCC
Source organism: Syrphus vitripennis (assembly GCA_958431115.1). Taxonomy (NCBI): domain Eukaryota; kingdom Metazoa; phylum Arthropoda; class Insecta; order Diptera; family Syrphidae; genus Syrphus; species Syrphus vitripennis. The sequence goes on from OY288108.1 coordinate 43,507,472, forward strand.
CCAGGACATAAGTCCCGAATTGTTTTTTTCGGGACTTATGTCCCACTTTACTGGGAGCACACCTGGGAGCGGGTGTGTCCCCGAAAAAGAAAGTTAAAATCTTGAGGACCCGCGAAGCGGTCCACCCAATGCACTTTCAAACAAAAAAACTGTTGACATTGGCGCCTGCCTGGCGACTTAACATACCCTAAGCGGGTGTGTCCCCGAAAAAGCGAGTTAAAATCTTGAGGACCCACGAAGCGGGCCACCTAAGGTACTTTTAATCACAAAAATCTATTTTGGGGTTTATGTCCCACTTTTAGCAAAAATATTAGGGGCTTATGTCTCAACAGGGTGGGACATAAGTCCCGAAACGCATTCGGGACTTATGTCCCAGTAAAGTGGGACATAAGTCCGAAAAAAAAATTCGGGACTTATGTCCCGGGGACTTATGTCCCGGGGACTTATGTCCCTGCGCCTTCGTCGATAAGGTATAATTCAACTCATTCAAACAGAATTGAATTGGCCAGAGCTGGTTTCGATTTGCTGAAGCTTGTCTACGATGATCAACTGAATCAAAAAAAAAAGAGAGGTTATCTCAAAACGTGTGAGGTTCATCACTGCTATATGATAAGGATTGGATGTTCCTTATTAGAGTCGCAATGCCCATCTTTCAAGGCTCCAATGTACATAATATCAAGACTCCAAAAGCGGTTTGCAACTCGTTCATCGTCAAATGTTTCCATCATTAGCCTTTTCTTTTGTCCATTTGATGATTTGATGTTGAGAGAGGCTAGTTTGGAATAGTGTTTCATTCAATTTATGTAAAAGCGGTTTGACAACTAAAAAGGCTTAGACGGAATCCCTATGGCAGACAGATTTACGAGCTAAATTTCAATTTCACTGTTTTTAAAAATGTTTTGCAAATCAGTCATACATACCTACATTATAGACTAAAATCCCAGGGCCAGCCGACATATTTATTTTATCACAGCACAGATCATAGCAGTTAAGATAGAATGGGAATTACCAATCTTAAGTCTAGGAGCGTTTATGCGATAAAAAGGGTTAAAGGTGCACAAAAATCATTTTTGGTATGTTTTAAGTAATGGTGCCTCCTTCGCACTTGGCAGAAACCTCGGAGGTGTCATTTTGGCTGGCAGACACCTTAAAGATTTGGAAAAAATGGCCATAATTACGTTTTAGTGTCACAGCTAATTTTTATATATATTTTTCATATCACTAATTAACAACATTTTCCAAGTTGGCAGTTATCTAATGTGGGGCATTTGACACCGAAAACCTTTAAAAATAATTAAAACAAAGAAAAAATAAAAACCATCTATTTTTATAAAATTTTTCATCAAATACTATTTTTGTTTTCAATACTCGATGGTAACAAAACAATAGCATTCACCATTTCTGAGTGAGCCAATGTGTCCACCATTTTACTTTTTTTTTGTTTAAATATAAACGAAACCAATTGTTGACCTATGAACCATGTCCGAAAAACACAGACAAACATACTTAACCTATACCAAATATTATTTTTTGTTAAATGAAATGATATATTACTATCTACGTCGTTAATCAAAAAACAAAGATCAAGGACACATTTTTTTTGTTCATTTCTAAACAAAAGAATATCCCCCAAAGCATGTTTAACCTTTTAAAATCAAAAAATAAAACAAAAATAAATTCAGAATGTGTTTAAAGGAAACAAAATTAATAATATAGAAAAAAAAGGACCACTCTATACACATACTATACTTCTTCGAAGAGGATGTTAAATCAACAACAACAACAACAACAACAACAGCAGCAAAGAAGAAAAAACACAACTTTTCGCAAAATTTAATGTCCTCCCCTATGTCAAACTTTATGTTTCCAATTTAACACGCGACAGTAAACAGGTAATCAACTTTACGCCCCATCTGTTAAAGAGGTGGAAAATTTGATCTAAAAAGAAAAAAAAAAAATATTTTCCAGGCAATAAATCATTATTGGCTTTGTTTTCCTGCCAAAATTGCTTTCAGTTGTTTGGCTTTATTCACCCCAACACTCATCTTACAAACATTCATATATATATATATTGATTTACGAGAGTCGAATGGCTTTATCACAAGTCTTAGATTTTCTATGAATCACCTTCTCAACATAGAAAATAAAAAGGTTGATAGGTGGAAACATTAAAAAAAAACAGAACCCGACAGTCTTATGGGAGAAATGTTTCAAAACTCGTATTTTGTATAGGATTTTAAGCAACAAATCTGCTTGATGCTTTTGTTGTTTTCATTTATTTTATTTTTTAAATCCTTTGCAGGACTTTATGAGTTAAGTAAAATTCAATTCAGTTATTCAGAGTTCAGAGTAAATTAAAAGGCAATCAGGTCCAGATTTAGAATACAATTTCCACTGACATAAAATGAAACATCTTATGCTTTCTTCTGCAAAAAAGGCATTAAATTTATGAGTTGTCATATAAAATCCACAAAAAAAAACTGAAATTTCGAAATTATAAAACGTAATTCAAAAAATCCCAAGATTCCAAAAACCCAAAACGTTAAGATCTCAAAACTTTAAATAAACTTAATCCTGAGTTCTCAAAAACCTTAAAAACAAAAGATTCTGAAAATACAAAATCCAGAAAACTTAACTTTCCAAAAACTCGACAACCCGAAATCCTTTAAAAAGCACTGTGTCATGGAAATTAAAAACCCGTAAAGTACAATATGCCAGAAACAGAAAATCAAGAAAACCCGAAATCCCGAGAAACTCAAATTCAGAAACCACAAGATCTTGAGACAAACAAAAACCCGAAAAAACCGAAATCCTGAAAAAAAAACAAACCAAGAAAATCAAAAAAAAAAAAACCGAAATCGTTAAATCCCGAAAATAAAAAATCAAAAATGTTAGAATTACATCTTATGAAAACACAACGTCCAAACAAAATACCAAAATTATCGAAAATCTTGAAACACACAAAATTTCGAAAAACAAAAGTCTTAAAAACTTCAATTTTAAAAACCCGAAATCACTTTGACTCAAAATCCTAAAACTGGAAAATTCCACGTATACAACATCAAAGCAATCAAAAATCCTTAACAATTTTCTAAAAGCACAACATCCAGAAAAACAAAAATCCGGGAACACAATATTTCAAAACCAAATTTACGAACCAAAAAATTAAAAAATCTTAAAACCCCCAAAAAAAAAGTTCAAAGTCCAAAAACTTCCAGAACCCAAAATCAAGAAAACTAAAAATTCGGAAAATCCAAACTCGCTAAAACTTAAATGAAATTAATGAATTACTTACTTAATCATGGGATTTTGGGACATCGCGAGTTTGGGTTTTCTAGGATACTGCGTTTTCGAAAATACCCATCGGTTTTCCGTACTACGGATTTTCGGGATCATGGGTTTTTGGGGCCATAGGCTTTCGAAATAATTAGTTTTCAGGATTTTTTTTTTTTGATCTTATGCTTACGTGATATTGCCTGCGAGATTTGGATTTTGTAAAAAATTAAAATTTTGCATATTTCAGTTTGTGGAAATCGTGTAGCAAATCTGACTTTCGTTGCCTTTTAATTTAATCTGATGGTCCAATAATTTCCAAAAAAAATTCAAAAATTTAACTTTATATCAATGGGTCCTTCCCTTTTGAAGTCGCAGCAAGCTGAAGTATACATTTTTAATAATTATTCCATTTCACAACCAACTAAAAGCCTGAGTGGGGTTTGGTGTTGAAACAAAAATTAATTGAAGTTGCCTTGGAAGTTGTCTTTTGTAAAATTAAAAACAAAAAGCAAAAATAAATCTTTTTCAACCTTTTTTTTTCTCGAATTAATCTGGGGTCGGGGTTGTGATTCTGATAAAAAAGTAAAGACAATTTTCGCCTGAAGATTGATTTAATGTGACCTCGGATGATTTTTGGTTGCTCCACACTGATGTTTGGTCGTGATGCAGATACAAGGTCTGGTGGTTGATAGCAGATATACCAACTGTATCTCCCTTTTGTTGCGTAGCTCCGATGTGAAGAGAAGTGAGAAGACTAATTTCGAATTCGGATGCGGCAACCGTGTTAATTGAGAAACTTTCGCTTTGTTGATTAAATAAATTTTGGTATAGTTCATTGGAGCGCTCCCCTAAGGATGCAAAATACTTTCGAATCCAATAAAGTTAATTTTTGTTCTTCTCGTTTTGTGTTGATGTTAAGTGTTTAGGTATAAGCTAAGAATTATTCCTTCGAGAATTTTATGTAAATAGAATAATCGGTGAAATTATGGCCTATAACCTACCTATCAGCCAAAAGAATGATGAAAAATTAAATTGGTCTTTGGAAATTTATATTGTTTAGTTAAGTAATAAAGAAGAATTTTTTATTGGCGTATTTGAATAATCAAGGTTGGAGTTGAAGACCTTTTTTCATAAAACTGAAAGTGTGCATTTATAATTGTCAAAGAAGCTCATGATGAAAGTTTAAATAATAAAGTTGGGAAACAAGATATTTCACACTCAAAACATCTTTATAGAATTAAAAAAAATTTGTTTAATAATCTAACCATGGTTAACTCATTTTCAGCTTTATCTATGAACACGCAATAAAAATTTGTTTGTTGAACTTAAAACCAACCCGAAGTGAAAAGAAATATATTCAAACGAATGGAGTTTGAGAAAAGAATCAACTTAAAAAACAGTTTTATTAATTTTCAATAATCTTTTAACAATAAAAGCATACAAAAAATTGATTATGTTCCATGTAAGAACATTTTATTTCAATAATTTTAATTATTCTTTCAGCAAGCGCTGAGAAAACGCAATGAAGAATTTTCAAAAGATTTTTTTAAAGATTACTCTAATGACTTCAAAAATAGGAAATAGAAAAAGTGGATGAAATAATTTCTCCAAATATCTCTTTTTTCTTAATTGTTAAATTAGAACTGCAAAATATTCTTGAAAATCAAACGAATGACTCAAAAAAATTTTGAAATGAAAGACGCATGACGCTAATTTTTAACTTGAGTGGCCACATATTTCATTATTTTTAATTATTTCAAAAAAATGCAAATTCTCTATACAATTTTAAACAGCCTTACAGTTTATGACTTTATTTCAGCAAGGCTATCAATTTTTATTGGTTATTTTTATTTTTAAAAAAATGAGAAATGCCACAAAAATAGTGTTTTAAACAACTTGATTTCACTTAATTTGTGAATTCACCTCGTGAAATTTGATATCACATTAAACTGGTTTCACTTAATATAATCATGGCTATTTTGTATTGTTATCGGATCTCCCGGAGTTCAACTATCAAATTGATTTTTCAATTTATAATAAAATACTACAGGCTCCAAGTTTTGCAGAAATTCACAAACACTCTTAATCTTTCACTTGTCAAGAATAAAGTACATCTCATCGTAGCCCTTCGGATTCGGCATAAAATTATAGGTTCCTCTTAACCACGCACACATGACTGGTTGAAAGTTGTAAGGCTTTAATTCTTCATGAACTGCCGCGGCACATATTTTTAAAATTTATTTTCATAGCGTATTGTTCTTTCGCTTTATTTAAAAATTCATTTACATTTTGAAATGTCTGTCAAGTTTTAGGTCAATTACTATAAATATTTGATTTCATGAGGGATTGACTTTAAATAATTATATGTTCATAATAGTCAAATTTGACTATGTCCTAAATTGTGAAGCTTCTATTTCGAATAAAAGGTCAATGCTATTTAATTTTTCCGAAATCAAATTATTTAGTGTACCAAACATCACTCAATTACATTCGAACATGTATGTAGGATGAAGAACATGCTTAATTTTATAAAAACACCAAGAAGTCCAATTTTATTTTTTGTAGTGATGACAGCCACACCCACAATCACGTTTTATTCTTCACAATTTCTATTTAGGACACAGCACTGCCCACCAGAATATTATATTTCTGGCTTGTTTGTTGTAACACCTTATTTTACTCATAACATCATACTACCAAGTCACAAGTTAAATCAACATAGCACCATTTACATGCAATCAAATCAATTCTATAAATATGTGCATACTTACGACATCATGTACTTATACCATAAGATTTTGGGGAATATAAGATTTTCAACGGTTCGAAACAACACCTACGATATGATGATTAATGTTTCTTCAATTCCATAGAGAGATATTAACCTCACCATCAGGATAACAGTTGTGTTCTGGAATGACGCAGTTCTGCGAAAATATATAAGTAGGAGTTCAAAAAAACAAGGACACACGTTGAATATATACATATGTACATAATAAATGTTCTTTTTTTTGTTGAGGAAAATAAGGACATTTAAAAAAATGCTCTGGTGAAAAGAGTCAAATTGAAAAGCGTACATTTATCTGAATGGGATTTCATACAAAGTGAAAGTGGGCGATAAGCCACAATGTGGGAGTTCAGAGAAGTGCTCTAAGTTTGTTATATTTCTCATATGTACCCACATTTAAAAGATTTAGAACAGGGTGTTAGGTTCATAATTATAAAAAAAGGATGGTAACAATATTTTTTAAAAAATGTTAAAATTAACAAAATAGAAAGTGTTTTTTTTATGTGAAATTTTGTGAATGTTCTAAGGAAATAAAATGTAAAACAAAAAAAAAATGGTGAAATTCGAGGTTTTCATTCTTTTTTGATAATTTTAAAAATCAAATAAATTGTTACTTTAATTGTATTTTTGAGACTTTAATTATTTTTAATCAGTATTTAGCATTCATTTGATTAACTGAAAAAAAGTTTGAAGCTCTTCAAATTTTTACTGTCTTTTCAAGTAGGGAATTTTTTACCAAGGCTGTATCTCTTTAAAAAACACAAAAAAATCGTTCTCTTAAATTTTTTCAATAATGTATTAAAATATTTAAGTATTTAAAAAAAATTATAATTCAAGTTTTAATTATTCAGTAATAAACACTTACAAACAATATTAAAAAGGTTCTATCATCCTTCAAGATATTGGATATTCAAAAAAGGTTTTTTTTTTAAATCCAACTATTTTTTGAACATGTTTAAAGCCCATTTGTGGTACCAAAAAAAAAAATATAAAAAATTGTTTTTAAAATTCAAAGAAAAAAAAATCATTATCAAATTAAAATTGTTTTCCAAAAATGTAGACCCAAATTATCATCTATAGATTCATCATGAATAAATTTGAAGTTTCTTTAGTGAATAATTCTTAATAAGGTAAAAATTAAAAACTATATAAAAAAAAAATTGAAAATTTACCTTTTTTTTAATAAATAGGAACGGTTTTTCAATTTTTTTTTAATCAGAAGTAAAAACTAAAATTAGCTTTGTTGTTTAAATTTAAAATTTCTTAAAAAAATCCTTAAAAAGATAAAAATTTAAAACTATAAAATTAAAAAAAATTCTTTTTCAAAAACCAAAGATTTAAAAAGCTGTTTGCTTTATTAATTTGAAGTTTTTGAAATTGACTAATATAAAACATCAAAAACATTAAAAATTCTTAAACACATCCGTTTTTGAGAAAGAAGAAAATCAAAAAAAAAATAAATAAAAATGTTTTATAGATGTGATGGTACCTCCCAATTTTGGAGAAAAGATCTTAATAAAAAGGCAGGAAAGATTATAAATAAAGTAAATACTTAGCAGTTTTTGAAGGTCATTAAGTTTTTCCATGAAACGACAAAAAAGTGGTTATTTTTGGTTAAAAAAAAACTATTCAAATAAAAAACATCTGGGTGAAATATCCAAAAACAGATACGTGCCAATATCCAAAAAAATATTCAACAAGCGTTTTAAGCAGTAGTCGAGCAAATAGACTAAATAACTGACAGCAGACTGACACTCAGACGAAGATACAGACATAATTACAACACTCATTTTTTTTCTTCTTTCCATAGTAGGTAATGTCAAGATTCATCTAAATATCGAGCTCGATTTTTTTACGAATATAAGACTTGTTTTATACTACCTACCTACCCGTAGTCAGAAGTAAAAATCAAAAATCCTTAGAGTGGTTTAAATAATTTAAGCAATTTTGTATTAAAAAAAAAATATTTTAAATTTTAATTTCATTATAAAGGATTTATTTTATAAGAATTCGTGAAAAAATTTCGGTTAAAAACTGTTTTTTGAAAAATATTTTCTAGCCATTTAATCAAAAACATTTGAAACCATTTTTTATCAAAATATTTAGAGTCGCTTGGAGATACAGGGAACAAATGAACTCTAAAATCTTTATAAAGTCCTATTTGGTTCTTGCAATGTTTTTATGGTAAATCTATTCTCAAAAAAAAAAAAAATCAAGAAAAGAAAAGAGGAAAGTATAAATTATCAATGTCATTATATCTGTAAATTACTGGACAAGTTACCACACCAATAAAATGGTAGCTATATTATTACAACACTTAAAACGAACACCTTGTGTGGAACTTTATTTCTATTAAATAGCTCCCACACTGCACGATGACATTTATAGTTGACAGAAAACTCTGACAATCGCCCCCACATGACGTTTATACTCGCAATTTCGTTTTCATGTATAGGTATATAGCTACGTAGGTTGTAACTGCAACTGCAACACAGTCTTGCTGCTCCATTGACGCGAATTGAAACGTAAAATGTTGCACATTAGGTAGTTTGAAATGCATTTTTTTTTTATCTCAGTTCGTATATGTATAGCCAACAAGGAGTGACATAGTTTATTATTATTATTATTTTGTTTTGTTTTTGTTTTAATTGAATTAATATACACACATTGACTGACTTTGGATGAAAAGTAGTTGGTTGCTGAAGGCTGAAGGCTGCGCGACAAGGATGCGATGACAGACATTCAGGATATGAATTCTTATCGATTTCAATATGTCCTAGTCGTTAAAGTTCAACCTTGACATCTCCATTTTGCTTGTATACATACATACATATGTATGTAGGTATATAATGGAAATTGGTAACAAGGGAAAAGTAGAGCGGAACTTGATGCTTTTAAAGCTAAGTGCTATCTTTCGACGTTAAATTGAATTGAATAGTGCTTATCTGGTGAATGTGAGGAAACCATTAAAAAAAAACTTCTAAAGGATGTCAAACAGAAAATCAAAAAATTCAAAACCACGGATTTTGGGAGCTCAAATATTCTTCAGTATTAAGTTCTTGGCGTTGTACTATGGTTCTATGTAGATTGTAGATTTATGTATTACAATTTAATTTGATTAAGACTGTAATGCATAAAAAATCAAAATCAAATCTGACATAACGGTATTGAAGAAGTTTACAAAAGGGGTGTTCGACTGCTAAGTGACTTAAAACTCTTAAATAATTCCGTGTCCGTGATTATTGCAGGAATACAGGGGACCTACAATTGTATGACGAATTCGAACGGCTTGGAACTTTATTTTTAGCAAGTGATACTCTTGGAGAATTTTTCAATTTCTCGCAGGAGGAAGAAATCGTTTCTGTTTTTTTAGATGGGCGAGGCTGGGAATTGCACACAGATCTCCAGAATGACAGTCCGACGTAGTCGGTAGTAAATATTATGCTACGGGCTACTACCATTGGAACCTACCGATGTTAAACAAAAAAAAAAAATAACTAGTGAGTTTTTGAGAGAGTAGTCACTCTGGCCACTTTTCAATTTAACTTAATAGATATTTAGCAGAAGGAATTAGATTTTCCATCAATATTAAAGATTTAGAAGTGATCAGAAAAATGAATCAGCAAAATTTTCTGATGGATAGGTTACTCTAACTTCCAGAAAGGATAAAATTTTAGAATTTACCGGTAAGAACTTACATTTTCCAAAAAAAAAATGAAAAATTAACTGTAACAAACCTGCAAAAAAACATATTTTTTTTTTTACTAAAGTTTACAATTTTTTTTCGAAAAAAGGCAGCTTAAGATATCTACTAAGGCCTTTAGTTAAAAGTTATAAATAAATTGAAAAATAAATGTAAAAATAAAATGCACAACTGGGTCGCATGTACTTGCTCCTATGTGCGATACCATCTTGGTTTTAAAGTCTGAGTATAAAAAAATGTATTTGAAAAGAATCATATACATAAGTTATGCGAGCCTTTGTTACGATTATTAATTTTGAAAAACAAAATTAAAAAATATTAAACGAAAAGATAATTCGATTGGTAAGAGTTTGAATTGTATATAATGTATGTATACTGAATTGTATAATACTTGACTACCTACTATCGATTATAGTTACAAGTAAAATATGAAAAAAAACCTGAAATTCATTATTTGAAGTTTAATCTTAAAACTGAAAATGCCATCATTGTATCATAAAAATGCAAATTTTTGAAATTTCAAAAATCGTTAGAGCTGTTTTTTCAAAAAATAATTTTTTAAGTATTTTTATAAAAAAAAAGTTTGTATGCAACATGTGTAGTATTTGATAACATACACTTAAAACCAAATTAAGAAAAAAATATTTATTAGTTTTCAAAATATTGAGTTTTCAAAAATTTTTTTTTTTAAATACAAAAAATATTTTTTTGAAAATTTTGATTTGCAATATTATTAGGATTATATAGGACCTCCTTTAGAAAAAATTTCATCGAAATCTGTCAAATAGTTTTCGAGAAAACCGAAAACAAAAAATCCGGTTCTATGGCAAGTGCCGTTAATAACGGTTTTTTTTCAATAATTTATTTGACCAAATGGTACAAATATCGTTATTTTATAGTTTTAAAAAAAATTCGATTTCCCCTCTAGTTTGAAGAAAATCGCTACAGTAGTTTAGGCTGTAGATCGAGGTACAGACAGACAGACAGACAGAATTGCTGATTAATATCTCGAGTTCGATTTTTTGCACGAACCCAAAACTTGTTTTTAATTTTTACTTGCGACTATAGGTACTAGCAAGTAAAAATTAAACTTAAGATATCAATAAAATCTAACAATAATTTGATGAAAAAAGAATTTTCAAAAAAATTTTACTAAAGTTACCTGCCGTAGATCAAAAAATTAACTTTGGGATAAAAAAATAAATTTTGTTTTTGAAAATTTAACATTTTATCTTATCTTTTTTTCAAAATTTTGAATTTGAAAACCAAATTATGCTAAACAACAATTTTTTTTTATCTTTAGTGGACCTATACAAATTCATTTCGTCCCACAATGAGTCGCGTCGCGTCAGTTGTGTCGATTCGTCAGTCTGCATTAACCTTACAGTTATTTTCGAATTCTATACTATTAAACTCGTACCACAATGATTTGGGTTTTTCAAAATTGTTCAGTACAGAAAAAGAGTAATTTAGTGTGGTTCACTTTTTATTTTGTTCCTGTACTGTGTGAGATTCTTTCTCTCAAATTACTTTTACTTTTTTTTTCAATTCTCTAAAGCTTATTAGTTTGGTTTCTCAAACAACTTAAACTTTTGCAAACAGCATTTACACATTTTTTTTTACTGGCTAAGACAAAATTTGTAAAAATAGTCAAAAAATTAAAACAATAAAGGATTTATGTGTTGATGTATAATTTTTTTTTAAAACCATGTTTTATTCAAATCACTTTGAACACCCACCTTTATCTACATCTTCAGTTTCTAAGAAGGCTTTTTGATCGTAATTAGAATAACCAAGGAAATACCGATTAAATTTAGCTTTGTTGTTGATTACTTGGCATTTTAATGGTTACCTTCTCCAGAAGCACCATTTATATGCAAATGATTATGTGAGTCTTATGCATTGCTAAATGAAAGGAACTTCCTGTAACTATGAACATAATTCTATAGAGATTATTCCATCGCCTTCTGGACACGTTGCAAGGAGTTTCAATTGGATAGGACGTTATACATACATTTAGAAAATAATTTTAAAGATGAAAAAAGGAATTAAAAGAGTATTATAGAAAGTGAATTTAAAGTCCTTGGTTGCTCGGGGCTCCATTTAAACTGAGCTAAATATTTTTCTTCTTCTTTTTTTTTCATAAAAATTATACCTTTTAAAGAAGATTGCAATCTTTGCGAATGTAGTCTTTATATTCGCTTTTAAAAATGTAGATTCAAATTTTTGTAATCAATAATATTCTGTTTGCGTTAAAACGATTGCAATCTTTTTCTTTTAAATCACTTTGGAATACGATTAATATCAGCAGTAAATTCCGCTTTTCTTAATAGGTGACAGATGAGAAGAAGACGGATAGACATCTTGTACGTAACAAAAAAAAAAAATGGCGAAACTCTGGAAATATGCCTGTTTTCTTCACACTAGGAAAAGGGCATATCGACAAGATGTTTTATCAACAAGAAGAAAATACCAAAAATGGTGCAGAGGAATCGTTTGATGTCTCTAAAATTGGCAATGATGAAGTCTAGATTTCACAACCACCTTAAGGACATCCCTAAAGATGAGCTTTTGTTCGTGAACGGAGATTTGAATAGACATGTTGGGAAATCTAACGAGTACTCTCATAGTGGCTTGGGTTACGGAATTAAAAATCCTTCCGGTGAAAACATTCTAGAAATGTGCAGAATAAATACTCTTATCGTGGTAAATGGCATTTTCATCAAACAACAGAAGCACCTCAGGAGTCAGCACTTACAGCAGTAGTGGAAATGACATGATCTAGTAACCAGTTTCATAAAGCCACAAGTGAAAAATTTCAAAGTGGTTTTGGGATTGGAAGCAATTTTCCCGCAACACTGTCTTCTGCAAGGAAGACAAGGTTTCCTGGAGAACCAAGTGGTACAATTTGGATAACGAAAAAAGCGAAACATTTGTCACAAAACCTGCGACCTGCAAGGTTACTACAAATGCGAAAAGAACATGGTTGTGAAATGATCAAGTCAAAACTGTGATAACGAGGAAAACAAGGCTTTTAAAGCTTTGCCAATGTGCCTCTCTCTTAATATTGATGAAAAAGCACATCAACTCGCAGAAGATTTAACATATTTTGATCCATACAGGCTATTCCGGAATTCTATTTGAATCGAACAAGTTTATATTTGAATCTGTGATAAATAGCGAAGAGTCTTTTAGCCCTGCGATCAAATATCGGGTAGATGAAGTAACAGGGAAACTCTGATGCCATCTTCTGTGATCAAAAAATGTCCCCTAGGCTGAAAAGAAAGCTCTACACGGCAGTTGATCATCCATACATGCGCTTCAAAGTGTTGAAGAACGTTCAAGAAGTATGAGTGTAATTTGACGAGAACTGAAATGAAGATGTTTCGCAGCACAGTCTGGAGTGAAAAATCGCGATCGAATAAGAAGCAAGAAAATCCAAGGAAAGCTTCAGGCCGAAAACAACATCTTGGACACATTACAGAATAACCAACGAAAGTTGAACTATCATGTCAAAAGAAGATGCTCCAAGAAACTTTTTGGAATTTCTTACACTATAGTGTGGGGAAGGTAGGAAAAATCCAAAACAGTGAGGTGTTTTCTGAGGTCAACCCGTCGAAAGTGGGAGACTTGTGGTCAGAGTTAAACATGAGATCATGATGAGAATCATCGGTTAAAGGAGAAGAAGACTTTTATTGTAGGCTTTTAATATCCACACGAATTTATCCTCATCACTTAAAAACTTTTTCTATATCATTCTTTTTTAAGCATAAAATTCTGATAATGTGTTTTAAACAAACACATAATTCGTTTGTTCCGCTACATTGACTTTGATAATTTTGGATGTAAAACTTAAATAATGGTAAGCTTTAGTCTACGTCTACTAGATATTTCAATTCTTTTTATTATTTAAACTAAAATTGCCCTAACAAAGCACAGAGACAAAACAAAGATATTCAAATCTATTAAACAACAGAAAAACTTACTCTCAACTACAAGCAACAAACAAGCAAAATGTTAATGTAAGTATGTACCAAGTTGTCAACAAAACCAAAAGGATACCAGGAATGTATTCATTGAATGATAAACATCAAATAATATTAAGCAAAATGACATTAGTGTTCTAATGACTTTTAATGATAAATACCCTGGTTTAGTTTCATCTGACCATAATAATGTTATTATCATTATTCCCAAGAAAGTATGTTTTTGACTTTGAACTTGCTTAATTGTCCCATTGTCACATTAATGGACATTAAGGACCACGACCTTTGGTCTTATGAAAATGAATAAAACTATTTAAGGAAATTAAAAAATACTTAATTTGGTTTGTCGTTATTTTTGAACCGGTCTGAATAAGGAGGGTGAATATGAGATTTTTAGTTGGAAAAATGGATGGTTTTCAAGGTGTTTGTAGTCTTCGTGCAACAAAATGTTTACCATAAACGGGCCACCGGAAGCACTTGAACTCTTGGAAAATAACAATTAATTTCTTAACTTTGATAATTAATACATACATATTTGTAATAGAACAAGAAAATTTGTATTTTATGGTAAGTTTTAAAGTTCAAAGAATTCACTCGCGCAATCATTTAATGTTCTTATAGAAGATAAACTAATCAACCCCTTTCTTTTCACGTATTGCATGGACTTCATTCGACTCCTAGGAACAAATACAAATCACATTTTTATAAAAAAAGTATACATACTTTCAAAATTTGGCAACCCTGAATATTTTAAAAATAAAAGCCCTAGTCCAATTAAGAGCCCTAGTCTAAATCTATATTTTCTTACAGCATGTTTCGTCTTTAGGTCATGCCCTTAGCTTCTGCTTGCGATGCTCGAAAAAAATGACTTCTCTTATTCTTCTAAAATTTGGTATAAAACGATTTTTTAATACTATCTTCGATAACTTGAACAAGTATTAATCTAATGGGGTTTTTTCATTGGTAAATAAAAATTTCTCAATCAGAATTGATTTTTTTCATGACGAATGGAACACAATTAATAACTGATTTTTTTTGTCACTGTGTTGGGGTACCTGTCAAATCTGCATTCAAATTTGTTTTCATTTGAAAAGTGTTTAACAATAATTTAAATCAGAATAAAAAAAATATAACAATCAATAAACAAGTTAGTTAAGGCTTTTCAGAATAATTATTTATTACACCCTTGACGAAATCTTTTACAACTGTGTTTTTTTCCCTTGTGAAATAGAAGCCTCATCATTTCAAAAAATTGGAATAAACAAATCATAAATCACTTTAGTGCTAGTGCATCTAGGGGTAAATCTCTCGAAACATGAAGATCTGCAAAATTGATTATAATCAAGAAAAATAATCAATTATTTCTGCCCAATGAAACGCTTTAGTTGTCAAAATCAGCTTTTTGACAGATTAAAATCAAAATTAGTTATTTTAACCAATGAAAAACCCCATTAGTTACAAAAAAATAACGGTACCTCCTCCACAAATGATAAAAATTGGTACCTAATAAATAATTGATGTCAAAAAAATTGTCAAAAATGTCATTTTTGTTGATAAAAAGTGTAAAGCGAGCTAAAACGAATTTTTAAACAACAAATTTTTTTAAGGGAAGTTTTTTTTTTTGAAATGCGAGAATAAAAATTAGTGAAAAAATAAATTGCGAAAAAAAGTTTATCCAAAAAAATTTACATATTTAAAATATATCTACTTATTGCAAAAAAACTTGTCACCAAAAAGTTGTCGAAAAAAATTGGTTGAAAATGAAATTGTCAAACGAAATTCGTCAAAAAGTTAATCTGCAAGAAAATCTGTAAGGGAACCGAACGGAAGTTTTTTTTTGAATCGCGAGAAATAGGTAAATTGTGAAAAAAAGGTTTTGTGGAAAATATTCTCGTCCTCAAAAAAAAAAAATGTTTTGTCAAAAAAAACTTGTGAAAAAAAAACAAATTGTTGATACACTGTGTTGTGCGTAAATATATTTATTAACAGAAAAATGAAAGCTGAAACAGTGCAACTAAAATTTTGAATATCTACGGTAACTCTACCTACTTAAAGGGCTTACACCATATACAGCTGCATAAAAATATTTTTTTTTTTGTTATTTAATTGAGCTGCATAACCACAAATTAGAATATCGCCAAAGTTTGTATGCACTTTTTTAAGTAGTGTAGAGAAGAATACGTCAAACCGAAAACTTTTTACTGAAATGTTCTTTAATATCCTAAAAGCTTCCCACACGTTTTGCCTAGAAAACTTCAAAATTAGTTTCCTAAGCACTTTGCCTTGACTCACTTGTTGCAAAAGTATATCTCAAAAAACTATAAAAAAAAAAAAACAGTTTGTGAAAGTTTTTTTTTCCAACATGCATACACATTTCAAAAACGAACACACAAAAAAAAAAATACCCTTAAACTCAAAGCTATTGCTTGCTTGTTATGAGAAACAGACTCAATGGCTTCCTCAACAGAGTACACGCCTTCATCTTTCTTTTTGGGGGTCTGATTGTAAGGCAGCGTCGTTTTAGGGTTACACATCACCCAGGTAAAAGTTTTCTTTACTGCTCCCAGTGCCGGGTTCTACTTTCGACTCCTTTTTTTTTTTTCTTTTTCGTTTATACTCCTGTTAGTGCGCTGCTTTTGGCTCCTATATCCCTAGCGAGTGCAGAGGAGCAGGTATAAAGTTTCGTTACTTTGAAAGAAAAGTTTGAAATTTGAAAAGTGTACACGACCTAGAAGCTTACACGCTAAATGAGGATTCCTTGCACTAGGTCCTCCTTCTTCATAGTCGCTTGACTTACACATCTACCCACCTCCTATGAATTCTATTTACAGGCCCTTTTGATGTTGAGGTGTTGGCTGATAGTTTAGATAGGTTTTCTGTAGCTACCAAGGAAAACGTATTTTTCATACTATAAAGCAAAAGACTGATTATATTTATTGCCATTAAAATTATTTTGCCTTCGAGTTGAGGATACAAAGCGGTAGTAATAAATTTGTTACCAGAGAGCACTGAAATTTGAATGCATGAACTGAACATATTTATATAGTTTGAAAAATTATAGTGGGCTTGATATTGGAATATTAAGTTTTCTGAACTTTGAACTTTGCAATTGAAATTCTGATTGCAAAAGCACTTCAGGTTGTGCATAAAATCTAGATAAATAAATATGTATTAGTAATTTATCAGTCATCGAAACTTTTCAAATTAAATAAAAATATTAATTTTAAAACACTGAATTAGTTTTTTTACTTGCGACTATAGGTAGTATAGGGCAAGTTTTGGGTTCGTGAAAAAATTAGAAATCGAGATTTTACTATGATAGGGAAGTCGCAAAATATGTGTCCCGTAATTGTTTCTGTCTACTTGTATGTCCGTTAAGCTTCAGCCTAAGCGTGTGGTGGATTTTCTTGAAACTTGGCGTATAATGTTTTTCGAGGCACAGGTTTTTTTATTTTTTTTAAATCAAAATTTTCTTGATATCGGCTTCAATGTTTTTTATTTTTTTTTAATACCTACAATAAGTTTAAATAAATCATTTTCTTTTGATTTTGGAGTTTCTCAAAAAAGTACACACTTAAAATTTCAAAAAAAAAATTAAAATTTAATACAAATTTATAACGGTACCCCCAATAAAAATGTTAAAATTTTTTTTTCAAAAATTTCAAATTTTTCGAAAACGGCACTGATATTTAAAAAAAAATTGGTGATTTAGTTTTAATACAGCCTATTACAAATCAATAAAAATAATTGAAATTATGACATTATTAAGAGTGTCTCACATACAAATGTTGAGAAAAAACCCGTTATATAATAATAAAATAATTTTAGTAAAAAACCGAAAAATTCTAGACACGAAAAAACATACAAACGTACATACATACATAAATGCACTTAAAATATATGTGTTGAAATTTTTTTAATTTTTGACAGGAAGAGAGGGCAAGATTGAGCAAGATTGAGAAACGAGCTCTCATAAAAAATACATCATTAGGTCGTGCACAAGGGAAGCTCTTATGAGAAAGTGAGGGAGGATTTTTTGAGTTTTGAGCGCTTAGTGAATACCAGCTTTTTGTATCTTTTTCTTTTTTTCATGAAACTTAGTAAATATATGTAACTTTTAATAAGAATATCGAATCAATAGATTTCATAAAAATATATTGAATGGAAGGGTATTTTCTGTTAGTTTTCAAAATGTTCATTTTTACCAAGTATGTACCACAAAGGTACCATTTTTGTCATAGGTTTTTTATAAACATTTCCCCCTTTTTTCAAACTTTCGAAGAATTACCCTTACCAAAGTTATTTGTATGGGTTCATCTGATTATTTATTTTTATGACAAATCAACCATTGTAAGCATTTAAAAACTTTATTATAAATTGGGTTTTGGTTTGGTTTTTATTCCTATTTTAAGAATTTGCTGATAAAAAGTCATCTCCACATACAAATGTACATAGGTACAGTTGACGACAGGAACACGCTCTACTCTGTATACTTGCACCCTAAATCAACAACATATTTTTTCCCGCATATTTGGGGGCTCAACCGGGATTTTCCTCCAGGTATCCATTTTTTTCACGTTAACCGTGCTTTATCAACTTTATTTTAATTGCATTTGATTTAGCACTAAAAACTACCCTTAAACAATGTATCAAGTGTTTATATTCTTTCTGGTATTTTTTTTTTGATATATTATTTCTTCGCCCTTCTATTCTTCAAAATATTGTTAAATTTAACACTTTCACCAAATTTCATGATGGTACTGTTTTTATGCATACATTCTATTTTACTCGTACTAACAATGTATAGCTCATTCAAAAAATCAAACCACGTGAACATTTTCTTTATTGATTTCTACAAACCATATTATTATTAAGTGAATACCTATCTACTACAATTCCAAATACAATCAAAATCAACACTACCCACTGGCGGTATGCAAATCATACAAATCATAACACACCTCTCCGACACCACCTTTATGCACAAGATCTAATTAACATTTACGTTGATATCGAAAATTTCCCTCGAAATCTACTTAATGCATTCAAAATGAATAATTCATTAAAATTTAATATTGAAACAACAAACTTCGAGTCTGATTTTCAGAACGTGCATCAGGACAAGTAAATATTTGTATAAAAAAAAAATGTATCTATGTAGATTGTGTGGTGAATTTATTCGTTGGTAAATAAATGCATGCGTATTTTTTTTTTCTGAAAAAAAAAAAGATTAAAATTCTCAAAAGTGGAAAAATATTGAGGACATTGATCTGTAGATATGAAAACAACGTTATTATGGTTGAATTTTGTTTATTTTTTTTCTGAAAACTGTTAATCGACCAGACAGGGAGAATGATTTTCGTTGAATCAAAAAAACAATTTCTTTTAAGCGGAAAATTGTAATAACCAGCTCAAAGCGAAAGAATAATAATTATGTAGTCATTAAATTTTAAATATAAAAAAAGGATTTAAGGAGAATCTTTCTTATGGTCTCCATTTTTAATTGGACATTAAGTGAAATTTTTAAAAAGGCCATGTTACTAACCCAAAATCGAGTTGAAACTGACTTTAATTTGAAATTTTTTATTTTGACTGCAAAATTGAAATTTGTTAAATATCCCAGCCGTTGAGAAGAGGATTAATTTATTCTTGTAAAATGGAGGAATGTTTTGGGGGTGCTTGATGCGAATTTTGTCCATAATACTGAATACAACTTTAAAACTATTTGTTATAAAAAAGAAAAAAAAATATTATTTTCAACATTGGATTTCTCGGAAAGTAAAAGAGATATTGGAATGATTCAAATCTACTTTTTAAAAGAAGTTTATTTATTTTGGAAACCATGAAAAACTTTGTTATACTAATCCTCATATATTGTAACATAATTTTAAAATTAGCGAACAAACGATTTGCATACATTCAAAGTTACGAAAGCATCATTTACGAAAGCTTAAAAAAAATGTGCCCAAAAATTTCCTTGAATATTTTTCAGTTTCAGTTACGTGACGTTTATTCCTCCAAATTGTATTGAATTTTTGTGGTCTATTTCGTTTACAATTTTTTTTTCATAGTTTTATACTGTGTGGACACACTATTCATTTTTTAACGTTTTTCAAGATATTCAAAAAACTACCTTAAAATAAAAAACATACAAATTTCCTACTCTTTAAAAAAAAAATAAATAAATTTATCAGCTGCGTGAATAAGATTTTCCATTTTTTAAACAAGGATATTTCAAAGAACTGACGAATAGAATCTATCCAAAATTTTCGAATTCAGCACACAAAAAATGTGTGGTCGAATCTATCTCAAAATTTTAGATTTGTTGACCAGATCGCAACGCGACAACGGAGGACGTCTGAAATATAACTTATGATAAATTGAAATAGATTCAACGGTTATTTTTAAATGAAAAAACATAATTTTTGACTGTATCCCATCCACCAAAAGTAAACATGCATATCTATTCTGTGGAAGATCTATTTTTTTTAAATTACTGTCCAGTTTTTGATATTTATGTTTTTAAAAGTTGGTTTGAGAAAATTCTGATTTATGTAGAATATACATTATACATACATAGGTAATTTTGGTCTAGATTTTTTGAAAAAAAAAAATTTTCAGATTTTTTCAGAAAATTGTCAGATTTTTAATATAGGAACATTAAAATTATATAGAAAACAGTTAGTTTTGAGATTCGTTTCTGAAAATAATACAATTTTTTAAAAATAGATAATCGTTTGGCTCATTTAATTTAAATATAATTTTTTTGTACATTTATGAGCGAAACGGCTGGCTCATATGTTATTTAGTCTGGAGTTCCAATTTTCGATCGCTTTTTCCAACATTTGTGGCTGTATATAGGGAAGTGGAAGTTAGTGCTGTCTTCCAAGTGGTTGATCGTTTTAGGCTCATCGGCGGCGCAGACTATAGCGACTTCACATAACCCCACAGAAATTAGTCTTGTTGCATTGAATCGCACGGCCAATTTAAGGGTCCAAAACGTGAAACTATGCGGTTAACAAACGTTTCCTTTGTTAAATCAATTGTGACACGAGCTGTGTGACATGTTGCACCGTCTTGCTGAAATCACAGCTCCTTCATATCATAGTTGAGGAACGAAAAAGTCAGTAATCATGCCTCTACAGCGGTCACCATCCGCCAGCCGATAAAGTACAAGGATTAGTCAATTTTCCTAGATGTAAGGGTGTCTCAACTTGCACTTGAGGATTATCTTCACTCCAAGTTTTATTATCCGACATAGTCATTGAACCAAAAGTGAGCTTCTTCGCTAAACAAGATTCTCTTATGAATGAATCGGAATTTGGAAGCCTTGTTCAGGCGTCAGTCTATTTATGTTGAAATGCTAAACCAAACTAAACACAAATCACTCAACAGCTGTTAAAATGGCCGCCAGTTACAAAAAAGTGCTGTTAATTTAAAGATCTATACCTCTTAAAAAACGCCCTTTACCGAAGTTATTACACCGGTTCGCTTAACCAACATACTAATATGAAAAAGGAATGTTGATTTTAGACATTATTTTTCACATATTTTTGCACTGCGATTATGTGAAAAACAACTTAAGGGAAAATATGGCTTTTCCGTTTCAATAAAAGTATGATCATGACTTTTCTGCTACATTCTATTTTGAGTTCGCTCCTACTTTAACAAAGGCGTGTATTTAACCCCTCTCCCTTCAACAGCATATTTTCGTATTCTGCAAATCATTTTGTATGCCTAAAGCTTCAGTGATTTCTAAAACCTAATTGCAAAACATAAATAAGCTAACTCATTGTGGAAAAAAATGAACGCTCATCAGGTGAAGAAGACATAGCTACTAGCTACTACCCACCAACAACAATCTACACATTTCAATTGAGCGATAGCTGATAGGTTTAAGAAGTTTTTGCTTTTATTTTAATGGATGATATGCAGGTTGTCATACTTTGCTGTCAACATTTTAACAAATAACCCTCCATCCAATCAACCAATCAACCATTCGCCATCACACATCTTAGTTCTATTCGAAAACCAAATTGTTATTCGATTTGCTATACAAGAGTCATAATGTTACATGTAGCAGTCGAGAAGTGATTGATGATGTTATTTCCGAGTTGAATAGGTAGAAGTTAATAAAGTGGTTTATAATATGGTTAACCGATGTTGAAATGGTTTACTTGGGCGTTTGCTGTTGACTTACACATCACGGGACATTAATTTGTTTTATGACAGGAAGTAATTATCGACATGAAGAGTTTAAATAAGTTCCTTTTGGTGTATTAATTATGTAAAATATGACAAATTATGACATGCTGATTAACCAGTTTCGTTTTTGAGATAAACCTATGTGGAAATATTGTTAAAACTCATTTTAACCTACATTTAAATACAAAATCAATGATTAACCAAAATGTTGGTATATTGTTTTTTACTTGAAACAGTTTTTACAGAAACAGTTTCCTGATGGTTTACAGTAGCTATGAAGTGCTAACTCCAGTGTTGAAGTCCAGCATTATAACGCTACGCATACCAATCTGAAACTCAAACACTTTGTTAAAAACGTGAGATCCGTACTGGGGACCAAGACCAATTCTGGTTCTGTGAAAAAGTGGACCAAAAAGATTTTTATCATTTTACGTTTAATCCGATTCGGCTTCTTCGAAACAACGCCGAAATTTTTCATTAAGAATAAATTTCTTCAACGCTGCCACGTGAACGTGAATCCTAAGTGAAAAGATGAATGCCAACAAAAATTATGATAAACTCAATCATGTTTCTTTCTCTGTCCAATTCATAAAGCAGTCGTCTGACAAGTTCTTTTTTTGCCTCTACTAAGGCAACCTGGAGCTTATGTTATTTATAGTCGATTTGGAGCCAGGTGCAAAAGATAAACTGGAGGTCAAACCTTAAAAATGGCTGACTAAGTTATTTTTTTCTAACTGTCAAAAAAAAACAAGAAACAGTTCAGCTCCCTAGATATAAAGGGTGTCCCAACAAGGACGCAAGATTTAAATTTTAAATAAAACGCAGATATTTAAAAAAAAATTGCGGATTCTTTATTATATCGTAAAGTAGACAGGATGAGGTAATGTATGGAACAACACATCGGGCAGATGGCCGCCGCGGCTTTGCTGGCACATACGCGATCTTTTAATGAAATTTTCAATCACCGTTTTTATAAATGCTGTATTTCATTAATGCAGCGTCAAATTTCCTCTTTTAAGGCTTGAGTCATCGTTGGCTTATTCGCATTAACCATCGACTTCAAAAAACCCCAAAGAAAAAAGTCCAATGGTGTTAAATCGCACGATCTAGGCGGCCAATTCTGGTCTCCAAAACGCGAAATAATACGACCGGCAAATCAGGTATTTTTAATATTGTTTCTCCAATTCCCAATTAACGAACTCCCTTTGCTGTGCATGGTCAGCTGGCTTCAGTTCCTGAGTCAATTGAACTTTGTTTGCATGAAGATACAAATCTTCCGTCAAAATTCGCTGCATAGTGGATTTGGAAACACCAATTTGCTGAGCTCAGTGTCGAATTGCTGCGATATTTTCGACCTGGTCGAAGGCGCGCTGTTGTCTTAACATCAGTGACATACCCAGTTTCAGCAAATTTTTCCATTCATCGCTTTACAGTTGACTCTTTTGGAGGATTATTGTAACCCCAAATTGATCGCAATTTGCGAACTGTAGCCGCAAAACTTTCACCATTTTGGTAAAACAATTTCACAATGAGAATGTGTTGTTCATTCATGTAGCACTCCATTTTTATTAACCTTATACCTTCTACAAACAAACAATAATAATTGTTCAAATGTCAAACAATGACACTTCGAATGGAGCCAAATTTAAATCTTGCGTTCTTGTTAGGACACCCTTTACATATGCTTATAAATGTTAATACTAACCCTGTTTTCGTGTCGCCAAAAATTATTCCCACAGCCACAGTAAAGTAAAATATCGCGCTCATATTTTCTTTAAATGGATTGTGAGGATATACCTTCAACCTGTTTTTTTACTAAACAGAGCTGCCAAATTCTTTATGAATATCGGCTGTTTCTAACCTGGGTATTAGCTTCAGGCCAGTTGGAATCGGGTATAAAGTTTGAATATGAATTGAATATGCCCCAGTGTTTCTACCTCATGTGTTTTTTTTTCTCTCAGAGAACTCAGTAAACTGCACATGCATTTAAAGGAAATGGTAAGGTGGTTCGGCTTTCGGTAATACAGTTTCTTTTGGTGAAACAGAAACGGATTTTTGCACAAAGGAAATCGAAGAAGCGAAAGCAATACTTGACAGCGAATGTGAAAACAATTTATTCGATTCATTTTTTCACAGAACCAGAATAAAACCACTGTTGTATACGATCATGAAACCTGGAATGCTATACACTAACATCTCGAGCTGACTCTACAAGGTTTTATCAACTGTTTTCATTGATACATTTTCAAGATTCGTTTGTCATAAATAATAAAACCATAACTTTTTCATCAACATTGATAATTTTTTTTTAGTTAAAATACTTTATTGAAACAAATTATGTACATACGAAGCCCGAAGCCTTGGGGTGCGCTATTGGATGGCGTCGTTGGCTTGAGACAGGGATAGGTGGAGAGACTTGTTGAAGGAGGCCAGGACCAGACCCTGGTTGTCAAGCCAATGATGATGAAGAAATATTTCCAACGTAGAAGTTAAGAATTTTAACATTTCAGATGTTTCAAATATCATTCAAAACTATAATTGTTTAAGGCAATTCGTTGTAACATTATCCAGTTTCAGAATTATTTGAAATAATTCTTTTGAATAATATTAAAATATAAATATTGGTTCAACAGACACACTAGACCCCATTTTTTAGAATCCAAATTACCAAAGAGGTTAACATTTTGCTAAGAGTTGAAATATTCCATAAAAAAATTTATCTTGGAATTTTCTAAGGATCAATGAAATACTCATTAGTAATTAGTTTCCATTGAAATAAATACAATGGACTTTGAAGGAGATTTATTCCTTGAAACTCAACAAATCAAAATAGAATCAATAAATTTTCTTTGATAACAATCAATTCTCTTTAATAGAAACCTACTCCGAATATAAGGCCTACTTGTTGAACAAAAGACGGATGTTATCCTATTTCATAGTTGACGTGCTAGACATTAAAATATTCTCTATACACCAGCAAATTCAAGCTACTAACATTGAATTGAAAAAGAAAAAAAAGAAAGCGGTCTATATTCAAAGAATGCTCTATAGCGAGGCACATCCTTTTTGCCATAACATATCTACATGAATATGTATGTTTATACAAAATTATATAGAAAATCAAATGTCATACAACAACAATAAGAACACAAAATACTTTAAATTGAATACCATGACTGGGTACTCTCATTTCCGACATAAGCAACAGGATGTGTCGACACACTACAATAGGAATTGAATTTCCCAAGACATCTTTTAGGTACCTCATTCATATCATTTTGCAGGATGTGAACACTGAATATCCTACTTGTTGGGGCCATACCATAAGGAATATCATCATCATCATCATCATCTATTCACAGAAAAACGAAACGAAACGACAACAACACTGTACGACAATACCCATATGGATGTTTTTGAACTTTATGTGTGGCAAAAAGGATGTGGCTTTGAGTTTATTGTGAAAATGCATCTCGAATTCCAATAAAAATATGCGGGTTGCAATATCCCAAAAAAAGCTTAAGAAGTAACAGCAAAAACATAAAAGTAATACAATATTCAGTTGTATTTGTATGAGGAATGAAATATAGTTGGCACATTCGAAATTGCACTTCCAGAGATTGAAGTTATTTTACAAAGGTTTTTCTTTAAGTGGTGAAAATTTGAGTTGATGATAGTGTTGATTAAGAAATAAGATAAAATTGAATTTAAAAAATAAAAAAAAATTCAGAAACCAGCTTTAATTGAAGTCAATAAATTGAAGTCCAATAAAGTCTTTTCATTAACGTTTTTCGGTAGGTTCTGCCACGTAGGAACTCATGGTAGGTATTTAAAACGACTATCGTGATGCAGTAAGTATTCATATACAAAGGTAATAGGTCCAAGAAATAGATCCACTGGTGACTTGATGGTTTATCTGACCGAACAGTGGAACAAATCCTAACATCGAGAAAGTAAGATTGCATTTGACATTTCTTAAGCATTTGATATAGTTTGACATCCTGCTCTTTTATTGAAAATGCTTTTGGTATCAATAAAATCCTTCTTCGTTGGATTAGTAACTTTCTTTGGAATCGCTCTATACAAGTAGTATTAGAAACCCACACCATAAATGCTGGTGTGCCACAGGGTTCCGTTTTGTCTCCGACCCTTTTTCTAATTTTCATTAATGATCTACTGTCTGTTACTACTAATCCATTCAACACTTCCCTCCTCTACGTGGAAATGAAACGGCTAGATTATGATAAGTAGATTAAATTCTGACTTAGACAGTATTGCACAATGGGGATTAAAAAATCGCGTAGAATTCAATGCTTCGAAAACTCAATGCTGCTTTCTGTCGTTAAAGCGAGACGTACCCCCGCTGCCATTATCTATGAGTGGCACTTGCATCGAAGAAACTAATTAGCTTGCAATTTTAGGTACACCCAGAGAAAAAACTGTGTTAAAATTACCTAAATCAGGGTATAGCCTATGCAAGCGCTAAGGCAGATATGAGCCTACTTATTTTTAGGTTAGACTAACCTATTTTGCTAGCGTAAATCTGAAAAAATTCTGCATGTGTTAAATTGCCTTATATCTATGTTATTTTGTGTTAGTCTGCTTAGGTAATTTTACCTTAAACTTTTACCATTTTACCTAACAGCTTACCCTAGCTAAGTATGTACTAAGTACTAAAATTTATTAGTACTTTTTACCAATATAACTAATTTTTACCCTAGATATAGGTAAAAATACCTAAGCAGCTAAGGTAATATCACCAAAAGTTTGCCTTATCCCTAGCGTAATTTATGCCTGTTCGCATAGGTAATTTTACCTTTCAATAGGGTGTTTTTTACCAATTTTTCCCTAGATATAGGTAAAAATACCTAAGCATCTAAGGTAATATCACCAAAAGTTTGCCTTATCCCTAGCGTAATTTATGCCTGTTCGCATAGGTAGTTTTACCTTTCAATAGGGTGTTTTTTACCCTAGCAATAGGTAAAAATGCCTATGCAGCTAAGGTAATACACCCAAAGTTTACCTTATCCCTAGCGTAATTTATGCCTGTGCGCATAGGTAATTTTACCTTTCAATAGGGTGTTTTTTACCAATTTTTACCCTAGATATAGGTAAAAATACCTAAGCAGCTAAGGTAATATCACCAAAAGTTTGCCTTATCCCTAGCGTAATTTATGCCTGTTCGCATAGGTAATTTTACCTTTCAATAGGGTGTTTTTTACCCTAGCAATAGGTAAAAATGCCTAAGCAGCTAAGGTAATACACCCAAAGTTTACCTTATCCCTAGCGTAATTTATGCCTGTGCGCATAGGTAATTTTACCTTTCAATAGGGTGTTTTTTACCAATTTTTACCCTAGATATAGGTAAAAATACCTAAGCAGCTAAGGTAATATCACCAAAAGTTTGCCTTATCCCTAGCGTAATTTATGCCTGTTCGCATAGGTAGTTTTACCTTTCAATAGGGTGTTTTTTACCCTAGCAATAGGTAAAAATGCCTAAGCAGCTAAGGTAATACACCCAAAGTTTACCTTATCCCTAGCGTAATTTATGCCTGTGCGCATAGGTAATTTTACCTTTCAATAGGGTGTTTTTTACCAATTTTTACCCTAGATATAGGTAAAAATACCTAAGCAGCTAAGGTAATATCACCAAAAGTTTGCCTTATCCCTAGCGTAATTTATGCCTGTTCGCTTAGGTAATTTAACCCTCCAATAGGTTGTTTTTTATCAAGATGCATTTCAAGATAATTTTTGAAATTCTATTATATTACTCATCATGTTAAAATAATATAATTTCAAATTTATCTCCAAACGCGTATTGAATTGGTAAACCGAACAGACATAAATTACTCTAGATTTAAGGCAAACTCACAAAAATTTAACAAAAATAAACTATTTTAAAGAAAAGCGATGTGAAAGATATTGAATGTTTAGAACGTAAGTCAGTTTTGAATAAAAATCGATGCTTTCTAAATAGGACTGCATTTTATACTTACGCTGTCTATTGAAACATAAAAATCTTTTTAATGGAACTTTTCGCCCAATAATAAGAGGCTGAATTCTTACTTTTTTCTGGATGCACTTTTCTCTTCTTTCGTTCAAAAGACTGTCTATGTCAGCTGCCTGTTTCACCTCTAAGGTGAACGCTGAAACGGAGTCAATGGTAAACTTTTTCGATTTCCCCTGAATCTTCCAGCTGGAGAATGTCGATATCATTATATTCTTATAGATCTTTTTTAATGAAAACGTTAACATGAATTTTATATTTAATTTTTTTTATTTTAAGGATAAAAACATATATTGTTAGCTTAGACTATTACAAATATTATGACATTTAAGGAAGAAAATTTAATTTTTTCTATTTTAGGTATCGAATTTTAAAATTTACTAACGATCAATGAGCCTCAAATTTAACAAAAAGAAATTATTTTAAAGAAAATCGTTGCTCAATGTCGTTTAAAAAAGTTTCCACTAATGGGATTATGGGACCATCATTAATTTCAAAAAAATAAATTTGTATAAATGTCCACACCAAATGACATTGAGGAGGATATTGAATATTTAGAACGTAAGTCATTTTTAAATAAAAATCAATGCTTTCTAAATAGGAATGCATTTTATACTTTACGTTGTCTATTGAAACATAGAAATCTTTATAATGGAACTTTTCGCCCACAACAATAATAAGAGGCTGAAGTCTTACTTTTTTCTGGATGCACTCTTCTCTTCTTTGGTTCAAAAGACTGTCTATGTCAGCTGCCTGTTTCACCTCTAAGGTGAACGCTGAAACGGAGTCATCAATGGTAAACTTCTTCGATTTCCCCTGGATCTTCTTAGCTGCTGGGGTCAATACCCCATGAAGAAGGTTGAAATATCCAATATTGACATTATCTGTAAGTAGGTAATGTAAACAGAGAATTAGTTTTTTTGTAATGTTAAATTTAAGAATTAGCAAGCTGTTCATTAAAAATAACTATATGTGAGTGGAATTTAATCAGCTTTAAATCGTGTTAAATTTCCCTATTTCTTTCTGATTTTTAAATCGATCGCCTTAAGTCATTGTTTGTGGTTAAGGTTTATAAATTATAATGTTACACTAACGTGTAACATTTCTTGTTCATTTCTTGGACTTAGAAAAATTTTAATATTTTAGGACTTAGAAATTCCTAGCGATCGGTAATAGTTTTTACCTTGGTGTAAGGTAAAACTCCCTCTATGAGAAGTTAAATTTATAAATGTTCACAGAAATCAATAAAATATTTTTTACTAGAATCTTAAAGTAAGATCAGTCATACATTTTTTTAGTAGAAAGTATATTTTACTCTTCGTATAGCAAATATTGCTTTAGGCAAGGGGTTTACTACTTCATTTTGTTCACTATAATTTTCTTGTTAAAATTACTTTACGGATCCAATAAATGTTCAATACGTAAGGTAAATTTTATTAAAAATCTAGGGCTTTTTACTTTAATTATCTTACTAGTCAGATGGAGTAAAAAATACTAGATTCATTTTTTTTCCGTTTAAATGTAAAATATATCGCTATTAGTAAAATAAATTACGTTAAAACTTACCAATATCAAGCACATCTAGTTTGTCTCGGAATTCCTGTAGATAGGTTTTGAGGAAGCCCGTTTTTATCCTTTCGGAAAACAAATCAATGGCATGGTTACAAAAAGTCTCCCACTTATTAAAATTAAATGATTTGCCGTGCTTCATGAAATCAAAGTCAATTTCAATCTGTTGAGAATAGAGAAAATACTATTAAAGAAAATGTTTAGATGTTGCCAAGTCAATAAAGGTGAAAAATGTGAAGGCTTGAAAGTACTATTGTAGGTATGTGTATGTGTATGTAGGTCCCATGTTAACGATATTTTTTGTTTTAATGTACCTATTATGTAAATTTGTAATTTTTCTGGAAAGGACAGTAACTGTGTTTTTGTACAAGTCGTTTCAGAGAGACAACAATATTTGTCACAACTGTAAGCTTTCTTTTTTAAAGCCAGAATAAAAATGTTTCTTTGTTAGAAAAATAAATATCTCTTTCGCTCATTACTAACGAAATAAAATAGAGATATTTTTTAGATTGGTGTTCAAATAGGAGATGCCAGATCCTGATTGTACCTTATGGATCTGGATCTTTGCAAAAATAAAGTAAGTTAATCTTGTTTCAATATGAGTGTTCGTCGTTTTGTTATATTTTAATTGTTAACTAACTACAGGAGCGTTACTAACTAGTTCTTGAGCCTTTGAGTATTTATAAAGCGGCCAGTCCAAGAAGATTTGTTGAAGACCTGGGTCATTATTTGAATCTATCATCTCCCTACGCAATTTCAATGTATCAACCCATTGTTTAAGAACTATTTCCCAGTTTCTGTTGTGTTTTAGCTGGTTGCAAATACTTTGCAGCTCACGCTCACTTAAAGAATCTAGAAAAATGTTCTTTGTTATTTGTTTTACCTGACATAAGCAAATACACACCTTTGTTTGTATCATCCTCGATAACTTGAACTTTAGTTTTTTTGGATTTGGAAGTGGAAGAGCAACCATCTACATTTAATTTTTTCATTGCCCTTCTTTGTCCTCTGTATCTATCATAAAGTTTGCCTTTTGGGGGAGCTCTGTTGACTCCTGGAACAAAGTAGGTTGCCTGTGTTGGAATAAATAGCATTATGACAAAAATAAACTTTAAAATATATAGTTAATCTTATAAATAACTTTTTGTTCAGACGGAAAAATTCTAATAATTTGATCTGCGAGCCTGTCACATCCCTTCACTGAAAGATTTCTGTTGTTTTCGGTATAGTATTGAATGATTTTCCTTACAACATTGGTTCTGTCTTCAGGTTTTAAATAATTGTTTTGCTTGTAGTTCGTTATTAAAGCTTTTCCTTGCTCAGTTTTGTTCAGTACGTCATAAACCATTATCTATATCATATTAATTTATGTAGCAAAATTGTAAATATATTATTTAGTGGAGTAAATGAAGCTCAGAAAATAGCAACACTAGGGAACCCGGCCAAACAGCTCCGATTTTGATTATCTGATGATTCAGAGTTTGAAGACCAGTTTTTCCAAAACTCTTCAATAAATTTAGTAGATTTAAATTTAACAGTTAAGAATGAGCTTGTGGCTTTCTGAAAAATGTTTTTTAATATTGTAAGTATTGCCGTTTTGTTCAAATTATTTTTTCTTGTATTTGAAGTCAGTTTGTGAGAAAATTGCATTTCTCACTTAAACGACTGTCCCTTGTTCCTATATATTTTTTTCCCTTTAATAACCTAAACAATGTATTGGTTTAATTTAATTTATGAAATTTAAGCATTAAAAAGGTTTTGTTAAAAAAAAATTTAATTTGAAAAAACAATACGGCAACATTGACAATTTTTAATTTATAGAGATTAAAGTATATTACCAACGTATAAAAAAAGATCATCAAAATCGGAACTGTTCGGCAGGGTTCTCTAATAATTTGCTTTAGCTACTCCAATAATTTTGCAGGAACTAATTAGAATCTTAATTGTTTATTCTTTTGTAATTTTTAAATCTATTTTTTTTTTTTTCAATTTATGACTCAGGAACGTTTTAATCATCGAAATGTTTGAGACTATAAGAATTTCAAGGATAATCATACGACTTGTGTGTGTTGGTTATGACACGATTTAATTTCAAAATTTCTTTTTCGGATTTTTTATTATTGAAACGGTTCTCAATCAAAGTCCTTTGATTGGACTTTGTTTTTTAAACCCATTTTGAGTAAATTTTTATACGAATACACGTCTTGATTTCAATTGTAAAAGTATGGAAGATTTTTTTCACGGCATTTTATGGTTTTCGCAAACGATAGAATGCGTGAAAGAAACCTGCCAGCATAAAACAACATACCTTCTCAGATTTTGGTTGTACAATCTTTTTATTTTTGGGCAGTGAATTCAAGTGAGATTTAAAAACGAATGAATTAAATTTTTATATATATGTATTTTTAATATACTCACATCACTTTCTGAAATATTACTATTTGATGATGGACTACAAGATGCGGTATTACTTTCATGAATCCAAGATGATATTGTGTGATTTGTTAAATTAGGCTGCGATGTCAGATTAAAAATACCCTAGAAAGGAGAAGCAATAGAAATTTTCGTAAAATAATTCTTAACATAACGATCAAAATTAAGACTTACGTTAGCACTTTGCCAGATGCCAAGTTTGTGCTCAAAAATAATTCTAGCATTAAAGTTGTCAAATCCTTCAAACAATTTATCTATGTGATGTTTCTGAATATATTTTAGACCTTCTATATTTATGTGCTTGCCTGATAATATTTTAAACATATTTACATTAGAAGTATCAAATAAGAATATAAAAGATTTTGTATTAGTTTTACCTTTTAAAAAAATATAAAGTTCGTCATATAAATTAAAAGATTTTAAGAGACTAGCTAGCTCATCATTCTGATTTTCTTCTGATATTAAAAAAATACCATCACTTGTTTCTTGAATGTTTTGTGGATTCATATCAACTTGATTTATACATCCTGTTCCATCAATCACATAAACTGTTTGCTGGTTGATTACTAGCTCAGTACCATTGCTTGAATCTAAATCATTCTGCTCTGATGTTATATTTTCAAGGGATGCGTTCGGTACACTTGCACTTGGGTTAGGGTCTTGAAATGTGATTCGATCATCCTCAGATTGTGAATTCATGATGTCTGAAGGATGTGAAATATTGTTTTAAAAAAAATATTTTCTACGAATAAAAGTACTGCCACACAGGATAAGGTGTGAATTAACTGGTGGTCCGTCAAATTCTTCGATTGATTTTATATGTAACTGAATTGGACGTACCGTTGAAAGTATTTCATAGGATAAATAATGGTCATTAAATGTTGTTGACATTTCTTGACATATTATATACGCCTCAGAATTATTAATAATAATTCTGTTGATTAAATAAAATATAACATCTGTAGCATTACCAATTGAT
This sequence comes from Syrphus vitripennis, assembly GCA_958431115.1. Classification (NCBI taxonomy): domain Eukaryota; kingdom Metazoa; phylum Arthropoda; class Insecta; order Diptera; family Syrphidae; genus Syrphus; species Syrphus vitripennis. The sequence continues at coordinate 43,540,418 of OY288108.1, forward strand.
AAATAATGACCTTTCTTATACTCAGTGCCCAGTAAGACAATTTTTTCATATTGTTTCGAATTTTCGTTCAAAATAGTGGAATTCAAATAAGAAAGGTTTTCTTCAACATTTGTTATACGATCATGATCTGAATACTGCAGATGGTCTTCCTTATGTTGGAGAATCCTATAAGCAAATTTGAGCTGAAATTTTCTTGCAACAGATAGTAAAATGTTTTTCCGACTATTTGTAACTCTCGCATAGGATTTGAGTTCTTGGTGTTTAGCTTCAAATAAGAACGACCAATAATATTTTGGTAGTCCAGAGTTGCGTATAATTCGTGGGTAGTGAACCAAATGATGGTGTTTCGGTTTTAACGAGTCGCCAAATAATGTCTGATAAAAGAGATTATGATTTTCTACAAGCAATTCAAAGTCATGTAATGTAGCATCGCTGTATCGCGGAAGAAGTAAAATGTCTAGTATTTTAATAAAAATTTGTACAAATTCCCAAACTTTATCATTAGCTGGAATTAAATGACCAATAATCAAGGGAATGTGATGAACAAATGTCCACATTTCTCTTGCCGTTGCGTTTAATCTCCTTCGTTTTATGTGTGCTGCAGTGATATCTTTGAACAAATTTCCCTTTTCGGTATCCCCATAAGAAAAAGTAGTTTTGAAACCATTTAATTCATCCAATGTGAAAATTTTATTTTTAATATAGTGTTCTAAAACATGTGTCAGGTTGTAATGTGCAACACCTTCAAACACATCATGCATAACATCAACCGAAAAATTATAAACAACATGAAAAGATGGTATGGTATTTAAAATTGAGTTCTTATAGACTCCTGTAGAATTAAAATCAGCCGATAGATTTTCCTCATAGTTTTCTTGTGTTCGAATTTTTGTTAAGTCTTCTTTGCACATTGTTTTTGTCAGGTTACTTGGTGCAGTGCAAAATCTACAAAAGTGGTTTGCAGAAAAAGATTTACTAAAGTCTAAGATTTGATTAAGGCCCAAGTTGTCTCCCAAAATTATACCAACTATAAAACGTATAGATGTTTTTTCGTTATTCAAAGTGATCTCAATTCCTTCTTGTTCCAAAGAAATAATTTCTTGAACTAGTATATTAAGCGTCAAATCATTTCCATACACTTTTGCATCTTCAGCTTTGATTAAGGAAGCTATATGAATATCATTGACCTTGTAGGAATTTTCAAAAATAGGGATTGAAAAGTATATGCCTGTTATCTTATGTATACCAGTATGTGATCCCAAGGGATTATTGATTTCAAAATCATCTGTATAAAGGAAGTATGGAACTACATTTTTATTTTTATACATTTTTTGTTTTTCCTGCCATAGTTTTCCATTTATGAAATGTCCTTTATTTGAAATATTTTTCGAAGATAAATAATCTGTAAGTACCTTTTGATTTCCTTCTTTTTCCAATATTTTTCGAAATTGAAATTTTAAGTTCATTATTATACCTTTATCAACCTTTTCATCTAAAGTGCTTTGTCCACCTCTCATAACGTTTGCGATTTCCCTATTTATATCAAATTCCATTGGCTCCTTATATAGGTCATGGTTTTCCAACCATTTTTTTAGTTTGTATTCAGAATCTACTTCTTTAAAAAGCCCTTTGTATTTATGAACGATTGAATTTATTTTTTGTTTGTCACCTTCACACATGGTAGAAGCTATGTCACTTATATTTTCTAATAGAGGTAATATAATAAACTTTTCAATTCCTTTTTGTATCTTATTGACATCTTTTCGTGCAAAGTTATTGTTATTGTGAAGACTTAGAATAAATTGAACTAGATTGTCTTCGAAAGTCAGTTTTGGGTTTATGAGTCTAATTGAGGGTGCAGGTATTTGAAAATTTTCATGATCCAAATCAACTTCCGAACCTTGCTCTAAATCCATTGGTGTGGATGAGTCATTATTGAACTCTAAGGGGCTTTCAAACACGCAAGGACTTTTCCTACTTTGTTTTTCGTCATTACTACATAACTCTTCTTTCAAATGAATAGATAAATGCCTTTTATATGATGACATTCCTTGAAATACTTGACCACATGATTTTTGGAAACATTTTAGTCTACTATTGGTATCACATCCATGTATTATTTTCAGATGACTTATAAGACTATGTAGATTTCGAAATGAGCTTAAACAAATAAAGCAAGACATGATTGCTGTTGAAATCAAGACAATCTAATTTCGATTAGACCTATTCCTGAAAGAAAATATATTTTCCATCAATATGGATTAGAAAAATATATTGATAGGTTTTATTGACGGCCTATTATTCACTCTGGATTTAGTTTGTATCAAAGTTAATTTTTAATCCAATCACTTAAATCTGAATATCCTAAATCGAAGGATTTAATTTTCTGTTCATATTATTTACTCAAAAAAAATTATGTGATTATTCAATAAATTTTGTATGATTAGCGTCTATCTTTATTTTTCCTTTACAAAATACTTGACAAAACAACTGAACACTGTGAAAATGAATTTTACATCTGGATTTAAAAACTTAAACAGACCTCCAGAGAGCAGTTTCAATTTGTTTGGATTTAACGAGATTGGATTTTAAAAAATGGATATCAGATTGGATTGAAGTTGTGAATATTATGGATTTGGATTAATTTTTGGCATTTCAATTTCTTTACATCCAGAGGTATTTTTAACCTGGTGAATAATATGGCCGTAAAACTCAAAACCTTTTAAATGACCCAAATAAAAGCAAGTAATGTAGAAATGACAGCTTAGACTCATCTAACAACTTTAAGAAATTACCAAAATCTGATAGTGGAAAATGAAATAAGGCACTTTTACCTAAGTGCTAGCTCAAAGTTACACCGATCTAGAGAAAATCACCTTGTATTTAAGGCTGATTTACCCAAGAGCTTGCATAAAATTACACCGACTAAACGAACCAACTTGATCAAGCGAATCATTTTTGAAAAATTAATTTTCAAGATAAAATTAAAAAAAAAACAATTATTTTTTTTTCAACTGATTTTACGTTAAAAACTATTTTGCTTTCAATATTCAATGAACTTTAAATTAAATATATATAAAGATCTTACTTTTTTGTGCCGGTATGTTCTCGTAGGTGGCAGCTGCTTGTCTCGTCGCTGTTGTTAGGTTTCTTTTTTTTTTGTTTTGTCTTGGTTTCTTGATTTTTTTTTGCTAATCTTTTTATGTATGTTCTTTACTTTTTATTACTTTAAGTTTATTTTTTAATTAATTTATTTTTTAATTGCTTGAGTTTCGTTTCACTTTAATTTTACTTTTCACTTTAGCGAACTTGTGCCAATGAGAGTGCAACATGTAATGAAAAATGAATCGAACTGCTGGCCGCAACCGCAAGCTACTCAAAACAATTACAAACGGTAAATTCATATCAGCCAACACATAAATAAGGCATTTTTACCTAAGGGCTAACGTAAAGATGCCTTAGCTTAGGCATTTTTACCTAAGGGCTTACGAAAAGTTGCCTTAGCTTACGCATTTTTACCTAAGGTCTAACAAAAAGTTGCCTTAGCTAAGGCATTTTTACCTAATGACTGGGCTATACATATATATGAAATTGGATTTGATCAAACGAAAAAATTTTGAAAAATTAATTTTCAAGTCAAAATTTTAAAAAAAACCAAATATTTTTTGTTCAATATGCAATATATGCGACAGGAATGGGGTGGTTTAAATATATATAAAGATCTTACTTTTTTGTGCCGGTATGTTCTCGTAGGTGGCAGCTGCTTGTCTCGTCGCTGTTGTTAGGTTTCTTTTTTTTTTTGGTTTTATCTTGGTTTCTTGAATTTTTTTTTGCTAATCTTTTTATGTTCTTTACTTTTTATTACTTTGAGTTTATCTAAATTTCTTGAGTTTCGTTTCACTTGTAATTTAACTTTTCACTTTAGCGAACTTGTGCCAATGAAAGTGCAACATTTAATGAAAAATGAATCGAACTGCTGGCCGCAACCGCAAGCTACTCAAAACAATTACAAACGGTAAATTCATATCAGCCAACACATAAATAAGGCATTTTTACCTAAGGGCTAACGTAAAGATGCCTTAGCTTAGGCATTTTTACCTAAGGGCTTACGAAAAGTTGCCTTAGCTTACGCATTTTTACCTAAGGTCTAACAAAAAGTTGCCTTAGCTAAGGCATTTTTACCTAATGACTGGGCTATACATATATATGAAATTGGATTTGATCGAACGAAAAAATTTTGAAAAATTAATTTTCAAGTCAAAATTAAAAAAAAAAACAAATATTTTTTTGTTTAATATGCAATATATGCGACAGGAATGGGGTGGTTTAAATATATTTAAAGAACTTACTTTTTTTTTGCTGGTAAGTGGTGGGCAGCAGCTTCCCTCTTCGCTGTCAGTAGGGTTTTTTTCTTTTAGTTTTTTCTTTTTGATTTATTGTTTTTTTTTCACTGTTTATTTTGTTTTCTTAGATTTACTTTATTTTTGAGTTTTTATATTTAGGTTTCAATTTTTTTTTTTATAATTTGACTTTTTATTACACTTTTTATTACACTTTTTATTACACTTTTTATTATTCCTTTTTTTTTACTAGGCGAACCTCTATCACTGACCGTAGAACACGAAATATTAAATTAATAAGATGGCTGCGCACTCAGTAAATTTATACATGGTACGCACAATGGCCTCAGTGCTGTCGAACATGATATACATACTACAGTATAATACAATATAATACAGTAGTATAAGGTACATGATGATAATAAAGAAAAAGAAGAATTTGGTATAAATAAATTGAGTTTTTAGATTTATGAAAGCGAAGTCTTTTAGAGAATTATATTTGTATAGTAGCACAACACTTTAAGCCAATCTATTAATTTATTCTACTGCATTGCGTAGTATGCAGCTCGTGCTAAATTTCTATCTGAACGTTAGCTAAAATCGAAACTAAATTTTGACTTATTAGATTTGAAGAGAATATGAGATTTCGATTTGCGTTTGCCTCTGACAGTGATGGAGTTCTGTTTGCACTTTTTTACTCTTTGTGAGATTTGTTTGAGTTAAATCTATTGTTTTCAGCAATAGTTCATTAACAAATTAAAATGAAAAAAATTACAAGAAAAAAGATACTGACATTTTTCGAAAATTTGAAAGATGTATTGAAATATACAAAAATCAAATACTTCAAACATGTCAAAACAAGGTAATAAGTTAAGGAAAGAACTTAATATAAGCAAAAATAAAATTGACAAAATATCAAAATTCTCAAACCTTGGTCAAGGTATTAATTTAATTTAATTTTTCAAATTAAAGTAGGGAAATTGTGCTTACAGTGAGACAGTTGGAACAGTGAGACAATCCAACAACAGAAACGTTAGCTTAGGTCAAAACGTTTATTTCACCTTCTGTGCATATAACACAAAAAAATCAATTTAATGGACAGAACTTTTTTTTACATTATGATTTACATTTCATCTACATTAATAGTGGGCTCAACCAGTGTGTTCTGACAATAAACATCGTAGAAATTATTTTTGAAACCCGATTCATTGAAATAAATTTTGCGCAAAAATTGGATCAGAACAGAAACTATTCTTTTCATAATTTTTACCTAATGCGCTTACGTAAATTAACTCAGAAAATTTACCTTAGCTTAGGAAGAATGACCTGATGGGCTAACGTAAAGTTACACAGATCTAGGTAATGGGCGGGAAAATTTACCTTAGCTTAGGAAGAATGACCTAATGAGCAAACGTAAAGTTACACAGATCTAGGTAATGGGCGGGAAAATTATCTAAGCTTAGGAAGAATTACCTAATAACTAGCGTAATTTCACACATCAGATTTTTGCAAAACTTGAAGATTTTGATGTACTGAAATATTTTTTTTTATAGTAAAATCTGAACTTTTTATTTTGAATAAAATATTATATACTATGCATTTTATAAATATACAAAAATTTAATACTTAATATATGCAAAAGAAAAAACACGTTTTTTGTTTTTACCTGCGGTTCCTACTTTTTAGGTGAAATCCAAAAATCTGTAGAATTATACCTTATCCTTCTGTTTGTTAATATTTCAGTTCACAATATTTAAATTATTATGAAATAATAATATTTGTTCATTATGTATTTTCCAATAAGAAATATGAGTTCAAAGTTGAAAAATATTGCGAACAGAAATAAGTAGGCTCACAAAATATCCAATTTATCAATTGCTTGAAAGTATTACTTTGTGAAAAAATAAATGAAACAAATCCATATTCCAAATTTCAGTTTTAGCATTTATTTCGGCAAAAGCAGCACTGTGTGTACCTACCTATAAGACTTAAGCCAAAAACATTATGCGAGGTTTTATTAGATCTTTTTCTTCTTTTTAAAGCATATAATCCAAAGGTGAAGCAATCAGCTCTATCATGATCAATTGTATAAGCTATCAAGAGCTTCGCCACAATATAGCGTCGAATTTGATTGCAACCACAAACAAAAACTTATTAAATCTCATCTTTTTTTACTTGAAACTCATAGAAAGGAAAAAAGTACTATTTCCCTGTCTTCTACACTTCGACTACGAAGAACTGACGAAAATACAAATGAAAGCTTTCAAGATGTATTCTGTCCAATTTGAAACTGAAATAAAAAACAACAGGTAGAAAGACTCGAAAAAATCTTTTGAAATTATATTAAAACTATAAACAACTGAAACTCTGCTCTTGAAATTGAAATTATCAAAACGACAGCACTGATTGAACGCAATCCGCAAAACCATTTAAACTTCTCTAGTGTAATTTAACTCATTCGCACTGCATGGTGAGAAAGAGATGGCATAGTGAGGCAGGATTTTTGTTTTCTCTTTTAATCCACGTATTCTGTTTGACATTTGATGTTCGTTGTTTTCTATGTTCGTTGTTCGACTAAGCTTGGAGCGAAAGAAAATATCGAAATTATGAAAATGAGTGTGTTCATGTTCACAGAACTTTGGGTAAGAAGACGATGGGGTGGCTTTATGTGAAAATTAATCTGTTGCCTGAGTTCAGTTTGACATCGTCATATAAAAACAGCTTTGGCAAATATCATCACATATATAAGGTATAATTACATAGAAAATTGGCGGGAAAATTAAGTTGTAGGAACTCAATTCATATTCAGAAAAAAAAAATAATTTACCCTAGCATTTTAAGGCAATTTATCCTAGCTTTCACTTTCCAAGCTTACATAAAATATGTTATTTCCTGTGGAAATTTTCCCTTAGCTAGCAAATTCTAAAAAAACAAAATTACCTTAGCATTTTAAGGCAATTTACCCTAGCTTTCACTTTCCAAACTTACATAAAATGTGTTCTTTCCTGTGTTAATTTACGCTTGGCTAGCAAAATCTAAAAAACATAAATTACCCTAGCATTTTAAGGCAATTTACCCTAGCTTTCACTTCCCAATAAAATGTGTTATTTTCTGTGTTAATCTACGCTTGGCTAGCAAATTCTAAAAAAAAGAATTTACCCTAGCATTTTAAGGCAATTTATCCTAGCTTTCACTTTCCAAGCTTACATAAAATATGTTATTTCCTGTGGAAATTTTCCCTTAGCCAGCAAATTCTAAAAAAACAAAATTACCTTAGCATTTTAAGGCAATTTACCCTAGCTTTCACTTTCCAAACTTACATAAAATGTGTTCTTTCCTGTGTTAATTTACGCTTGGCTAGCAAAATCTAAAAAACATAAATTACCCTAGCATTTTAAGGCAATTTACCCTAGCTTTCACTTCCCAATAAAATGTGTTATTTTCTGTGTTAATCTACGCTTGGCTAGCAAATTCTAAAAAAAAGAATTTACCCTAGCATTTTAAGGCAATTTATCCTAGCTTTCACTTTCCAAGCTTACATAAAATATGTTATTTCCTGTGTAAATTTTCCCTTAGCTAGCAAATTCTAAAAAAACAAAATTACCTTAGCATTTTAAGGCAATTTATCCTAGCTTTCACTTTCCAAGCTTACATAAAATATGTTATTTCCTGTGTAAATTTTCCCTTAGCTAGCAAGTTCTAAAAAAACAAAATTACCTTAGCATTTTAAGGCAATTTATGCTAGCTTTCACTTTCCAAGCTTACATAAAATGTGTTATTTCCTGTGTAAATTTTCCCTTAGCTAGCAAGTTCTAAAAAAAATAAAATACCTTAGCATTTTAGGGCAATTTACCCTAGCTTTCACTTCCCAAGCTTACATAAATTGTGTTATTTCCTGTGTAAATGATCCCTTAGCTAGCAAGTTCTAAAAAAAATAAATTACCCTAGCATTTTAAGGCAATTTACCCTAGCTTTCACTTCCCAAGCTTACATAAAATGTGTTATTTCCTGTGTAAATGTTCGCTTAGCTAGCAAGTTCTAAAAAAATAAATTACCCTAGCATTTTAAGGCAATTTACCCTAGCTTTCACTTCCCAAGCTTACATAAAATGTGTTATTTCCTGTGTAAATGTTCGCTTGGCTAGCAAATTCTAAAAAAAATAAATTACCCTAGCATTTTAAGGCAATTTACCCTAGCTTTCACTTCCCAAGCTTACATAGAATTTGTTATTTCCTGTGTTAATTTACGCTTGACTAGCAAATTCTCCAAAAAAACATAATTTCCCTAGCATTTTAAGGCAATTTACCTTAGCTTTCATTTCCCAAGCCGTACATAAATTGCCTTATTTCTAGGGTAGATTTACACTTGACAGAAATTTCCATACAAAAAAATTCACCCTAGCAAATTAAGGCAGTCTAGCTTAGCTTGCACTTCCTAAGTCGCATGTAAATTATGTTATTTCTAGCGTGAATTTATGCTTGACATGCATTCTCCATACAAAAAATTTCACGCTAGCAGGTTTAGGCATTTTTACACAGATTTTTTCTCTGAGTGTACCTTCAACAAGAAATTATTTTCATATCCCGCAGCAAGTAAAACGAAAGATTTATTCCAAGTCCATTAGGAATGCCATCTTTTTCTCCATATTTTGCAAATCTCAAGAGTGAACTCACTTCAAGCCATTTTTTTTGGAGCAACCCTAAAAAAACAGCAACAGAACTCCATCTTCAAACACAATTGTGATTCTGCTTGTACATACGTCATACATATGCTAATGTGGTTGATTTCAGAGTTTCTTCCCCATTGGTGCGCTTTTTCCAGAACGGCCATGAGTGTGCTGTATGTGGTACATACATACATATATTTTATGTGCACGACGTAATAGGAAAGGGGTGGGCGAAAGGATGAACGACCAGCCTTTTTTAACAGTCCCCTTTCGATATGTGTATCTAGATATTGCAACTTTTCTGGATACTTATTCAGTAGCGGATTTACCATCAATAGTTTGATGGCAAACGAATCAATTGTGCCCAAATATACTATCTTTGGCCTGATATGAGTTATTCTTATACTCATAACCAAATCAAGATAATATTTTGGATTTCTAAATGTAAGCACTTGTTGTTTTAATATTTTTTCTGGCACCTACCTAGTTGTTAAATTTAAGAAATTGCAATTCAATGTAAGAAGGTACTCCTCCGATGCTTGGATCA